>PTEX01000230.1:941124-1001270 GCA_003342815.1 Eudromia elegans | reverse complement strand
TTTTTTTAAGCTTACTTCACTTGCAATTACTTCCCATGATCATTCAAAAGGAGAAATTTCTTTACCTCTAGTTCCACAGACTGTGGTGGTATTCAGGCAATGACAAAGAGGAACTGCCCCAGAACTAGCTGCCTTCACAGTGTGTACGTGTCAGGCCTCTCATATGAGTACTCCTCCAAAGCATTTTCAGCATGCTCATGACACTTGGCTGTGCCTTACAGAACACCCAAGCCTCTGTCTCTCCTTCTGTGACTGCAGTGACCGAGGGAGGGTTGGAGACGGGAGGCAAAAAACAAGCGAAGCAGCCGTTAGGGAGGTTTGACCAGCTGCTTTAAGCGAACATACAGGTGACATCTCCAAAGAAGCTCCTTATCTCCCAGATGGTGAATTTAAAAGGCAGTAGTTCAGAAAACAGTTTTTGCTACTTCAGTGTCATTCAGTCATTGCTTGCTTTCCTGCATGCCTAGATTACCCCACCACTGCCCACGTGTCTGGCACTTTTGGATTACATTTCTGCAAGTGCAGYTTTTCTTACATACCTTCTACATGTTCAGAACTGGACCCAGTCACATTGCAGAAGGGAGATTTGGTGCACAGACTGCACCAAACAGTGCTAATAGCAGGAGAGAAAGCTACAGCATTCATCTCATCACCAGGAATTTGCACYTATGTTGCAGAACAATAACCAGTAAACAGAACTAACTCTCTTGCTCAGTGGGACAAGCACACTTGCCAGTCACCATCTCTGCTTGCAGGTTTCYACTAGCATGGTCTCTGCGGCTAGCTTGCTTGGGTCTAGTCAAGTAACCTTAGAATAGATAGCAATTCTAATCATGCTGTCTCACCCACTATCACTTCTCTACGCTAACCTCATCACTACTCCTTCAGCCTTCCTGTTGGTTCAGCAAGTTGTGGGTACAGCCAGCAAGGAAGGATGTGACGGTGAAGATTTCTTTCACTGCACGCCACTACGTATAGGTGCAGCTTTCAAAAGAGGAAAGCAGAAGATAAGTGGGAAAGAAGWGCAAATAGGACACAGACCTGATGCAGAAGCTAATGGCAGAACAATACTAATTTTTTAATTTTTTTTTTTTTACACTGGGGAAAAGCTGACGCACACTGGASCAAAACAGGAAGCCCAGTAATAATCTCTAACTCTCCTATCAGCTTTTTGGAAAATTCACTCCTTCCTATGCAAGATTCTTTTCTCTTATCCTTGTCATCTGCAAGAGCAACTCCCCATGAGGAAACATCTCATTCAGTGAAATGCAGACTCTCAAACTGATTTAAACTGGAAAGCATTGAGCTGCTTCAAGTCTTTATTCTACCTACACTCTTGCRTGCTGCCTAAGTAAGAGCATTTATTTTCTACCAGCAGAGGTTGGACAGGGCACAGCTGGCAGGTAGCACGGATACGTCAGTGACTTCCATGCTCGAGATTAATGGCTTTTAGTATGCCAAACTGGCCTGCTTACAGTATTATGTACCCTTGCAAGCCTGTCGGCAGAAGGTGGGGAATCAAAGAGATGGAGAAATATTGCAGGAGATCAGAAATTTTCAATAATGCCTGCTCTCACAGGAAGACTGCTCCTTCCTTTAAAGTTCTTCATTCTTTCTTTAAATTCAAATTTTAATTTTGGTCTTTCTGTATTCCCTTTCCTTACACTTCTGATTCCCACTATGTGTACAAGTGTGCATACACATGTGTGAGAGTACATGAGGATATGTTTATTTTGAACATTTCTACAGGTCCTTTATTCCATGTACTGAAAGCCGAGAAGCTTTCACTCTGCTACTGGCTAAGGCAATCCCTGAGGCTAGCACAGGTGTCTGACACATATCCTTCGAAAAGGAGTAGAAGTTAAGAGATGTTGACTATATCATGAGAGCTAAATTTGCTCTCAGATAATTGTGCAGCAGGCTGACTTTGGCAGGTAGTTTATACACGAGTCTAACAATGCAAAGACAATGCATATKGCATATACAAAGCACAGGCCAAAATAATGACATGCCTCCAAGGAATCAGGCATCTTCCTTTGAACCAGTGCTTTCCAGGAAGAAGTTAAATGATCTACATAGGAAACCAGGACCTTACACATACCCTCTATCACCTAAGATAAAGTTTTATCTTGACTTTTACCTTGTGCAGTAGCTTAAAAAGACTTTTACAGTGTAGCAGTCATCCCACTCAGAATCATGAAATGGAAAAGCTGCTTCACAGCCTGCAGAACTGCAGGAGCCAGCAAGGTGAAAATGAACTTTCTTAAACTCTACATGGCAAACAGCAATCTTTTTGGTCTTCCCCTCTCAACTAATATTGGTGTACCTATTTGGTAACAGCATAACTGTGTCCTCCTCAGCTGTTAACAACAGCTTTGTAAGCAAGTGTTACAAGCCCTTATGGCTTTTTGATATGCCTGTGTAGCTGCTTTTCTTTCCATTTCCCCTCGTATGTGCCAGGTTACAGAAACACTTCCAAACAGCAGATTCAGAAATAGAAAAGAGTTCAAGGCCAGGTTTTGCACCTGCAACCTTGCAGCTCAGGGCTCCTGCAGTCCTGAAGATCAGTCTCATTATTATAAATCCAAGACTTCCTTTAACATCCAGGTTTTATGTTCAGTAATTCCACATTAAGTTTGTTTTTTACTTACTTGTTTGAGACAGGAAGGGATGGGATGTTTGTGATGGGAGAAGGAGGGGGAGGAATTAAATGGGAGTTATATCATCATGACATGTACCACATTTTATTGGTATGGGCTGATTTAATACTATGAATGCCACACTAGTTATAGCAAATCCATTCATTGCCCAGTTTAAGCCACTGTGACATCCCAGTACCCACAAAATTTAAAAGGAGCTCTTCCTACTTAACACTAATGTACCATTCACATTTCAGCTTCCACAAACACATAAGATGGTAATACAGTTCTGACTTAAAGGATTGGCTAATGTTAGCACAAAATTTTAACGAGTTAAGCAGTAATTCTGATTTYTTATATAGGGATTTTGCTTTCTAAACCGTATAGTTTTCTCTTTGTAGCAGCAGCAGAAAAAGATTGCCAACAGGCCATACATATCTGAGGGTAATGAGAGAGAAAAAACTTAAAAACAGAACACAAGTTATGCTCCTCACATGATACAAGTTTGCTATGCACATACGATAAATTTTGACATCTAAAGAGTGCTGAAAGAGAATGAGGGATCAGCACTATAGCTTAAGACATATATATTTTGTTTGTTTACAAAACATGCACTGCTATTGGATGACTCGCCATAAAAGACTCATTTCTTGACTTTAAACGTCATTTATGCAATTCTCAAGCCCACTGTCTGGTCATCCTGGAGAGACTATATTGTCTACCTTACAGAGAACTTTTCCTGCTATGCTTTTCTAGTAGCCCTGTAAAACAGCTTCATAATCTCTAAGTCTCAGGCACAGAAAAAAAAAAAAAAAAAAAANAAAACCAAGACATTTTATTTTGCTACAAGATAAAAAAAAAATGAAATAAAAATAAAATCATATGCCTCTGTGCTGCCCTCTAGAAGAAATATAAACAGAGCTCTCTTCTCATATGTACTGATTTTGATAACAAAGACCCAATGACATTTGTAGAGGACAAGGATAATCATCTCCTTGCTCTAGCCAATAGTCTTTCTCTTTCAGGAAACAGAGTAGGCAAACTTCTTTATGCAAAGCTGAGAAATGTATAGCTGTGTAAGTCACAGGTGTTTCTGCATCTAATTCATTCTAAAGTTCAGTCAGATAGTAGGAAAACAACAAAACAAAATCAAGATTTCATTTCAGAAGGCAGGAAAACTCTGGAATTGATCCTAACATAAATCTACTGCAAATCCACATTTTGCTGATGCAGAAAATTTTGAGATGATGCCACATCAGAAAGCAGTTCATAGWTCCCCATTAACTGCAGTTCAAATCAAGACACTGAAATGTTGAAAAACTTCTGAATAAAAATTTAATAACTGGCTTGCCATGGAGGGAAAAAAAGTTCAAGGAAAAATGGATGGTATCATCTGTGCCTTCACCTTATTTTTCAGGAAATGAAGGTTGTTATTCTGGCAAAAACAATGCCTGAATTGTTTGGAAATAAGTTAAACATCACCTGATTAGTGCATAAATTTTCCTTCTACACAGCATCATAACTCAGTTAAGTACTAGAAGACACAATAAAGATTTTAATCAAACACAGTGTGTGTTCTTCAAGTCATTGTATCTATGAATATTTACTTCAGTTACAGACCTTTCTGGGTGGTAACTGCATACATTTTGTTGTAGCTGAGAAGCTTTCTGACTGAAAATGCGCTTTTAAAAGGAAAACTGGCCTGAACCCTGCATTTTCAATTCTAGCAGTAGATTCTGAAGCCTTTTAACTCCCTGGAGCAGCTGATAGCTAAAGACTTGTTTCCGCTTTTCTAACAATTTCCTGGTTTGCATAACAATCCTAAACGAAACACTCTCAAGAAGTTTTCCAGCACAGAGAGATTTTGTCTCCAAAACACTTCTAGTTGCAAGGCATAAAAATATCTATATATAATTACAATACCGTTAAAGGTACATTGTCTACAAATATGTTTATAGATAAATATGCATCAGCTACTTGGTTTAAAACAAGATTATGATAATTTGGCCATATCCAGGAAACACAAAACACTAGCTTATGCCTGGTGCTTAACTCATACCATTGTGAATAAAGGAGGGGGGAGGGAAGGGGTTTAATGTTTAATTTCCTGTTAAAAACACACACAGGATAAAATCTTCCAAAGAGTAGTTATAAAACATGCATTTGTTGGCCAAGAAACTAGGTAAATATGGAACAAAGCCCAGGCTCACTTTTATTCTCTCTCTCCACAGAAGAAAGTAACTGAAAGCCATGGTGTGTATTTGGAGGCACTTAGCTCYAGGCAGTGACTACCTAATTCATCAAGCTGGCTCATCTGTGCATTAAGTAACCAACCCATTGGGGCAGGTCCTCAGGTCCTGCCATGCTGCAGCTCTACAACGATATATATACACACTGGCCACGACACCAGCTCCCGATTCCCACTCCTCATACAACTGCATGGCCAAAATGCAAAATAGTGGGCATATAGTCCAGACTAATCACCCCCCTCCTTGCTAGAAACTGGCTTTAGATATCGAGAACTGCTATGGAATGCTGAGACCTTCAGTAGCAGCTGGAGATGCTAGAGAGGTCATTCTTCAGAAGTCATAAGGGGAAAGGATTATTCTCAGCTCCCACAAACTCAGCCATACATCACAGAGCCATGACTTCAGAGKTGCAGCAATTCAGCCTTCATCTCACTTCTACCATCTATAGCGATCTATTAGATTATTGGCAATTCACCACGCTAACCTCCCAGACAAGCACCAAATTTCTGTATGATATACAACAATTAAAAGCTTGYAATAGTCCCTGCTATTCTCTTGGTTCAGAATGCTTAAACTAGATGAAAATACAGAATGTATTTAGGAGAAATGGAGCACTTATGAAATAGTTTGTAACAGTAACTTTTTTTTTTTTTTGGATATTACACTCAACAAACAAATATAACGTATTTTCCATCTGCCACATTACRGTTGAAGTCAATTCCTCCATGGATACACTTTGAGCCATGGAATTTGAGAAAAGTTGCAGCACTTGTCACCCGTTGATTCATATTCGAAACTAAACCACTCCCAGAGTTATCTAAATCTAATTATAAAAAACAATAATAATAAATATTATAATTGCAGACATAGTTTACAAGCATTCTCAGTGTTCAGGAGCATATTATTTAAATGAACATAGCTTTAAGCTTTTTAAGTAGAAGTACYTTAAACGCTTTCTAGTCAACACATTTACTTTCATATTAGACACATGAAAAGAAAGGAACAAAGATTACATGTCTCTAGTGAATTAAACTTGATGGCAGACATGCGGAATTTCTTGAAGACTCTTTTTAAAACCAGTTTTGAGACAAGAAGTTGTACTAAGTTTATTTCTAAAATTTGCRTTTAGAACTGTTGTTTGTGCTCCTTCCTTATCAAATTAACCCCTGTTAACTACTGATTCAATGACAGTTTCATATCAAATCTCATACTAGTGCACGAGTTCAAAAATCTCCTGCTTATTTTCACTTGAGGACAACTGGATGCCATGCTTTGTTCCTATGCTTCTTCAAAGGAAAGTTTAATTGACTAACAACATGAGGAGGGGGAAAGGGAATAGGGTGGAGAAAATTTCTACCATAAAACAAGTTGAGTTACTTTCCCAATACTGTATGTGCTCCCAAGCAAGGAAATTTAAAAAAAAAAAAAAAAAAAAAAAAAAAAAAAAAAAAAAAAAAAAAAAAAAAAATTAAATTTACTTTCTGGTCAACAGTCAGAATATATAAGGTGCTATATACTGTATGCTTCACTGTGCATTGCTACCACAGACTCCATGCAAAAGCAGATTTTTTTTTTTTTAAGCATCTTAACAGTCAGGCAAGTCTATGAGTGTTTACTGCTAGTAACACTAAGGTATTAAAGATTCAACTGAAGTAGCAGCATTCTCTAGTGTAGTGGTGACCTGAGCCTTTAATCCAGATGAATTTAGCAGAAGAGTGCATTAGCTCTTCTCATAAAAGATTTGCTTTAATTTTAGTTCTCTYTCCATTTATCTTATGGCTGTGTAATCTTCAGTAGAGGTCAAAGAGATTTCCCTAACGGAATGGGAGCTGCTTCTTTTTTAGAGGGGAAGAGCATATGTAAGACACTTTGTCCTACTTTTAAACGTATGTCAAAAAACTGTGCTCTCTATATCCTCTTAGCAACTTCCCATGTTCCAAGTCAATTGAACAAACATGCATGTACATGCACACACATATACCAATGAAACATGAAGCAAAAACATCTATGGAAGACAAGATGTACAAGAGCAGCAACCTGCTGCAAAGACTGAAAGTATAACTAACACCTTACCATCATCCAGCTCAAGACAAAGATTGTACACAGCCAGGGGCCTCTTATTTCKTTGTCCTTGTCTTCTTGATTGCCTTGGTGGGGCATTTGGAGGAGATAGTGACGTAGAGATTGGCTCAGGGAAAGCAGCATCAGGCAGAGTTTTGAAAATCTGTAATCAAGAACACAAAGGGCTTCAATTATTTATCACGAAGAGCAACCTGCGTAATTGCAACTGTAAACCATTATCAAACAACATTTGCTTTGGATTTCATTCAAAGCAGGCAGGAGCCAAAAATCCATTCCTTCAAGTTTGGGAGTGTGCCGTAGGTCTTTAATGAGTGCTTTAAAAATAAATAAATAAATACAAAATTAAAACAAGAGCATTACCAATGCTCTACACATTAACCAAGCTGCAAATCAGTTAATCCACAGACAAAATACGTGCAACCACACTTGCCAGCTAGGACAGAGGGGGAGGGAGAAACACTAACTTTATGAACCAGTAACAAACATGTTTTGCAGTTTTAGCTAGGACCAAAACTTCAACAAAACATCCATTTTAATTTTCAAAATTATGATATCATTATATTTTCAGCTAGTTAAAAGAAATTACATACTTTTGAAGACAGCAAGGAGGAAATTCTGGACAAGGGGATTTTTAATAAGAGATAATTAGTAATACTGAGCGAGAACTTTTTCAGTCAGCCATTAGATTTGAATCATATTTTTATTAATGATGATATGCACAAAGACACATATAAAAAGGACTGCATTTTCTGRCATTTTATCTTTTCAGTCACAACCATTAGCATCTCACCACTCCATACAAAACACCATGTCATTTTTCTCTCAATAAGCCAATAATGTGGATTTATTCAAGTTGATGGCATTTATACCTTAACTGCCCCATAAAAGGTCCAGCCTAATGATACTGACTTACCTGTAGGAAGTATGCCACCACACAACTTAAAGGAAGCATTTTACAACTGATAACGGTAGATTCACATGAGCAAATTAGATTAACTATTTCTGTCATCAAAGACAAACCAGAAGATAAAGAAAAAACAAACAGCAGCTGTACAAAAAGGAAGCTGTGTGTCTGTAGGGCACCTTAGAGCAACAGAACACATAATACACCAAAATATAATGAAACAGTATGAAGTGTTCCTGCACCCTGCAATCTTCCAAAGCCACGTATTGGTATGGGAAATACTACAAAGAGGAGACTCATAATGAACCTTCAAAGGAGAAGCTTTTAATGAAGTAGAAATTCATGTAGAAGGTTAGAAGGCATAAATAGACACCACAGATAACACATTTTTGGATTATTACAGCATGTCTCAGGTGCTCATAAAGCTAAAAGCCAGCCAGGCTTTTACACAATACATGGAAGCTGCCAAAATCACCTTCAGGTAAGCAACTCAGGCTGGAATTATAAGAAACTGCATGCCACCATATCCTAACTGTTATCCTGAAAAAGCGGGCAGGAATTAGATGACCCAAAGACTTATATATACCTAGACTATTTTCTTGCCATTAAGTAGTTATTTAACAACAACCACTAACAGGTAGAAGACTGTGATGGAACAAAACAACCGAGACACCATTTTTTTCCGTGAAAACCAGGGAACAACAATTATACTGTCCAAATTGGGCAGCAGTGGTCAGGAAGCCTACGTATTATCTGCAAAGGAAAGCTCCAATCGAAATGCTGCCTTCTCGTCCAGTGTGTGAATATCACCCTGGGGAAGGGGGAGGCAAAATGATATAATGTGAACTTCCTCATATCAGGTTTAAGAGCACTGCTTCCTACTCCTACTCCTTCATGTGTCTGCAATGCTGATAATGAGAGAGAATCAGAATAATATTCAGGGCTCTCTATAAACAAACAAAATTTTTATACAAAGGAKAAAAAGCCGTGCAACCTGCTTCTCCTCGGTGCAGATGCAGCTTAGCTCACAGACAGTCACAAAGCTCTAATTGTGCTCATAGTTCTCAAGCCATTTCTTACGACATGATGCAATACGCAATAAGGAAGTCTAATGCACAGCTACAAGACACTTGGCTAACAGTACCACACTGCCCCCTTATGTGCAAGTATAAGGCTAGACAGAACAATTTTAGGGATAAATACTTGCTTTCTGAAAAATTCAAGAATACCAAAAACTTTTAATACCTTCTTTTGCATAGACTAAGAGCCACATTTGGCCTCTCTGGCAAGTAGCTCTCTGTCAAGAGGTTTCAGCATGTTGTTTGCTGTGTCACATTCCACAGCTGTGTTTATTTGTACAGCCTTATCCATGCATCTCCATTGAAATCAACAATGGATGAGAAGAATGTGTATTCCTCAGGAGCACTGTGCAAGCGATGAGCTTTCTTGCATGCAGGTGACTTGCACGACTTGCAGTAAAGTTTGTCAGTGTTTTTTCCTGATCTTTCATGAATTTTTAAATATACTCTTGTAATATTACTAACATGAGAGATTCAGAGACTCACAAAGCACAGTCAAGAAAACCATAAAGACCAGTGCCAGAGAGGGAACGGGAGAACAAACTGGAGGTAGCTAATGAATCCAAGTGGATTTCTGGCTGGTAGAAAAAAAATAATTGGTGGAGGATTTTTGTTTTGTTTTATGGGAAAAAAACTACACAACAAACAGGAGAAATAATAATAAACCACTAAAAATACACTTCAAACTGTAGAAGTCCATGCACATGCTAACTACCTGCACAATAATATTCATGCCAGGCAGCTGTAAGTCCTCCAAGACACTATCATACTCTATAAAGCAGCTACCTCTCTCTTCATAAAACAAACTTCGGTGGCACTGAGTCTTCTCTTTCACTGTTAGGAACTTCTCAGAAGATTGTCATTTCTCTCCTAGCTGTAAAAAGCTTTACCACTCCTAGCCGTCCCTTGAACTGATCATACCCACCCGAAAGCTGAGTGACTTGAGAGGCTTTAAATCCTAATAAGTCATTTACTTTTAATTCTTTAGACAACTAGTGGCAGAGTCGTGCACCAATGYTTCCTGTCGATGTTGCCTTTTGCAGACAGGAGGCCATCAGACCCTCAGTCCACTCTCCAATTTTTGGCATGACAGATTGATAGTGAAGGTTCATTTCTAGGAAAAGGTCAGTAAGTGGTATATGGTTTTCTAAGAAGCTGAAATTGCCTCCTAAGAGCTCCTGGATAGCATGAGACATCCAGCTCTCAATAAAACCAGGACAGGGCAAGGGCACAAATAGACTCCCACTTTCTCACTCCTACGTTTCTCTGATGCAATGTTAAAAGCTCTCTCTTGCTCTCTCTCTTCTTGCGCTAACATTCAATATCCGTCACCACTGAGAAGGAGGAGGGCTGTGAAAGAGGTATTTAGAAGTGCACTAAAGAATGCAGTCTTAGATACTTCTAATTTACTCATGCAGAGCAAATTGAGCCTAACTGTCAGACTCAGCCCTGAAATCACTGAGGAGCAGGCGCTGTCCTGCAGGAGAGACAAGAAAAAACCCAGGAACATTACTAAAAGTGGTTGGCTTTTTTTGATATAAATGAAATAGCAGCCTGCCCTTGTGTGTTACACCAGGAAGTGTATTTGGGGTTCTTCTACTTTTGTCTTTCCTGTGTTTTCAGTGAGAAAATGAAAAGCAAAACAGCCCTTGCATAACCTTGCTGCCTTTTCAGCAACATTTTGTTTTCAGGCAAAAGTTATAGCTCATAGGACCGCTTTGCAAAGGCAAGAATCAGAGAAGCAAGCAGAAGGTCAGCCTCTGCCCTGAGAGGAGCACATACAGCGCTTAGGTTCTCTTGCTTTCTTTGAGTTTACCTTCACTTAAATAGACAAGCACTTTTCATCATGCCTTAATGGCTATTTGGCTCTGGCACTGTAACAGCTCTCTGGGAGCAGGGGGTTGGAAGCTTTATTGCTTTATTCCAGTTGTAAGGAAAACAGATTTTTTTTTTTATTCAAATTTGCTCCTGGTCTTATTAATTATTTAAACAGCATTTAAATATAAATGTTTCACAGCTAATAAAAGATTCCTGCTGTGCAAGATGTGTAATCAGAAGTACATTGCATACGCATAGGGGTTGGGATTCAAAATAATGCACAAGCAATATAGTCAGAGGGCACCCAAAAAGATACCAGCACTTGAACTTACCTGCCCTACAGCACGCAAGCACAGCTGACAGTTTCAGAGTATGTCTTGCTTTGCAAAATGTGGCTACTAGGCAGCACAGTGAGATAACCTCTCATATCCAGTGGGATGGAACAGGGTGAGATCCTGTTCCTTCAAGTAAAATTTTAAACCTACCACCACCATTCATTTGGATTGCAGAAATTACAGCAGCATAGACTAATGTCTACATAAACACAATAATCAAGTCTGGTCATTGAATTATCTCATTCAACAAAGAATAAAAATATACCAAACCAACCTCAAAGGTTAAGGACATCATGATCGTATCCACTGCATGTAGTTATAGGGACTTTGACCAAGCTGAATTTATAGAAGATCAGACCTGTACAATTTAGTTCTCAGGTGCATTAGCATCCTGCCATTAATCTACCCAGTGGAAAACTCCGAACCTAACAGAAGCAACTTGAGAGACTGCAGAAAACTGACATAAGCCGCACTCGGAAAACTTTATCAAGCAACAAATTCTACCATCACTCACTCCTATACCAGTTAGTTTATATTTTAAATGGTTGTTTAGTTTTACTCTTACATGAAAGTAGAATTTAAAGGTGCACATACAGTCAAGCAGCAGGTCAGTCTTCAAGTCTGCAGCATAAAGCTACAGCAAAAAAGAATGAAGCTGATCTATTTCTAACCTTGGTATGTTTGACCTATTTCTCCATATGCAATGGTACAAACTAGGTACTTTGCAGAGCTAAACAAACCGCTATCTTGCATATGTACCGCTAATAACAGTCCTGTCTTGAGGAGTGAGACCAAGACCACCAAGACCAGCCATTCCAATTTCTAAACTTAGGTCCYGCGGAATGTAGACTAAACTTAGTCTACGGAAGCACTGCTTGAGAGTAATGTGCCAAATTCCACCTATTATCATATTGTATTCTACTAGCATATACATATGGCAATAGCCCAAGGAATTTTGCCAGATTCTACTTAATTTGCAAYAAGTGTTGGGACTCTAGATCCYGAGATACTGTAGAGCTGGTTTTAGAAATTCAAAAAACCCAAAGCTAGAAATACCATGATTCAACTAGGTCTGCTCCACAGATTCACAACTAGATGTACAGCTGCAAAGAAACTGTAGATTCCGTCACTACATGGGATACTGCTCTGTTCTTTCCAGTCTCAAACTGGACTAATTAATGAATTTCAGTATGTTTGCCAGGAGTCATTTTAGGAAAGACCCGGACATCAGGTCATCTTTGTCTGCTTTGTATCACTGGAGTAATTAAAATTTCCTCTAAAATTCAAAATTCAGTGGGATGCAAACACCAAGGACAAAGGAGAAGAGAAATAGGAACAAAGAAAATGAAGACTTAGTGATAGAGCTAATGAGAATAAATTTATAGTAAAAACAAAACAAAMCCCTTAAATTCATGCCATGATTTTGTTTCACAACAAAACCCCAATTTCACTCTCCTAAGACCAACCACTCAGAACATGCAGCTATTATCCTTGAATACACACGAAAGAATCTGCATGCCACAGTTTGCTGTCTACAATGAAAGGATGCTACAACTCCAAGGTCATTTTGAATCCTATGAAATTCTGCTACTAGTATAACCACCTCTATCATGGTAGTATATTTAGAGGACAGTATTTCTCAGTACAGGAAGACTATTATCTGTGTAATTTCCCTTCAATATATACTTGAGTTGCAGTTGGTAAATAAGACACACGGACACACACTGATGTTTACTGAACTATAAAAAAAAACACTGTCCACCTGGGCCACATATACTGCTCTGCCCTCATGCATCTTATGGCTATTGTATTCCTTGCATTTCCATGATAATTTCCTATAATATGCAATAATTTAAGATCTGGTGGTCTAGCAGCTAATGAGACATCAGGAGAGAAACTTAGCTTCAGTATGGTCTTTTCTGACTTCTACTTTCTAATAGAAAATAGATTTTTTTCTAAATTATATTTATCTTATAATTAATTGCAATAAAAGGGKCAGCTCGGCCATTAATATTCTAATTATATGCTATATTTTTAGTAGTAAGAAACATATTGAACATGATAAGCAATTCTAGATTTTTTTTAACTGGAAAGATTTCAGAACCTARTAGGAGTTACTGAAAAATAAAAAGTTTAATCATAACAGAAACAACAAAGATTAACTTCTAGAAGGAGAGGTCAAAAGTTTTATTTCAAAATTGATTTTTCTATTGATTATAACCATTTTGTGCAAGTTATAAAACTAAACATTATTGAAATCTTTAATATGTGAAGTAATATTCTTCAGAAAATGTTGGTTTGACTTTTTACATTTTAATTTATTATAGACAGTGATAGATCAACCTTTTTTATTTCTAGTTTTGGTTAACATGATCTGTTTCTCCTTCTAGTTCTCATACACATCAATGCCAATGGATATAAAATACCTGCACTAGAAATTATTGACCTTCAGTGCATGTATGGCGATAAAGCTGGTTCATTCTACAAACTATGCAAAATATTTAAGGAAAAAAAAAAGCTTTCTGTAGTCTTCAATAAGAATTTTAATTCTTAAGTAACTTACCTTCCCCCAAGATCACCATCATGTCTGCTCCAACAGACAGAAGTGTGCCTGCCTTCAAGTAGTTCTCCCAAGATTTGTGCTCTGGCATACCATATTAAATAAGGTTTACTGTGCACTGATTTCTATAGGATTGCATGGGTTTTTCTGAGGGTTTGGATGTTGGGGCTTCAATTCTGTTACAAACCATAAAATAGCTTTATAAAGTATCCACAATATTTGGCAGGGGGAGCTAAAGCTCTAGAGGGCCAMCAACAATCCAGTATCAATAACAGTTGATATTGTCTGGCACACTCTATTCAGCTACAGCGCAACAGAATATGCAGCCTGAAAGTAACTGGATAAAAGTCAAAAGCAGAAACAGGAAACAACCTTGGCCAAGAGCCAAAAGACAACCCACAAAGTTCTAAAAAAAGAAGTTTCCAGCCAGCCTTCTCTTTGCTGCAAAGACAACACTTGCTGCAACTAAGTGCCTAGCAGCCTGGCTACCACAACCAAGTGACACACTGCTTTGAGGGACTTATGGTACTATAGGTCTCAATCTCAGAGTAAAACTGTAACACCTGCTACCAGGCCCCTTGTAGCACAAAAGGCACTGGAAGACAAACTGCTAGAGGGAGAAAGGAGCCGAAGACACTTGCAGGCACAACTGATGGATGCAAATTCTTAAAACGACTCCTTTGGCCTGATTACCTTGAACCACATAGTTCGTGTTTGAGCTTTAATGAAAACGCTAAACATAGTCTGTAAAACAACAGATTACAGTCGAGAGGACAGCTGTGAAAGGATGAACTAAAAAACATACCAAGGTTAAAACATGTGTCCTTTGATCACTTGTGAATTATGAGTTTGTTGACTCAGCCTTTTCTAAAAGCAGCTCTCCTGGTACAAAGGCAGCAACCTCCACTGTATCACATCTCGGTTCGCCTTTTAACAATTCATGAGCAGAACGCTCCTGAGAGCRGCCTGGTCACTGCTGTCAACCAGCCCACTTTAGTAATTGAAGGAAATGAGGGAGTTAACACACACCCAGCTTGAAATACCACACATTTGTCCACCACGTGAGCATAAAGAGCAGATTCACCTTCTCTTCCATGTTCACCTACTGTAACTCACACCAAGGAGAGCATTATTAAAAAGGTCATTCCTCCCAAATATACCTTCACATAATGGCTTTATGTACCTTGCTTAGTTACAGGACGAAGAAAAAAAACCCTTTAAATACTAAGATAAAACAGTTCAACTACCTTTCTAAAACATCATACATATTGTTAGTTATGAAGAGGAAAAGGAAGGATAAGACTGTTTGCATATTTTCTGTTGTAAAGAACATGAGAAGTCCTAAGATGATAAAAGGCAGCACTTAAGAACATCAGTTGGGGACCAGCAAAAAGATCATGAGCAGACATGTTAATGTACACAAATGTACATTAACTCCCTCTAAATTTTTTTCCTAAAAATTATGTGTGCATATATTATTTTCATAACTAATTTTTTCCAAAATTAATCAACAGGAATCTGAGTAATTTTATTTTGAGAATAAAAATACATTTGACCTGCTACCATGTTGTCATTGCACAAAGCATCAGAATGGTTGTCATTGTCTTTGGAAGTGACACTATTTCAACTGTATCATATAACCATGCCAATATTTCCTCCTGCAGTAATTTCCATGCTGCCATTATAAGGATTTATATCACTCCTTACTTTGTACAATATTTTCTGCTTTTTTTAAAAAAAAATCCATTTCTTACATTATGACTGTAAGGTTTTTGGGGCAAAGAATATATTCTTCATGTACATGCCCACTGCCTACTGCAATAAAGTACTGATGCTTCATTACAGTAAGTGGCTTGCACACAAAAATACTGGAAATAAAGGATTATCCACTCACTGCCACATCATATTTATTTCAAAATCTCTTAAAATGGATTGAAATACACTAACCTCTTTGGTAGGGCAAAAGCTCACTAGAATTCTGACAAGGGCAGAAAAAAACATGAGCATATCTTGTACTATTACCCAGTGCTCTGTCACTGGCAGCAGTGAGGTAGAATGCCATTCACATCAGCTTAGCCAATATAAAGCAAAAAGAAAAACAGAGTTTTTAAATTCAATGCTTCACTTACCATAGGAAGCCGCAGTAGCGTATCATTCTTAGGTCGCACTGCTTCTGCATAAGAATTCACTTTTTAAACTCTTCGGGAATGTGAGAATAACTGCCCTCCCCATGCCCTACACTGTTTCAGAGAATACTTTCTTTCAGAATACTTTCTTTCACTAACAAAATCTTATTTGAAATACTTTCTTCAGCAACTTCCATAAGGGCTCTCCTTTGGCTTCCTCTCCACACATGCAAGCACAGTGCTATGACCAGCCAGACTGACAGAAAGAGCCATCTGAATTCCATTCCCTCTTCATCACTTCTTTACTTGCCTAGGATAACATGGTCTGTGCTGCACTTTGAAGATAAGGTCTATATCATTAAGAAACTTCATATAAAGTTGAGAGAAGCTGCCATCAAGAAGGCAGTAACGCGTGCCCACATACTGGTATATATGCCATGTATTTATAGTGCAGCCTTTCAGGAGGCTGTTTTTATCCCTGAGAACGTGGCTTTTGTGTTTCTTCCCTTTTTTAATCTAATATGGTGACTCACAGTACATGCTTTGCTTCTTTTGAAACAGTCTAATGGCCAGATCAGTCCAGGTATTGATCCAGATGCAGCTCCTTTGAATGTCATCAGTGAAAGTCAAAAACATGCATGGAGATTTGGTACAGARCCTTCCCACTAGGCCATAAACCAAATAACAATTTAGAAAAATCTTTGAAGCAAGCATTTGTAGTTGGTTACAACATCATACATCTGTCTTACATGGAAGAATTTTCTGCAAACCAAAGAGCACGGAAAGGACTGAGTTTGCACATGTTTTATTGGAAAGAGCGAGCTGCTGTGACTTCCACCAGAAAACAYGATGGAGTTCCTTGCTGTGCCTGCTGCTCTTTTTTTCTTTAAAGCCAGCTAAGCATTAAGGCATGTACTTTGAATTAAATCCAAGACTAATTAGGTGACACTTCTGATTAGTTATGTGCTTAAACTTAAGCACAGTCTAAATGCTGTCCTCAAACGAGGCTTGTGTGTTGCCTTCCAAACTCAGCCTTACTGGAGCTGTCTTAGTGAACACTCATTCCCAAGTCAAACACTTGTTGACTCAAGAAACATTCAGCTTGGGGATATTTCAAACTGCCAGGCCACAGCAAACCACCAAAATCACAGTGAATTTCTTCTTGGCCCCCTAATTGCAGATAAAGGCAAAGCAACAGGCAAGCTGAAACACGCCCTTTTTAGTATTTTTCTTAGGTATCTTTACTAGCACTTTAAATGATTTGCTATTTTATTAAAAAAAAAAAAAAAAATGATGCCAGTGCCACTGTGCCCTAATGACTGGCCTGCAACAGAACTCAGCAGAACTCCTTTGACCATAGCAGTTATGGCCTGGCAGTGTTTGTAAGTGGAGACTCATGGCCCACACCTGATGGTACCACTTCATACTCTCAAACCAACAATGGACTTCACAGCTCCTCGGACTCCCATCTTTATCATTAATAGCGTAACTATTATATATTGCAATCTCTTCTAATACTAAGATTTTTAAGTATTACTACATGAAACTGATACTGGTTTAAGAGCTCAGCAATCTAAACATTTTCTCTTTAGTTAATAGATAAAAGTGTCTACCTAAAGAACAAGAAATTAAACACTGAAAAAATTCTCCATATAACTAGGTTATGATGAAACATAAAGCTAAAATGAAGATATATTTTGTCTTAAGAATGTAAAATCCTTGCCCTTCTTTAAAACATGAACAAAGAAAACAASTAAAGACATCTTTGTTAATATAGGAGGTAGCACGCTTTTTCAGAATGAATATCATTAATTTTGCCCTCAGGTTGTCTGAACTCTAGAAAAAAAAAAGTATCTTTTGCTATGAACATCTCCTTTAAGCAGACTCTGGCTTCTCAACTAAGAAACTTCTATCTAGACTCTCTCTCTTTTCTTTTCCCAACCCTGTTTCACCATAATTTATAATTTCTTTCAAATTTTGCAATCTTGCTGTTTGTACTCACTATTCTCTCCCCCCCCACATACTGGTTTCCATATTCTAGTTCCACTAAGAAAATTTTTTCCAACCTCCTCCCTCCCTCATCATTTTCCATTTCTTTGCCCTTTTTTAATCCTGTTCTTTTCTCCTTTGAAAAGATATTCAGGGAACTGAGAAACCACACATCACCTTTACCATCTCTAGATGGCAAAAAATAACCCCTTTGAATGGTGACATTCAGATGCCAAAACAGCATAAAGAACAGCAAGAATACATGCACGCTCTTCATGCTGGCGTGCAGGGTACTGTTCTTCCCTCATGCAACTCAGGAAACAAGACCAGAGGTGCTGAGACAGAGTCCKGGCCTGTGAAACCCATGAGAAGGAAAATAAATTTCTGCCCTCTAAAAAAAAATATTTGCTGGGGAGTGGGAGGCATGAAGGTAGGGAAAGAGAAGATAACACCTTGTTTTGGTTACCGTGTCCAAGAACAAGCAAAGATTGTTCCCAGCRTTGTACTAACGCAGTAGTATTCAGACCTCGAGTTCGCTATCTCAGAAAAGGTTTGGCTTCAGAGCAAATGAAYACCATGATTGTCATGAATTCCCTGATACTTTTTTAGTAAAGGGAAGGATATGGAACACAGAAAACAAGGGAAAATAGACAGATATTACAAGGTAGGAGAAGACAAGACAGGCAAACAAGCATGGAATGACATTGACATTAAAAAATTTCAAAGCAAAGGGCAACAGGAGGGCTGATGCACACAGTCAATCACACAAAGTATAGCAATTCCAGGCAAAACTACAAAGTCCTTTTTGAATATCAAAGCTGCATATGCACATCCCCTTAAGCCATGCAGCAGAAGCAAGATGATTCACAGGTCACTTTTTCCATGGATGGGTTGGGAAGTTGCCTCCCTTCCACAGTTGTTGATTCCGAGTGTCCTCGGCAAAAGTTTGTCTCAGCTCGGGTCTGTTTTCCCCTTTTGATTTGAAGTAAAGATCTGCTTCTGCAGCTGAGAAATACTTTCTACTTAAGAAAGACTCATCTATTAAGTGACAAGATAAAATGCTAAATAAATACTTTCTTGATGCTTCCCTCTGGCTATTTCCAGTCTTAATCAATCACAGGTCAATTTTTATGACCTGCGAGGCTGAACAGCCACAGCTTCTGGTGTTCAGCTTCATTCATGGTCCAGGTGTTTGCAAAGTGTCTCCTTTTCAACCGATTGTAAGTGGTCCCCAGCCATAGCTTGGCAGGACCTATGCAGTCTAAACAAAGCGAAGGTTGCACTGACTGGTTTCTAGCTAGCAGGAAACAAGGTGCTATCAACAAAGCTTTTTTTAGAAAACAGACAGCTTCTGCATTAAGCAAGATACTCTCATCCCAGGGCAGGTCCCCAGATCCAGTTTCTCCACATACAAATTGCATAGAAGCTCTCTAATTAGGACTCAACCGAGTGAGGATAGTGGAGTTACTGCACCAGAATTTCAAAGTTAGTAATCCAATTAATTATGCCTCCTACTGCAAATGAATTGTGCAGTTCCTTCACTAAAGCTGTCCATACAAAAAGGCATAATAAACACTAAGAGAAGTTAAAAGGAGTTTGAGGCATCATAATTATTTTTACCATTTTGCTAATCAAATAATTCTATTCAGTCTGGAAATGATGATTGCTGTAGCTTCTACAGCTTGGTAGTTTGTTAGTCATTTCATTTGCTACAGGGGAAAAGAAATGCCTTGCCACAGTGCTAAGCGTTGCTTCAAGGTGTACTTTTCAAGGTGCACCCCTCCACCTTGACCCCACTGCACTCARACAACTCCGAATTTAGCTTCTAATATCAAAAGTTACTAATAATTAGCAAAGGAGCAGATTAGCAGCTGCATCAGACATTTGAAAGCCACTGCAGGTGACTTTTTCTGGGACTTTACCAGGGTTATAAACACATAGAAAATCAAAATAACAATATAAAATGAACATCAAACTGACAATRAGCCTACCTGCCTTTAGTAGTAACTTCCTGGTCTGCCCTGAGGGATGAAGGCTCATTTGTAATAGCTACATATTGAATTTGACTATGAGATTGCTGCAGTGCCTGAATACACACCCCTCCACCAGCTCTTCTATAAATACACAGAGGTCACACTTAGGGCTTCCTTTCCATCTTAGAAGCAGGTCGAGCGTGGGAGAGAGGCCGATACAGGCAGACCACTGAGGGCAAGTTCACTGTTAGAAATGAAGTGACAGAAATTCCTTTTTAAAAGCATTTTATCCACTCTGGTTCTAAAGGCGGCATAAAAAATGCGGAAAATACTGCAGTGTCATTTCGAAGTAGTTTTCATTCCCAAACCTTCTCTACAGTTTCAGAGGAACAAGAAAAGCCTCTACAACTAATGTTTCAAACATGAAATTGTGGTCTTTGACAACAAAAGTGACTAAGGTTGCACAACAAGAAGCTGGTGCTAAACTGCAGTGATCTAGTGACTTGAATAAACAGAACTAAATTCAACCTCTACATACTATAAAAACATTCTTGCTCTACTTGCTCCATTTTCTTAATTTGTACAGTCATTGCAAGAGCCTCAAAATTTTGAGCTTATTCCAAGTTTACTTTCATTTACAGACTCCAAAATGAACACAGCAGCTTACATCTTGTAGAATATTTATCTCTAAGGACTTCAGCTATACCTGCAGCACAATATTTTTCTAGCAAAACAGTATCTGCCTAAAGGTTGCATGCATGTGCATGCGTGCATTACAGTGCAACTCTCCACAAAGTCGACTGAGCCAACAAAACCCCCCAGGTGGATACAGCTGTATCAACAGAAGTCCTGCCTAGTCCTCATCATTCAGGGAGGTGGCATAACTACATTTTCAGAAAAACTTGTGAAGGATATTATTTAGAGTAGATAAGGCCTAGATAGCCAATTTCAATACTGTTGACCTTTAAAAGGAGTAACTATTTCACTGCTCAGAGACCTAAGAAAGAAGGCAGTGTGGCGGAGAGAAGAAAGCATATCCTAGAATTCTTCCATTCCCTTAAGAATGGGAGAGAGATGCTGCCCATTGTCCCAGCATCCCAGTCAAGAAAGAATAAAAGACAACAGAAGAACCTGGCCCAGACAAGCAGACCATCTCAGACGGCCARAAGTCAGCTTGGACATGAAGGACTCCCATAGAACCAGCCAAACAATGAAACCAGTAAGATTTTTCCTTTTTTTTGTGGTTTTCGTTTAATAATTCCTGAGTCCAAAACAACATGCAGCGATAATTCGGGGCATCTGCAGTGGGCAGCACCTTGCTTGGGTAAAATATCTTGGAAACTAGCAGCTGCCACAGCAGTTGCAGCAACTTCCATACTCAGTGCTACCTCAAGTGCAAAGTTTTAAAGTGACACACAGCTGAAACACAATGGAATGTTAAACATCTAGCTCTCATAATGCTTTTTTATCTATAAAGTTCAYAGAATGTTAAAATCACATTTCTACTGTGTGAATTCAGAGAGAAAAAGGACACAAAGACATTATTTGATCAAATTAGTTTTGACCAATCTGCCCTAATGAAAGAGGTTGAAAACTGAGCCTTGGCTTTTCTTTTCCAGTCTTGTATCATRTTTGCTGATAACATAGCATACGCAGATACGATAATGAAAATCTAGTTGTGCATTATATATACTGAAGTGTAACTGCCAGGATACATGTATACTGAAATATCATTTTACATGCATACAGGAGGGCTTATTCAGTATAAATGGCAAAAACTATAYGATATGTAGAAGATGCTCTTTAGATTCAAATTTATAACATAATATTTAACTTCAGGCTACACAGTAAGCCTAGCAGTTCATTTCAAGCAAAGTTCAGAAGTGTGGAGATACACCAAACATTACCTTCTCATGGTTTTCTATGAGGATTTCAACCACAATATTCTGAAACTTCAGGTCCATGATGGCTGCAACAGTTTCTTCCTGTGGCCTCATCAAGGTTGGTCCAAATACTACTCCTAAATTTGCTACAGTCATTAGATTCTTCTTGGCGTGCTTTGAAACACTTTTTGAAAAGAATTGAAGGAAAAAACAGGAAATAGGTTATGAAAAATTTCCATTACCGTTGGAAACTGCAGTCTACTTTACAAATGAAAACATTACATTTCCTTAATCCAAGTTTTAGAAGCTTGTTTTGTGCTAAGTTTCCTCAAATAAAGTCATACTGAATTTTGGAAAACAGAAAAGTCATTCTTCCATCAGCAATTTAAAAACAAAAGTAGTCTCTTATTGAACTCAAGTATACACAATGCACTTAGCCTTGGACCAGGGTAAGTGTGAAACCAACCTAAATTTGCTAACAGATCTCCACTATTCCCCTTGCCAGAATTTGTAAAAAGTATAATGTTCCCTTTCTCACTTCAATCAAACCTCAACTGCTGGCAGGACTGCTAAAGTAAATACTTATATGGCTTCATTAATGGATTAGATTTCTGCTTTCCCCTCCAAAATACACACAGCATGAGTCAAACGTCTTGTCTGCTTTTGCACGTTTGGTTCTTGGTATTGTGTATGACAGCATCACGATGGGCTTCAGCTCCAGGCACACTTAACTAGGCCTTTCATAGTCAAACAAAGGTAGGACAAGAGTTCTGGCAAAATATAAAGCAGGTCAGGATACTTACTTTGCTAAGTGTTTCACCAGAATGTCCAACATCTCTTTGTTCTTTTCTGGAAGTTTATGGACCAAGAAGTGAATAGCATTAACTCGAGAGTCTGGACTGCCACTTTCTATAGGACATAGAAAAAAAAGAACTGAATCTCANAAAAAAAAAAAAAAAAAAAAAAAAAAAAAAAAAAAAAAAAAGAGAGAGCGAGAGAACACACACACCTCTCACCTCTGCACAGAAACATACTGCACCCACTCTACTGCAACACTTACATATCTCCAAATATAGCAAAATAGCAAAATTGAACACATGTGCTTTGCTTTCATAAGTAATCTTGTTCTAGAACTATATGCTTATTTACTTATTTTGTTAACTTATCTTTAACTCCACCTGCAAAAGGATGCATTTGTCTCTTCATCTATATTTGAAAACTGACAGATGTAGTTATTATTCTCCTTACAAATATATTGCTTACAAGGTGACAGAGATGGTAGTTCTTGCTATTTTGTGAAAAGCCAGAGTGAAACTGACTTTCTTTATATAGCATCAGTTGTCCTCATCACTGGAATTCAGTTTTTCTACTGCTATACAGCTAATAACACCACATCTAGGTAACCCTATGCAATCTTTTTCCTCAAAGCTCTGTTAAGTCATAGAATTACACCTGAGTAGTAGCTTATGATGAAAGGAATGGAGGTATTTCTCCTCCTTGCTATGTACTTATGTATAAACAGAAAAATTATGAACCTAATCTGAAAGAAAGCAGCATGATACCAGAACCACATACAAGATCACATTTTAGTATATTTTAAATAAATGGACGCTGTATTTCCTCAGAGCATAGCATTACAGAATTTTTTTTCTTTTTAGTTTTTCCACAGAGAAAAGTCCTGGACCAATTGTAAGGAGAAGAAAAAAAAAAAAAGGTCATAAAAATGCAAATTGTTTAGATTCTAACCAGGTGATCAAAATTCAGACAGATGCAAAAAAAAGGAAGAATATCTTACATATATGTGAAATCACAGCCCCCCCATTAAGAAATGACTATGCAAATTAATCACAAAATGGTGTCAAGACTTATATAGTTACAATCTAAAACCGCATATTTAATGCAAGGTAGTTAGAAAGAGAACCTTTTATTTATTTATTTATTTATTGTTAAAGAGTTATAGATAAAGGGATACTCGTTATTCCTTTCTTTTTCTAAATAACCAACATAGGAAACAACACTAGAAACATATTTTCAAATATATAGTAATCAAAGTCTGTAATATTGATTAAAATTCCCAAGTACACAGAATTAGTGCCTCTACAAAAATGCTTCTCCTTATGAATAACGTACTAAAATAAGTAGCTTCACTTTAATTCACTTATGAAAGAGACTATAAAATAAAGGGAAAATACTGTGAGAATCTGCTGGCAAAATTCCATAGGTCAAAAAACGGCTTTAAAACTTGCCAATACAAATGGGCAGACTCAAGTCTGCTCAAGTAGCTGGACTCCAAGATGTGCTGGGGCAATGAATTTCACGGGCAAATTCTCATTTTGAATTAAGGACCATCAGCAAGCACATTCTGCAGTTCTGTAAAGTCATTACAGCAAAGTGAGGAAGAAGATACAATTGTCTCAAAGTTTATTTTACTTCCCACAGTATGCCAGAAATGCCACAGGCTAGAAAGCAAATCAGCTAAATATCTGTTTGATACTTTGCCAATTTTTTTCTTACAGTTTTCCTCCATCCTCTTCCAAAAAATTCCATGCACATTAGATACTATACAGCAGAACTACAACTCTGATTCCCTCTCCCCCAAATCTATATGGTAACTACTATAGCATAGTTGGGTCTGTACTTTCCTTTCTTCTTCTAATATATGATGAACAGYCAAGCCAGCGTCAAGTAGACCTAACAAGGTACTGAAAACAAGAGTCAGGCTCTAGTGTTAAAGATTCAAATGAGTCTGAATTAAAATGTTCTCTGTGCTTCCCAGGCTTCATAAATGGAAGAAAAAAAATCACAACCCTGTTAGAGGATGTTTATCTTTATAAAATTAAGGTAATATGAAAGAATATTCTAAATGTCTAGCCAAAGCTTTTTACATAGACATGAGTACCACGCTATGCTAAGTCTGCCAAAAACTTGTCTGTTAAAACTTCCATATTTTTAAAGCTTTTATTATTTCTTATACCTATATTTTTACCGGGTTGAACAGTTTTTCTTAAACTGCATTTGCAGTGTGCTCTTGAGACACAACAGTACTATCAGGAAAGATTTCTATTTGAACTATATTCAAATATTTACTGGCAGGAACGATGAATTCTCCATGCAACTCATACGTCATTAGGGGCTCTGGAAGGCTTCTGTAAAACAAAGATGACATAAATAAATTTATCTGTATTCATTTCTATATGTATTTATTCTAAGCAGGAAAGCTTTTTAAACATTCAGTAGTGGAATTCTCATATTGGAGGAAACTGTTTTCAGTGTGGCCCTTGGATTTCAGTGATTTCCAGCGCAAATGGAAAACCTGYAAATCAAAAGGGAAAACTGAGGAAAATAAGACTAAATATATCCATTCACTTTCCAGGAGCTGAACCGATGCCTCCAAGCTAGTATAAGCACCTTTCACAACTACAATATTGAGACATTTCATGGGTGAATATTGTATGCTACMCATATAATGTGCAATCACTGTTCACACGTGTTTTCAAAATAGAAACATCACAAGTCATTGCCTTGATTGAAAAGAATAAAAGCTTAAATTAGTTAAATTTGCTGAACAGCAACCTTCTGCAATTCAAACTTTTAAATCTTCTCAAATGAGGAAACTGAAATTGAAAATCTTAGCCATAAATGAAAAATGTAGGGAATAATGGATACCAGAGTAAAAATGTCAGCATTAGAACCTTCAYTTATTAAGTTGACTTTATTGATGCTTATGATATATTGTAATAAATACTCAGATGAGATATACTGTAGATAGGAAATACTCTATGTGCACTTTTTTTTCCCTCCCACTCTTTCCTAATTGTTAAAAATTCTCTTCAGACAGACTTTATCTTGACAAGGGTTACAGTAGTAATTCCTTTATTAAAACAGAAGAATAAGGATACTGCATTTGTATGCAGTATCACAAGAGTTCTACAGTCTCGGGCAAAACAATATTTTGATCAGAAATTAGACAAGTAATTTGAATATAGCACACATCCACGACTTTTATCTTTTAACATTCAGAATATTTTAATTGTTTTTAGTGTTTCACCTAGAATATGACAGAGAGGCATATGAAGGACAAGGCAAAAAAAATTAAAAATTTCATAACTTTTCCCCCTGCCATTGCACGATATTAAAAAGTAAAATGCAAAATCTCACTTGTAATAATCTAACCTGAATTTAAGTAATAACTCTCAACAAGTTTGCTAGCACTTCAGCACTTCACTTCAGCAGTGAAGAACTTACATAGTGAAATACTTGAATATCTAATACAAAAATGTTTGGGGGTTTATTTCATATCAACATGAATATGACTTTTGCAGAATTATTTTACTTTGCTTTGCCTAAGAGAAATAATAAGCATGATATTTGCTGCAACTTCCATTACAAAATATGGGAAAAGTAAGTAATGCAACAACTTATAACATAGGAGAACTAGAATATGAAATTCAGAGTCTTGGGGAGAGGGAATGGAAGAAACTTACCGCAGGTACTGCTTCATAGCACTAGTAATAGTCTTCACTTCCCAATCTACAGAGTTTTCCAGATCAACTTCACTGCAGGTTTTTGCATCTAGCATGCAGGGGGAGGAATGGAAAAAAAAAAAAAAAAAGAAAAAAAAAATTTCTGAATCAGTCCCAAATATAGAACTTTTTAACAAGCAAAGCCAAAATTATGACAGAATCTTTGTCAAAGTTAGAAGCATCATTATAAAGATCTTCAAAAAAATAAAAAAAGAAAAAAGGAAAAGAAGATAAAAAGGAAAGTCCTCCATTAATAGGGACAGATACGGATACATTAAAAAAAAAAAATCAAATTAAGCACCCTGATTAAAGGTGCAGTCCTTTCATTGGCACTCAATAATTCTGTTCTAAAGGCTGTACTAACCAATTATTTCTGTAACTGAATATTCTCCCTCATTATATCAATTATTTAAATATCATATTAAAAAACAAGTCAGATAACATTTTCTATCAAAACCCTACCAGCCAACCATCACCCACAATCTTCAAAATCRTCTAAGGAAAATATTTACTCCTCTCCCCTTTCAGTATCTTAACTTCTGAATTTATATTCTCTTTTTGAGTAAAAAGCCCTTCTACTGAATTCATGAAAGAAAACATCAGAAACCAAGGAGATCTGTGACAATTTTGTAATTAAACCACCACACAATATTCTGGGTTTTCAAACAACTTCTTCATCCTTTACAGTCAAGGGATACACTTGCTTATGTGAAAATTGTTGGTGATGAGTTTGAGGAAGAYAAAAAAATAAAATGTTTGAACTGCAAAACTCACCCYCTCAAAATATGATATTGCTGAAACATTTCATAGTCCCTTGGCAAAGTTGATCCTACTACTAATCCTAAACAAACCCTAATTTGGTTGTAGAAGCCATTAAGATTGAAAAAACACATTTTTACTTTTGGTTTTACAGTTACTTTATACAGCTTTCTCCACCCTACYCTTTACATGTTTAACAAATACAAAACTGCAGAGCTCTGTTTTACTTCACCCTCCACTTCAACCATCCCAGGCTGTTGTAGGAGCTGGAACTTCAACTGAGATTTCTAAATTGATTCTATTAGTTTTCACGCTATTTGCTCATGTAGCAGCCACTGTAGATTGAGTGGCAACTTTATGCCTATAAAAATAACCATGCACATTTACAGAACAGCTTTTGACATATCAATTCCAAAATTTATGCAAATGTTTCTGACAATAAGAGAGCCAACGTTTATTAAAAAAACCCAGCCCAGTTTACTAAACTAGGTTAGAAGTAGAGTATCTCTTTCTGTTCTAATATATAAAATGCTACTGTAAAAGTGTATGTGTACTGTTTTACGGTATATAAAATAACAAGGAACTCAGTGTAATCATTTTGAAAGCTAATTTTAGAAAGGTAGAAGTTCTCCAACTTTGCTGCTACAAAGGCTGACGCCATTTTTTTCACACTAGGCAGTATCAGAAGTCAAATCTGAGCTCAGCAATAGAAACTTCAAGTCCTCAGCAGTCCCTTCTTGATGAAGAAGGGGCTKTATGAAAGCCGGCCTGTCTCGGGTAGCTTGTATGACATGAACCACCTGAGGTTACTAGGAGGATTATAGATGAAATAGGAAGTGGTTCCTGGTGCCCTTCAAGAATCGCGCCTCCTGATGGCTGACAATGTACCTGAATTGCTTACGACAGAGACTCCTAGAATATTTGAAGTCATAACTCTGTATCCCTATTTACAACGAAACATTACAAATTAATTTAACTTTACATTTCAAGGGATAATGAGTGCTTCATTTACCAAATGCCTTTGTCACTCAAGTTTAAACGATGACTGCCAAAAGCCAGACCATGTTGCACAATGCCGCTTACAAACAATTTCAAGGACTTTTTTTAATTGCAAAATTAATGTTGTCCTTTTTTTTCAGCCAAGTTGTAAATTCAGTCGTTGAACCTCACATTACCTAATATTTAGGTAATATTTTTCAATGAAAGATGAATATCTATATACTCATAATATTAGAAAAGCAAGCCATATTTTGGTCTTCTGATGCTCTCATGACTCAAAATACTTTCCCTGATCTTATGAAAACTCTCCTGAGAAAGAGGCAAAACCAACACACTATTAAGGACTCTGGTTACCCTTTGGAAGTCTTTCTTGCACTTTGGACCATCAGACTGCAGACCTCATGGTTAATGACGGATAGCTTAAAATACTTAAAAATCTTATTAAACATTTTACAATACAGAAAGGTAATATGTTCCTTATGATTCTGAAAAGAGCTTTCATATAAAAGGACATCTAATGGTAGACCCAGAGACAAAGGATTAAAGATTAATCTGTCATTTTAAATTCTCTGTATCACTGTATATCAAAAGGAAACCCTCTTTATTCTTCTCTGAGTATAGGCAGATAAAGAGCACAGATAGGATCACTTTCAACAAATTATCTGAAAAAGAACACCTGCTTGCACTCTGTTTTCTGTTCTGCATTTTGTCTTATCTTGATACCACTGTATTCTTCCTACTTCAGATGAGTATATGAATCTTGGAAATAAGAAAAAATGTTTCTAATTAAAAAAAAAAAATAACTAAAATCAGATGCTGGAATCCCCAGTAAATGCTTCCAGCTGCTACTGAACCACTGGCAACCTAAGTCTATTTAATTTGGATACCACTAATGGCAAAGAGGAAAATCTGCCTGCCAGACCTGCACGCCCAAGCTAAGCCAGTAAGTTCCAAATTGAAAAACATCTTATGATATCAAATGCTTATGATATCAGGGCTTTTTGATTAATRACAGGCCATTTTTCTTATGGTTAATGGATAAAAAATGTTACTGTTTTTCAAGACTAATTCCAACATAGATAACCAACCATGAGAATCGGCTGCATCGTAACCATGAGAATCTGGAATAGGTCAGTCCTTTTCATTAATCCTTCCTTGTATTTCCAAAAGGTGTTTTTCTTTCTACAACACTTTAAAGATACAGGCAGGTTTACATGCACTAATGAAAACTTTAGGGTGCTGTTAATATTGATTAAAGTAAGATATCATAAATTAAAATTTAGCAAGGTCATTATGAAAGATTGATATGACRTATAGGCACTCAAGCCTGATATCTTATCACTTCTGGAGAGAGAGCCTGTTTAAAGGAGGAAAAAAAGGAAACGAAAAAAATCTTACAGGTGGCGCTGAACTGACAGCAGCATATAACATAAAAGTGCTTTGTCATTCACATAATGTCTGGGGTAATGAAATGAATTCACTTTCTGGCTTCCTCCAGTTTGCAGTGCCAAAGAACACTGTGTTATCAGCACAGATGGAGCATGCATGGTTCTGGAGAAGAGCCTGGCGCAAACTGCAAACAAGCTTCTTTGCATACCAATGAATCCCTGAGAATCAGACCTTTGCTGTCAAGTGACAGGTTTGGAAGCGCTATAAAAATGAACTAATCCCAGTGGTCTTGTCTGACTGCATGTACTGTCAGCGCTCAGGCCAAGAAATTTGGAAACGCAGCACATCTTGCGGTCATGGCTACTACTTTGGCGAGAGATGCAGGGCAGACAAGGGATTTCATCCAGGTGCTTTCACCTGCCCCCAGAGACATCAGAATGGCAAGCAAACTACAGCTACTAAGGTTATTTGCACCTTAAATTTCCAGAAAGGAAAGAGTAAAAAAAATGAGAATAATGTCATACAAAAAAAAAAATTGAAAAGCTATTACATTGATAACTGAATGTAAGAGAATCTAAAATATTATTCACAAAATAGGGTAACATTACTAAGTTTTTCAAAACAAATCCTTTCCCTTGTCTCTCCTGCTTTAGCACAGGCAGGCATAGTTGTTATAAATACATACATGACATGCCTCCTTCTCTTAAACCRAACAACTCTTTGTCGATAGGCTTCAACTAACTGTTTCGTTTGGCATTCTGAACAACTGCAGGCCCACAGGGACAATCATCTGTACATCTTAATGAGGGAGAAGAAAGATGGAAACTTCCAACAATGAAGCAATAAAGCTTTCCTAAGCCTTCCTATTTGGAGGGTTGTTTTAATACGTCTTACATCAACCTTACACAAAACCCATGATTTCTTCCTAAAATATTTCTTACCTGTTGTCTTAGTTTACTCTTACCAACTAATCTTGCTCACTGTGCTCAACCAAACACCTTATGAGGATTATTTAGGTACAGTGAGGCAAACTAGATTTGGCCCATTAGCAGATAACAAATACAGGTAGATGTTTTTAATACTAGATATTAATAGTAAAACAAACAACTCAAAATATGGAAAAAGAAGGAAGATAAAATAGAGGCATACCCATCAACAAACTCAGGAGTCTCTGGACCTTTGAACTCACCCCCACAACTCTGTACAATCCTTGGTCATTTATACCTATTATACAAAAGAAAAAAAAAAAAGAAAACAACAGAAGTTCAACCAAAGCAAATAAGATATACAGAAAAATTTAGCATTAAAACCTTTCCTTGAGCACCAGATATTCCTCAAAGGCAGACAGAGTTTATAGTATTTCTACAATTCAGAAAACAACATTATAAATCAAGCCTTGCAAGATCCCTTTTTTCCTTCTTTTGTATGTTCAAGATAAGCTCGCATTGCATTTTGGAAAAGGCTTCATATGCCTCAATTCCACTTCAGACACAGACAGAAGCAGCAGGCAGGGACAGATCTTTGCTAGAAAAATCACTGGTTATTTTCAGATTTTTCTATGACATTTTGGACACATCAGTATTCACATTCTAATAAGGCAAGAATYGCACTGAGAAATGTTAAATCATCTTTCGTAAGTCAAATTTTGCTTTTCCAGTTACATGGCTGAAGAAAAAAAATGGTATTAAATAAAGAAAAATTTGAACTCATTCCCAGCCTTAAAAGCAATGATTTTTCAAGTGCATAGACTTTTCATTTTTGATACAAGACTTTATTCCAAACCACATTTTAGTTCACATACTAGTTATTTTCAGAGGCAGAACCACAGGTTAGAGATCAGTAATTTTTGCTTAGGATAAAGAGCCACAACTGGCAAAATATTTGTAACCCCCTACTGTCATTTCCCATGGACACTGGAATGATTTCCCTTCCCATTTGTTGCTCTTTACCCTTCATCAAAATATACTCTATTTCTGATTGAGACTGCTCATCATTATGCCCTTTCTTTATACCTTTCCTTCCTTTCAACCACATTCACTTCCCCACCATACACAATTTTATCCCTCAGAAAGTAAAACTAATATTACAAATTATAGAAAACAAAAAAGGGAGAGAGGCAAAGGGCAAGGAAGGAAGAAAGCAAAAGAAGGTATGTCTTTTGCTCCGTTGTTTTCTTTAGAGAACCTGTATAGTGGCAAGGAAGTGTCACAGTCCTGATGCTGACATATATCACCACCAGAGTCTGCCCTTTTATTCACATCAGTCTGGAGGAGTAGAAATGCCATGAAATATCTGTATTACTATCAAATTTTTTTTTTTTTTCAAATAACAGACTATGGGGTATCTTTATTAAAAATATCCTTCAACAAAGGAATACTTGTGTGGAATTCGTGGTTTCAATACCATACTGTTCCAACCTGGAGATGGGAAATTAAAACCAGTAATAGGAGAAAAGGTTTCTTCCTTGATAAATATCAAGTACTTAAAAAATATTAGCCTTTTAATGAATTACCATCAGATAGAATAGCAATTCTCAATATGGTAGAGAGAACTTCACACTTTCTATGCTCTCCTCTTGCCTAGTCCCGCTCCAGTCTTTCCTTCTCTCTCCTCTTCCTCACATTGACCATGGTCTCCTCATCGAACCCAGATTTCAGCAAACTAGTGCACTGAGCTCAGTCCTCTGGCCCTGCAGCTAGAGTGGCTTTCTCAGCTCCACCTGGACAAAACCGGCCTGGCTCTTTCTCCAGGCACACGTACCACTTCTGTAATGTGGACTCTGATGATGAACATGCTGTCATGTTCAGAGCTGGCTCAAATTCATTAGGTAAACCAGATCTTCAGTATTTCATCTATGTTCATCAAAAAGCACAGCYCTAGAGCATGTCCACAGCTCAGCTGTGTGCAAAGGAAGAACCGCAAACACAGTTATGTGGCCACAAAACTATTCTTATCAAAATATGAAGCTATCAACCATCCAAATAAGTCTTCCAGTGATCCTAACAACAACAGTATGATGACATGCTATAGAACACTTAAGGACTGCCAACACTAATGAAAAACTTTGACCTTAATCTACTCCAAACCAGGAAGCACTATGAATCTGGACTGATAATAGCAGTAATTCTTTACTGGAAATTTCTCATAGGTTTCCAAGAAAATTCAGGTGCAGAAGTAACAATGAGACTTTTAAGGCTCTGCCGAAACACTTCAGGCTTCTCTATACAACATTCACCGCTGCTTCTAGTACCRCTGAACAAGCCTCCTGCAACATATGCAAGAAACTAAATAGCTGAAAAAACACTGTTGCAATCACATGCCTCTCAGCTTTTGCTCATCTTAGAAGTTCCAGTTCTCAACTGTACTTCACTTTTAACATTAAAATAAGCACAAAACTGTGCAGACCCCAAGCATCTGTAACATACATGCAACTAGTCCAAAACAATTCAGACCAAACCACAGAAGTTCACTGCTTGGTATTAAAAGAAATGGGATATGTATCCGAAATATCTACTTCAGTAATAYTTATGAGTTTGTGCTAGTAATTATCTGATAATTAATTGGGTTCAAATTCATCAATCTGAAAGATGAACAGCTAATTGCTAATAGATATTAAGAAGTTCAAGAAGGAACTGATATTTCCACATAGCTTAAAGAATAGCTTTAGACATAATGTTACATGATGTTTTAAATAAAACACACCACCAGACTGAAACAGTTCTATTTCTGTTTTAATCTGCACATTTCACATCTTCAGCACATCAAAGACTGATAATGCTTTGCATTTAGAGAACACAATTGTCAAGATGATTCATTTCCAAGGAGGGCAGGAACAGCTTACCAGTGACTAAACCAATGACAGGTTCAGGCACTGGGACTGCTGGCTCAACCAGTCACTATTAACAACTTAGAGCAGCAAAACTCCACAGTGCAGTTTTCTTCATCTATACATGATCTTAAATTGTTTGGCTCTCCAGCACCACAACGTGGCAGAGGTAAATTGTGAAACATGCTTAAAAATACAAGGTGTTGTAACTAAATAATTTACAGTATTGTAGGTATGATATGTCTGCAAGCAAGTTTACCTGGYGGTTGGCATTATACATGTGGCAATATAGGATATTAATAGCTCTACAGATGTAACTTTTTATATCAAGTTTCATAATACAGCAACAGTAACATGTGTCATGCACAATTCAAGGTAATACCAGACTGTTTCTGTGAAAAAGACTCTGTTTTCGCCTCACCATCTTCTGCCTTATTGACAGAAAAACAGATGACAGCTCAATGCTGCCATCTGTCTCCCCAGATCAGATTAGCAGTTAATTCTATAATTCTAAAATAAAAGCCAATGCTACTCCTAGAAATGCTAAACTACCATGTGTCCACAGAACATACAATCAACTAGGTGCACAGAAGGACACATTCAAACTCTTTTTTATTGGTGCAAACAGGTCTTTTGTGCTTCTATAAACCTTTATCCCTGCTGTATTATTCTAGGTAAAAATTTGTAAATACAGTGGAACAATCAAAACAGAGTCCCCAAATGTGCTCTCAGATAGAAAAATTGGGTGCAAATCCACCCAGAACTGTGCTCCTTATGCAAGAGACAGGCTCGGTGTAACACTGCCTTGATGCCTCAGCATCTCCCAACAGGTAAATGATAGGCAAAAAAATCAGAAGCTCATATACATTTTAATGACACATTAACTTTGATTTTTCTAGCCATTCAGAGAAAAATAATATCCTCCTTGGCTTTATAAAAATGAGTGTAGCTAAGAAAAAATATCCAGCCATTGACAAGTTTATGTTCAATATATCTGTTATGCTCTTCTCTCTCTGAATACCAGACTTTTTCTGCAATGACATGACAAGACTATTCTCAGTTTCCACCCACACTAGACTGTCCTCTCTTTCCTCCCACATCAACCTCACACCCATTATGATTACAAGAGATAAAAACATGGCACACAAGCACAAACTCTGAAGAGGCATCTGTCCTGTTTTCTTCTGCTAAGCATAACTTTCATATATGATCATTAAAATAAAATAATCCAGTAAAAATTGCTTGAAGAGCAAGTATAGGAATTAAAAAGAAAATGTGCAGGCCTGAAAGGCAGACTTTCCTTGGCATACAGCTGTTTGGCCAATCCCTGCTGAGGCAAACAGCTACATGTTCTCCCAAGCCTTGCTTGGCTGAGCTCAGCAGATGGTCCTGTAGCATCATAGAGAACAGAAACTGATACTCTGGGAATGCTTCAGTTAGTCTCATGCACAAAGTCCCTTTCTTTTTTTAATGCAGTTAATGTTACATTCAGAACCACTAAATAGAAAATAACCAACAACTGCTTGGAGAGCTATTGCTGAATCATGTTCTGTTATACCAGAGCTAGGTGGATCACTGAGTTCCTAAAGCTGATAGATAGCTTACCAAACCCTGCTCTTGAAACRTTTGGAAAAAATTACTTCCGGGTACTGAAATATTAAATTTTATGAAATATTTTCTAGACCAGAATAAACAAACAAGGGTTGTTTTCATTGCTAGCAATTACCATTAAGCATTCTATTGACTGCAAGTCCTACAAACAAAGGACAGTGAATGTCTCCAAAGAAAGGAAACTGCAGGTAAACCAGGTAACCTTGACTTTCCTGAAAGTTTGCTTTGAGGKAGATCCCACTGTGGGGATATCCACTTCCTATCTGTTTTGAGCAATACTAGGTGATGTTGCCTATGAATTTTATGCCTTCTCATATACAGCTAAGTCAGCAAATAACGGATGAAATTGACTTTATTCTCCTCTCAGTTCCATCGATCCACTCACAACCATGAAGAAGAAACCTTGTATTCCACCAGCTTGTCCCAACACCCACTTTACGCCTAAAGTCATCGCCTTTTTTTGCACAGCTTTGGTTKTTGTTCTGCTTTCTTTGTAGGTTATTAAAGAAAGGCAGAAAAGAGTATGTGAAGAAAGTTCTCTGTACCTACCTGTAGACAATAAACCAAGAGAGGACTCCATACACACTTACATAGATGTGATTCTAAAGGTAAAGTAACCAGTCATTGCACCACAGACAAAAACTAGCCTTTCATTACATGATCACACACTTTGTATAAAATCTGCCTCATCTAATCCACAGAGAAGATCCACTGTACATTTCTGGAAAATCTAGCAAACATTAAAAAGAAGAAAATGCGCAAGAGAACATGAGGTAGAATAAGGTCTAATCTAGAAAAATATCTTTAATACATACAAAAAAAGGCATGAAAAAGGACTGCAGATAATTCTTTGTGTTTATATGCTGACTTCTTAATATTATAAAGGCTTCTTGATTTAATTAAACTGTTCAGTAAGCACATGCAAGGAAGACATTGCTTAATAATCAAGACCATGCATTAATAAGAAATGTGATCAATCTTTATTTCATCCAACTATTTCATTTAAACTTGACCAAAGAGACAAAGAAAAATGCAAACATTCTGCATAAAAATGCAAATAATCTGAAAAAGCAACAAGTACTCCTGGACAATCATAAATTTTCCTTTTCAGAGCAGCATGGTGGACGATTCAGGAAAAAAAAGAAAAATTTGCAACAAGAAATTTCAATGCCTCTTTYGCACACTTAGAAATATACAATAATGAATTAGCTATTTCCTTCTCCCTATTTTTTTTTTTTTCAAATGGGCTGGATCTCCACAAATAATACCATAAAAAGTACACTGAGCCCCTGTGAATGACTGGTCATTTTGCATACAAGCATCCCTGTCCCAGGACTGCTGCCTACCCATTTGGGAGCTGTATTAAATACTGGTCTTAACCAACTCCCTGCTACAAAAGAGTCTGTGACACAGAGCTTCTCCACAGTCACAAGTCAAAACACCTCTTGAAAATTGCTCTGGGTATTCCTTTCCCTTCTGCCTCCRCCTCTAGTGGTATGAGGGTCAGCAAGAACATGCAACGTAAGCATCCTTGCACTCTGGAATGAAGCTGCAATATCAGTATGTTTTCTTATTCCCTTGTCTATTTAGGTCCTGTCCTTTCTTGTCTTGAATGGCAAGACAGAGCAGCTTCATTCAAAGCCAAAGAATGGAATGCTAAAATTAAATGCAGTCTCCGCATAAGCAGAGACAGGGTACAGGTACTGCCTATGAGATAAAGGACTGTTACTTGGCAGTCTTGTGCCCACATTGCCTTCCCTTGTCGAGACAGGAACCATTAGTACCCTCTGAGAACTTCCTTAAAACACGTTATGTGAGGAACAGGCATGCAGAAAAGGCTGGGACTGGACAGAAGGAAGCTCCTGCACTGTTTAGAGTAATCAAGTGTAACCTCTACAGCGTTAAGTATTTCCAAGAGATCTACAGAAGACTAGATCACTGAGGTCTTCTTTCAAGAGCAGATCAGCTACTCCGCATCCTCTACAAATAGGAGCATTTAGTGGCATTGACCATTACCTCGCRTTTCAACAGCACTGATGCACTTCTTGATGATGGTGAAGCCTATCTTATCCAATTGCGCACCTACAAAAAGAAAACAATTTTTAAATATTCCAAATATCAATACATCTGTTGTATATCAATATATATTTTGTATACCAATACACCTGATATATCAATGTCTAATATCTGTTTTTTACCGAAAAAACCAACACTGGACACTTAACTCAGTTTTGCATGAGGAGCACTCTTTATGTGGTTAAATATTCTGAAAGGTGAACTCTTCAACCCATTTTCTAGAGAAATTTTCCTTTCTCCCCTCCCCATCCTACCTAGCACAAGTAAAGGCCCCATGTAGGGGCAGTGGTTTCACCAAATCTGCTCACAGCAGTAGTCTTCAAAGAACAGGATCTCTAATTAGGTACATATGTTGGCAGATGCAAAACAGCATTTAACAATATTTACTGCAACAATGACAACATCTGAGAGAGTTCATCCAATGTGACAAAGCAGTACTTGTGATGGAAAAACACGATCAGGAACAGCAGGGCTTTTACTGAGTCCTACCCAAAGCCAAAGGAATTCCCACACTAAAGATACAGGGCACATATGTATATCATTTCACAGCAGTTAATTATCTGACTACATAAAAACAGATGCATTAACAGGACAACAGCTGCGGTCCATCATTCCTTTGTTGTTCCTATCTTATTATTTTTTTTCCACATCAAAACTTAATTTAAAAGCTTATACTGTAAAAGTGCCCTTCCCCCAGCCATCTGGCTTCTCTTTTCGTCTTCCCCTCCATTCCTGGGGACCTGATCTTACACCACTAAAGCAGAAATCTGTGGGAAAACTTCTATTAATAACACAATAATCAAGCTTTATCCATTAATAAAAGTAATGCATGAACTCCCTGACAATGCAAGGAGATAAACTGTTTTTACTCATTTACCTTGCCTAGAGAAGAGGCCTAACTTTGTTTTTAAAAAAAAAACAAAAAAAAAAACCAAAAAAAAAACCAAAAAAAACCCCACACACAACCACAACTCTTCTTCCTTATTGTGATTTAGATTTCAAATACAAGCATTCAATATTTTTTTCAGCTGTGGCTGCTTTTAAATCCATTTTTATGCATTCTACCCAATTGTTAGACACAATTTGGTTTAAGAAATTTTGATGCACTTGCAACAAATAAATCCTGGTTTTGAGCCACTTCAATGAACAACTAAGTTGGCAAAAAGAATACGATTATGTTTGCCTAGCTTATGCCTAGTCCTACAGTTGTTCCGTACGTGCTGAACTGTGTTATTGTGAAAATCCATTAACCACAAAATCTACAAAAGTATACTCAAAACTCTGTATTATGTTGGATCCACAGAAATATTTCCACTTTTGCATTATTCAACTGTGAAATGTTAAAATAATCAGTTTTAATCATAGTTTAAATACTTACTTCCCTCCCGGTTTGCATTTGCTCTATTCAAATTGATGAACAACTAATAGAGAAAGAATAAAAAAGATGCAAGTTTTTCTTAAGAATTTTATGAAATTAAAAACAAGACACTAAATGCCTTTTAATGACAAATAGGCATGAATCCAGCTGTTTACAACTAAAACATATTGTCTCTCAGTAACTATAACAGCCAAACAGGACCCTTGGCCCCCTCAAAAGGGGGGTGCAGAGGGGGCACTTAATGCAGTACAGAAGTTCCCTATTACAAGCTTCGTAATGAGCAAGGACGGCCAACTGCAGGATGCAGGGACTAGTTAACAGAACTTAGCATAAATCTACATTTGAATTTGCATAATATGAAACATAAACCTTTTTTTTTTTTCTTTAAAGTGAAATTTTTCTAAAGTTCTCAGTAAATACTGAGAGTCAGTAAATACTGATTCTGCTCCTAAGGGAGAAGAATCACCCTATTTATAAGCCTCTAAAATCAGTTGTGATTTAATGGCTTCATGTTGCTGTGCTCCCCTGCTGACTGACTTCCCACAGTTCACTGAAATCCACGTGAACTGCTTCAATACATCATGGGCACTAGGTCACTACCCATCATTCCTAGAAGTTTTAACCTGACTGGGGAGGCCAGTGCAGTCAATACACAGCCTTGCAGAATGAAAAAAAACTTTTGTGACACAGATGTCAATAAAACCTACTGTCAAAATGCATCAACTGTTGTGAGAGAAAAACAATTCTATCACTGACTGGAAAACCATGTTATTTTTGGCCTGTAGAACCAATACCAATACAACGTTTACAGTGGTAAGAATACCACACTGCTTATTCTGTGTTTTAGTCCCACTTCTTGATAGAAAATACAAATTAAGAAACTTGGGTGTAACATAAGCCCCTGTGACACATATTTTATGATCTAGTTTTAAGAAAGCAATACCACATGAGTAACTCATGAAAGTCTTGCCACTGAAAACAGCATACCAGCTTAAGGCACACAGACTATATTACATTCCAGATACCACAGAATGCCCTAACATTACTGTGATGGCAAACATTTATACAAATCAGTGTCTGTCATTATAACGAAAAGCATCTCATTACCAGAGTAAAAGAGATTTAGCCTGAACATCACTGAGTTATTCATCTATCCTGAGTATTATTCTAATTTTATTATATCTTTGTTAAATTCTCTGTCTCGAGAGCTACATAATCCTAGTATATTAAAGTATAAACATGATTTGGGACAGGAGGGGGGAGGAATGCTACCATTAGACTATTGCTGAACATAAAGAACACAGCTTACAGCTTCCTTTCCATCCAAGGCTTCCATCCAAAGCTTCCTGTCTTCCTCAGAAAAGGCCTGCACGGTCACGGGAATACCAGGTCTACAACAATACCAACCACAGAGAATAATTGCATTCATTAGCAACAAAAACAATATCTTGTCAAATACTATTTCCAATTTATTTGATGTATAGTCTTTAGTTTCAGAGCAGCGACACAAATGACTACAGTTTTCCAGTAAATATTTTGTATACAAAAAAAGTCTTAATGAAGTACCTAATTATATATGTCCACATGTCTCCAATTACAACTTCCTAAAAGAACAAGGATGGMCAACTGCAGGATAAAGGGATTAGTGAACAGAAAACAGCATAAATCTATTTCTGTATTTGTATAATATGAAAAAAAAATTCTGTGGTTCAGCATAGTATACAACGCAAGGAAAGTTAAAAGCAAGCAGGTTATTTGGGCAATTAAATTTCCTGACAATTAAAAATAAATCATTCTACTTAGCCTGCCAATATTTTCAGCAAATATGAAAATCTAATTAAAGAGAGAGAGAGACAATTTTGAGACAGGTACAGAGGGTAGAGACAACACTGTGCCTTAATTCTATTCATTTCTACCGTCAGGAAGCAAACTGGCTGTGAAGAAAAATGTTACCTAAAACCAATAGTGAAAACTAGTGCAAATTCTTCCTCAACTTTCAAACTGTACCAGACCATATATTATGTTCATGCTTTTACAAACACAAACATTCCTAGTTCATTCTTATCTCTCCATTTTTATCTGCTCTTAAATTCAACAGCAACACAGAATTCTACAGATTCAAGCCATGAAAACGTAATGTCCTAATATTGTTAAAGACAGATATTTAGCTCTCACAGTGGGTAGGAGAATCCTTGCCTGAGAACTTCCCTTAATTTCTGCAACTAAAAACCTTCCTGACTAAATATATTTGAACACTCTATTATAGTAACAACCTTAGGCAAAGCAAGTTCTGAAGATCTAAGAGTTTCAATATAAACTGGTCAGTTCACAATGCTGAGCAGCAGAGCAGCAACCATCACGACCACAACATAACCATTTTGAAGAGAAAAATATCCCAGGCAGTTAGCTGACCCAAAAAAAAAAAAAAAAAAAAAAAAAAAATTCTAAGTTTGCCTCCAGTTAGCATAATGGAGTACTAAAACAGAAACAGCATATGTTTTTTCAACATTGAGCCAAGTTGCTGGCATCCTCAGAGTGCAGAGTCATAAACATCAAGATATAATGGAAGAGGAAGAAGAGGAACAACCATCTCAAGTTTTCATTTGAACATAAAAATCTGTAGGTATCAACATGACATTTTGGAAAGCAGACTCATAATACAACATGATCATGACTGTATGAATTATCCACTGTGAACACAGCCTTCCACTGCAGCAATATGCACAAGGTAATATGGTCACAAGCAATATATGCACAAGCAATATGGTCAAGGTAAACTAATTTCTTCACTATGATAACAGCAGTTCATAATATTATCACTAAAACCACGGCATCTGAAATCTCTGGTATGTATTTCTTCTCCACTTTTCTTCTCTCATACTACATGTGTATTTCAATATAGATCCTCACTACCCCTGCTAAATGTAATTGACATACAAGCCAGTGAGCTATGATAGTGTTTGGCTGCTCCTCAGATGATCAGCTCCCACTAGCAGACTTAAGCGTACCACAAAAAGAACCCACCTTATGCTGCCCTCCCAGGACACCAAAACAAAAACAAAAAAAAAAAAAAACCCACAACACCCAAAATCCAACCAACACCACAACACCCACACACAACAACAGAACCCTAACAGTATTTCCTCTGGGTACTTTCTAGTGCATTTCAACAGTTTACCTGTCTGAAGCTTCTAAGTCAAAACAGAATCGTCTGTCTATAGTATCTGTATTCCTTTTGGTACAGTAGGTAAGGATGAAGAGTTCCTCATCACCCTGCRGAAAGAAAGACTTGCTTGATATAGGAATTGAAAGCTTCAGCAAGCCAGAGACACAAATCAAGTAAGATAAATCTACACCAAAGTAATGGCAAAAGCTACACTGAAAACTGATGTTTGCAACAGAATTCACATATGATTGAACAAATTGTGTCAGTTTTAAATCAGGATTAATTTTGCAATTAAGTCTGATTTGGTCTTATGCAACATCTCCAGATACAGGAGGTTTTTCACTAAAGGAGAAATTGCACTGTGGGTTTCAAAAAGAGAGCTCTTCTGATACATAAAAAAAGCTCCATATGAGTGTTTTAGAATGCCAGATGCTTACACACATACCATATTACCTAAAGCAGCCTATCACAGAGTACACTAGGAGACAAAAATCATAAAAGTATGGAAATGATTAAGGAAGCCCAATACAACTTATTTTCAGTATGGCATGTTCTCTAAAGCTTTTGACAGATTCTCCCAAATTCAATATATTTGCAAATTAAATACATACATACATAGCCCTAAAAATGATGAAAGCCATCTCCCTTTTACTCAGACTAATGCGATATAATACCCAAATGAAATTGCAACAATGTAATGTTCTAACCAAATTTGAAGATAGTAGAGGGTGCTGCATTTACAGGGATATTGACTCAAGAATATTTTCCAGCTTTGGATATCTTTTTTCCTTGCAACAAAATGTATTTCATCCATATTAATGCATCCATTTAATGTTTCATCTTTGAAGGTGTTTACTGTCCTCAACTCCAATTACTTCAAATAGAATTTGCTTCAAAGGCATTCAGTGACCACAGCATCAAGTGTTGAATATTTCAAATGATATTAAAAGGTAATTGAAGTTATATTCAGTTTTCAGTATAAAGTACATTCCTCTTAAAATCTTATCTATCAGCCTTTGAAGAAAATTCTGACTTGTGAGTGTAAGATAAGAAAGAAATTTCTAAATCTGATTTCTTGATTTATACTTAATTTGTTAAATACTTCATTGATAAACCAGATTGTAAATGGTGAAAAAAAAACCCACATATTAACTGCCACATACTCTCCGGTCTTCTCAAAGCAATTGAAAACTCTGCTCAATTCTTATCTGTTAACATATTCCATTATTTTATATTAACATCTTTAAATGGCAGACTAAACTGCATGAAAAAAAGGGGAAGGTGATGCAAAGACAAGAATATCTAATACTTCCTCTCATTTAAATATAGAATGTAGAATATAATAATATACTTACAACTTTCCCTCCTGACCTGTGCTCAAATGGAATCATTGTGAACTTCTTTGTCTCTTTCCTATAGGTGCAATAATGCTTCACCCAACTGGAGCCAAAGGGGGCAGGCCCTAAAAAAATTGGAAGCTTTAACTAACACGTACTCTTTGCATTTTGTACATTTTCTTCACCTGCTTCCCAAAATGACATTTTCAGTCCCATTTAATTCCTAAGAAAACACGATTTATGTAAAACTGTTATAAATAACAAAAGTAGTTGAGGTCATCGCCATTTTTTGAGAGGTAGGAGCTTTGTATCTTATTTGACCTTGCTGCTATAGCGAGAAGGATTTGTAATTGTGTGAAGTACTGGCATGATGCGATATGTACGGAACGCATTTGCAGAACAAGATTTTTGATGTTGGCTACCAAGCATAGAGCATGGTTTATCAGACCCTATAATCTCAAGTATGTAATGAAAGCACATCACTTAATCAAGGAAACGACAGCTGATTTCATCACACTGAACTAGCCCAATTTTTAGAGACTAGTTTGACAACTCGTGTTGCTGTTAAACAGCAAGCATTTCACAACTCTGAGGAAGGTCATAAGGATATAAAAGTGAATACACCCTTCAATCAAATAGCACTTCCTCACTTGCCTTTGCTTACAACTGTCACACTTTCAGCACCATACTCTTTTTATGAACTCAGGCAATGCTGTGCTTAGAGAATTCAAACATTTGTTCAGACAATTGCTTAAAAAGCTGTATGTTTCCTGCACCTTCATCATACCTGCAGAAATAAATCTCGCCTACATGCACATTAGGGACATCACTGTAATATAAAAATATATCTCACTTTTCTCCTGTACATAAAGATAGCCTTCCATTGTGAAGTGATTTACTCTTTTATGTTCCTGAGGATTCCTTCTGATCTTGTTCATGAGATCCTCTACCTCTGACCTTGTTCCTTCAAAACGATTTCTTGTCTAAGAAAAGATAGCAAAAACCTGTTAGTAGACGGAGTAGAAGAAAAGCTGAGTCTGCCTGGCAGATAGACATTATAAGAACATTTATTTATGAAATGAGAAAGCGGTTAGGGACATTTTAGGATGGTCAGCACAAAATTTCCATACATCTTTCCTCTTCAAATTTTTAGTGTCTTTTAGAAATTAGCTGCTGTAACTGCAGAAAGCATACAAAGAATGTCAGAACTGATTTCTAAAACAATGCGTTGACATATGTGGAAAGGAGAAATAAAATACTTAAGTATTAAAAATTAATTCAAAATTGAGTTTAGATTTGAATATTCCAGCTAATAAAAATATTACCACAAGTGTTGACTTAATTTGTGATATTCTTACTGATTTTCAGGAAGGTGAGAATTTTCTATGGTTATGAAGCAAAATGTGACAAGGTTACCAAGTTATGTACATGGAGACTACTCATACAGTTACACAAATGCAGAAGTACGACAAAATATATCTGTGTGCATTTAAAAAAAGAAGGAAATCAAAGGTCAGTTTATTATTCCTGAATGCCACTCACTCCTTGAAGTTTGTTATCAGTAGTAAGAGAAATATTTATTAGAATACTAGCAAAAACAATCCATCCATATGCTGTACAATGAAACTATATAAAAAGTAGATAATAAGAACAGTTCACACTCACATATGAAATTCTCAGATTACAAAAACACTGGCAGATAGCCAATAAGTATATAACAAATACAATCACCTTGGTAATAACTAATTTTTATTCTATATCTGCTTACCCAAAGCATACCAACTGAAAACATACATTCAAATTCCAGGTTGGTGGTTTCCCCAGTTGGTACGTGTATTTTGAGGACAGCATGCATTCCAGATGCTTTGCACAGCCTAATACTTTACAAAAACATCTTAATTTTTCTGAAAATGGACCAGGCTCTGAAGATGTTGCCTCATTTTCTTTTCTTTTTTTAAGAAAAAGCATACAGTTGCATGCATAGACAAATATATCATGAATATAAACAAGTATCCATTCTTATGCACAGACAGCTAGCAGTATGTGCCTGGCTAGCCATCTGTACATGCAGATTCCAGATTTATGCTTGGAAGGCATTTATTCATAAGCACAAATACAGTCCAAACAAGCTTGTCAGAGAAGCCTATGCCCATGTGTTTTATACAGGAAAGCTGATGATACTCTTTGCCTTCTTAACCTCTTAATCTTAACCAGGCAAAACAACTGCTTTCAGGCCTCCCACATTAATCTTCTCAGTCTCAGGTCACATCTGCTTGCAAGTTTAGGAGATGGATCCCATACATAAACTCATTTCCAAGCCTGCAAACTATTGTAAAAGCTCTTTTTCGTAACTCCCTAAAAGGACTGTATTAAAAATTATATTCTGCACTCAGGACAAATACCAAAATTGCTAGTGACAGACAGCTCACACCTAAACCTCCCAATCCGGCTGTTGATCATTCCTGGCTTTATAATGAGGATGTTTGACATATTTGCTATGTGGTGTGTCCRCATGTGGGTATTTGAAAGGTGTCCTGGGAAAGGTAGGATGGAGTTCTGTGGGCTCCAGAAACCTCCAAATGTACCTCTCTCTAACCACTTCACCTATAACTCCGTCAAAGTYCCCTCTCACCTGAGAGCTCGACAGAGAGTACTCTTATCTTACTTTATCGAATTTTACTTAAGAGTACTGAATACATGAGGCAAGTTGGACCAAGAACAGCATGTCAGGCTGCAGGTGTTTTTGCATCTCTGTCCAGAGTGCCTGGCTAATTGGCAGGAAGGGAGTGCCGCTTCATCATCACCTTCTTACCTCTTTTTGCACTGAGAAAAAGTTTGTCCTACTCTGCAGGCTGCACAGCTGTTACATGACTGGGCCTCCTCTTCCAAGAGGAGCCCAGATCTGCTTGCAAGTCAAGAAAGCACGACCAAAGCAGCAAGGACCCCTGTGCATAGCACTGGGCACCAAATGAAAAAAACACAAATGAATTTAGCACTTAGTAAGCAAGAACTGAGGGAAATCAGGAGAAAAATCTAACCAGAGATGTCAGATTTTGAGAAGATAACCATACTATTTGTAGAGTCAGCTATTCTGAAGCTTGAATTTTGTCTTTTTCTTTTTTTTTTTTTTTTTTTTTTTTTTCCTTTTTTTTTTGGGGGGGTAGGGGGAGGAGGAGGAAGGAAGGAAAGGAGACAGAGGTGAAATTTTTACACTAAAGAAAACCTGAATGAAAAGAAACATAGAGAGAACAGGAAACAAAGGAATGGAACAGACCAGAGGGCAGACTCTTTCTTATACCAGCCTATAACCCCGCATTGATACAGAACAGAAGGCAGAAGACACTAGAGCTAAAAGCTTTAGGAGTGGTTCTCATAGGTCCACAGGCACATTCCTGGAAGACTATAAACAGGAGTTTTTCTTGTTGGAGAGTAAGCAAGACTGGGATTTTTTTTTTTCTTAATCTTTCTGAAAGTTTTGCATCATCAAAGCATTATCAAAAACTTAGCTTTTCCTGGAGAAAGAGAGACACAGGTACAAAAGTCCAGCCACCTACTTAGTTTAGACCTGCTTGTATGAAACTGGCATTCAGAAGTCCCATTGTGTCTAGTTGCTTCCAAACACGTACACAAGTGAGAAAACTTCAGCGGTAACCTTTCCAGTACAGACAAGGAATCAAAGTCTGTGTGATCAGCACCTCCCACCTAGATTTGAGTACACTTATTCTTTTAACCTGTAGTCACTCCTTTGAATTCAATCACTACAACTATGCTGGAAACTTTCAAATCACTCTCCATACCCAACTAGCCCTCCCGTACTGACTCTTGTATCCTTCTATTTCTATATGTTCATCCAGTATTCTGACAGCAGCTCAACTGTACCACAGTCAAATTAAAGTTMATTTTCCCTTTGTACTGTTTTGTCCATTCAACACTGCAGAGAATACAGCATTTCTTCTTCTGGTCTTCTCAAATTATTCCTCTAAATCTCCTCTTACCTCTCTTACTTCATACAGTTATCAAATCTTTCTCTAAAGTATAAACTCAGGCTGTCCTTTATCTATTAACAAAATTTCAGCTGCAGTGCTAAATCTCCCAAGGCACACTGTTCTGTCAACTGAAAATGCACCTGTTGAGACTAGCTTGCTTTCTTATTGCTATTTTGACTTCCTCAGCTTCACTGTCCCTTTTCTATTGGCAATCTTAAATCTAGCTCTTCATCCTCCACTCCAAAATTGCATTCTAGCTTCCCTTTCATTTTTTATTTTTTGCCAATCTTGTTTAGATTCTCTCTACCTACAGTCATTCCATTCTGCTCCACATTCTCTTAAGCTAAGTACACAGAAAGAGTAAGCTTGTGCTGAAAGTTCCTCCAGAAACGCTGACCTGTGCCATGAATGCTTACAAAGTTATCACTGCTCTGTTCCCCTACCCAAGCCAAACAACAACTCAAGAGGAAACTTACGACTTAAGCATACTGAAAGAAAATGAAAATAATAGTATTCTGACACATGAATCAAATCACTGTGTATTTCCASACCTGTAATCCTCTCTTTTTCCTGTCTCCCTCCTACAGCCGGTTGCTTGTGTTAAACCATTCTAAAAAACACACCACAACTTCCTAGAAGCAATTTCTGTATCTTAGTTCCAGAAGAGATCATGAATCACTTGTCTAGAAACACGTTATGTGGTTTCTTTCCTATATCATAAGGTCATTGCCACAGCAAAGGTCCTCCGAGAAGGTTTTGTTCCACGACAAATCTCAAGGAAGCAAACAGACCATTTGAATATGGAGTCTGTCAATTCCCTTGCTTCACCCTCTTACCTCATCTCACTTTCTGCTGTCAGTCCTGAGCCAACCCCTAGTAACAAACACCTCGAACAAACAAAAAAGTGTGGCCTTTTACTCTTTATTTTCAACGACAATTAGGAATCATGAGAACCACGAGCTCACACCACTTAGCAGATTTATTTCTGGTCATATTTAACTAGCCAGAAGATGGCACTATAACCCCAAAGTTAATGAGCAATGCACTGTCAGCTATTCAGATACTGTATTAATATGAGTAACTAAGTGCATATTTTTATTTCAAAAAAATTGAAAAGACTAAATATAATATCCCAACTTACATTTTGTATATTTATCTGTAGGGCCATTTTGTAATGATTGAAGTCTTTGGCGAGCTCATATCCTTGATGATAGAAAGTGAACAAACCCTGAAAAAAAGATAACACCTGAAATACAAAACAAAAGATCCGTTACAAGGCAAACCTCCCGTTACAAGGACAGGATTATTGTGTTTAGTATTTTAAGAAACCTCACACTTGTCTAATTCCAATGACAGCTGAAATAAATATCTAAGTAAAAGAAGACGGTAGCAATTGTCTTGTAGTCACTGTTTTCTGGTTCAAATCCCTCCCTGATGAGGACCATGTTGAGAAGAATTCCTCTACCCACTGCAACAGAGTCAAACACTCTTTGTAGAGCAGAAAGCTCCCCTTGCAGCAGCTTTACTCGTCACTACCTTTTCTAAGTAAATATGATCTTCTGTCAGAACCARAAAATGATCCATTTTGAAGTTTTAGTCTTTTGGCTTTAAAGAAAAAGTTACAACACATCAGAGATAAGGTGAGGTGCAGTAATGTCCATCTCTTCAGTTTGCTTCGGGATGTTACAGAGAAGCAAGTGAGAAAGGAAAGAACAACTCTAAAGAATTGATCTTCTAAAGTCGAAATCCTTTACAAATAAGCCATTCTCAGTTTGACTATCAAAGGATCAAGACTTAGAAAATGTGTTTCAAGTAGAGAAAAGAGAAAAATAACTTGTTAGTAAACAATCTCACTTGATAATCTGACTTCASTCGGTACTAAATAATCTCTAATGAAAATTTCAAATACAAATTGCAGAACAAAGAGCTAGAACTCATCTACGGGGAAACAGATTTCAGAAAGAGAAGAAAATGTGATTTAGAAACATAAAGATTCATGGTTTTAGTTCTGAAGAAGATTCAAACAGCTTTAAAAATGGAATCCAAAACAACAAAAATGTTTAAGAGAAAAATTTTAAAAAGTAAAATTTTACCATTATACAATACTAATATATTTTAAATGGTTTACTCTCTATTAAGAATTTTATTTTAGCAGTTTCTTGTTGGAAAGGAATAACCCATATTAACCATATAGCTCTCATGACCAACTAGTCTGATTAGCGACACTAYTTTGTTACTGTTATTATTATATTAAAATATTTTTACTAGAACAAATAGACAGGTTGGCCAAAAAACACAGAGTTCAGAGCAGAAGTGAATAGAAATCATTTTTACAATAAGCTCTTCTTTTATGCCAATATGAAAGTAATTGTTCTCATTTCGTAAAGTTACGTTATAAAGCTAATTTAAATACAAATACAAGCCTGACACCACCATTATAATTTTTCACTCTCTATTCCAATTCACACTATAAATCTTTTTTTAATGCTAAAGCATAGCATAAGGTTYCATACATTAAAAAACACTATATATATGTTGATCAATGGATTTAGATCAACCATGATCACCCAAGTTTTGTTCTGTCTGGTTAACTGTGTCTATATGAGGAACTTCCTCAGATCTGCACACTAAAAAGACTGCTTTAAATTCCGTTAAGTTATGCAGTTACATAAATAGCCAAAAAAAAAAAAAAAAAAAAAAAGCGCGCTTATCTCCTTGCCTTTTGCCCACTCTCATTCCTACTCTTTCCCCTTTATGTGTACTACGGTGGGTGTGTGTCTTAAAAACCGAATTCACGGGTACTTACAGGTTCCACACATTCAAATTTCTTCCGTTCCTGTATTTCTTGCAACTTGCACACATACTCGAGGGACAGCTCATAGAAATGTTTTCTGTTCTGATCCACTTGGTTGTCTGCCTGTGCATATAACAGAGCTAATGAAGTTCCAAAGACATTTTGCAAGTGACTTTGAACTGACACTTATATAGTAAAAAAGTAACAAGTCATGAGATAACCTTCCCTGACTTTGTTTCTTTAAAAGAGTTCTCCTTATTAACCTTGCAAATGGCAACAGTATTCCTTTTATGAGGCAGTATATACAGTTTTGATGCACAAGGCAGAAGTTTTGGCAACACTGTAGTAACATTCCAAGTTCRGGGTTTGTTTTTTTTCCCCCAATGGAATGCAAGCCAAATACATTGAAGCACTTAGGGACTGATTTAGTAACCCAGAAAAAGTGCTTGTGTGAATGGAGAGAAGGGGCTAACAGCACCTTTTATTAGAAAAGAGAGAAATCATCTCTGCAAATCAAATGAAGGAGGGGTCATGAGGGGGAGAAGCTTTACTCTTATATCCAGAATACCTGCTGCTCATAGGAACTGGAATGCTTTGTTTATGCTACTACACCTCCCCTCACCTATACTCTCTCTCATCAGCAACAGAAACAAAAAACTAGCAAGCAACTCCTTCCCGTCAGCCATGCTCTCCTCTTCCCCCCCGCTCCTGCTCTAAACAAACCAACGATCAATCAAACACCACACACACAATCAAACCAAAAGCTTACTGGAATTTTCACAAGTTTAAAATATTTGATATTCTGTGGAAAAGTGCGGTCTTATTACTTGCATGTGGGCATTTGGAAAATGCCAACATCATTGGTTCTAAACAGTTATATATTACATCTGACACAAACAGTGCTTGTGTCAAAGGCTGCCAACAGTGCCTATTACTTGGCAGGAAGAGCATATCAATTGTTCAATAACACAAAGCATTAATAGACAAAAAGAACTTATAATTTCATATGCAATCTTTCCAGAAAAAAAAAAAAAAATCTCTCCTGCCTACAGCAAATCTCAGCAATATTTCTTTGCTGTTTCCTCACATATTATTTTCTGTTGCTCCACAAATAAAAGCTACTGCAAATAAGGATGACTATAATAAACTCAGAGACAGAAGGGATGTCAGGCAAAACAGATTTGTTTTAAGTTATAATTTGTCAACAAACTTTTCTGCAGTTTTACTTGAAAAAAAAAAAAAAGGGAGGAGATCTTCAAAACAAGAGAAAAAATAACAAAAAAAAGTTGTGTGAGGAATACAAGGCTTGCTTCTCTTAGCATTAAGCAATCATTAATGTGAGATACTTAGTCAATACATATAATGTAATGAAAATGACATGTACGTGGTAAAAGCTCACCAGAAATGTAGAGTTTTTCATAATATACTTGCATTTTGCCATTGCCTTTACTACTTGAAAAGATAGCAAGATATTCAATACTTAATATAATTGTTCAGAAAACTGTAGGAGCACACACGAGATTCAGCAGATCCAAATTTTGTCAAAGAATTTTTTAAGTGAATGAACGCTGCTTCTGCACTTGCATAAAAAATATTTATCTACTCAAAAGCTTATAACTTGCAGAAAGAAGAACACAATACCTCCTGTAACTGGAGCTCTTTCTTCTTAGCTGATAAATTTAAATGTTTTTCTAGCAAACTGTAGTTCTTCTCTGTCTCTTTATCAAACTTCTTCTTTTCTTCCTATATGAAAAACAAAGTAACACTCATTTATAGGACATATATAAAAGCATAAGAAAATTTCATTTCTTCCTTCTTTAAAATTGTCCTTAAGTCAGAAATTAAGATAACAGAAACTATCAAAGTTCCAAAAAACAAGGAAAAGTACCTTTGCAAACCTTTTCTTAAACAAATTTAAAGGTCACTCAGATTAAACTCTACAGACAAACTTTTCTTCTTATTTTTCCCATCTTCATCTTTCATTTTTAGTATGTTATAATACATAATACACGATAAAATGTTTTATTTCCTGGGCAAATGGGTTTTGAAGACAGCATTTTATTAATAATAAAGAAAAGGAAGGGGGCATTCCACAGTATCCTTACTAATCCAGAATCCTTATTAACTGAGAAACAAGGCAACATGTCAGCATGCATATGATGTTAGTATAACTACAGTATCAGCATATATGCAATTATGATAAAAGAGAGGGGGAAAAAAAAAAAAGACATAATGATGTTCATATTTGCAAAATTTTCCCTGATCTGGTCAATATTTGCATGTTCCAGAAAAGCAGAGAGCTCTTCATTCCCAAATAAGAAAAAACAAAGCCCTTACTGGTCTAATCCCTAATGGAATGTGCAATATCTTTAACCAAGAAGTAAATCAATAGGTTCCAGCCTCCAGCACCAAGGCACAGCATACACATACACACTTTTTTTCTTTAAACCTCAGTTCAGACTACTTCATCAGCAGGTCAAGTAGGGAAGGAAGATAAAGTAAAATCTAAGCCAAAATATTCATATTTTATTTTGTAATAGTAGAGGGTATATTTTTGCCAGAGCAAAAACTATACAGTGTTCCAGATGCATTTTGCAGATGCTGTCAGTTATTTTTCAGAACGATGCAATACTACATACTCCATGACAGTACTTCCACTGTATTGGAGAAATTAAATGTTTTTAGAGAACTTGTATATATATGTACCAGGACTAAGCCACATTTATATTTAAAACCACCAAGAATTCTCTGCAAAAAAGTCAAAATCACAAAATAAGAGCTATGACTTGGAAAAAAAAGATATATACCCAGTTATAAAAACTTGCATTTTGACTCAGAATATAATTTTCAAAGAATAATACACTAGTTTCAATTATCCTGAAGGCACCAAAAAAAAAAAAAAAATCAAATTGATTATATAGCCAGTCTATACAAATTGTGACCTAGCATTTACAGAGAGAACATTCTATGCAAACAAGCATTTTACTGTTTTGTTTGCCAAAGATTTAGATGTTCAGAATTCAAAACCTTCAGTAAATTGCTGCTACTTCTATAGTGGTTTAGGTCAGCTATTTAATACCACATAGAAACAATACTCAGGAATAGGTAAAAGGAGGAACCTGCAGGGAAATAAAAAGGGAGGAGATACACATGGTGAGCATGCAGCTTCTAATGGGCAAAAGCAGGAACAGAATTCTGATTGCTCAAAATGCATGAAGCATTAGCAGGTAATATAAAACATTAGGAATTCTTACTCAGAAACAGCAATGTGTCTTAACATCAAAAATACTGTGCTGAACCAATCCATTCATTACAACTTTTATATAATAGGCTACATTTAGAATTTTCCTCAGAAGACTCCTATCATAGACTATTTTTTGTTGTTGTTGTTTCTGTTGTTTATTATGTTGTTTGGGATCTCTGCTACATTTCTCAAAAGCCCATGAAATAAAGCAAAGATCACTGTACTACTGCATCATAATGATTTATGATCAATACAGGACTCCCCATCCATGAACAAATAAATTAGATTCTTATATCTTTTTATACATAGATATATGTATGTATTCATGTATATGTATTTTAGTTTATGATGAAGCAAAAAAATGTATTTGCACCTTCAATACAGAACACGAAAGTCTTTTACTTTCACATGGTGGTGTCGCAGAAGGAATTCTTACTTCAAACCAACAGCATGAAAAAAAGTAAGTCAAAGAACAGGCAACTGAAATTTACTGTTTTTATTGCAGAAACATTTGCTTTTGTCCAGAGAGATCATATTGCAAATTGACAAGTTGCATTTTGGAATGAAAAGCAAAAGGACAAAACACGTGAAGAGAAAGAGGGAATAAGATTTTTCTTTTCTTATTTTGACTGCTTAGCTTCTTTACAACTTTTTATGATCCAGTGAAATATTGTAGAAAGCTTTTTCTATATTAAAAACTACTTGGAAAATTCAGCTCTTATTTGTTCCCGATACAGTCAAAATAATTAGCTCTCGTGTAATTGAAATGTTATCCCAGCTATCACTGCCAATGATATGTGAACAGCAGTAGTTTAAAAATATATCCATTTTTGGAAGAGAGGACAGTGTTAAACAGCTATCCTTAACTTTTTACAAGCATTTAAATCTCTCATTGGAAGGAAGATATGATTGGAAGAATTTGGTATGGATATGCGTCCTTACTATATTTATCCAAAGCCAGTCTTTAACTGATTAAGTTCACTTTTTGCTTTGGAAAACACAAACAGTACAGAAACAACTTTCACTCCAAAATTTACTTCGAAATCCTACCTATCTTTAGTCTCTCCACCCCTATTTTCTTCTACTCGATCAATACAATTAGTTACTTATTTAAAAAAAAAAAAAAAAAAGGAGAAAAAAAAAGACTTCTTATTTTACAGGCGGCAAAAAAGAACAGTTAAAAGCATATGGATAAGCTCCTTTGGTAGTTAGTATTTGTCAACATTTGACTGTGCAACTTCAAGCAAATACAAGGCAGAATAGGGTTACCCATTAGAAGTAAGAAGAGCCKGTTAGCAGTATTTCTCATATTCCAGACAGAAGAGATAAGGAAGAGATAAGAAGAGATAAGGAAGAAGGACACATTCTTTTCTTCTTGAAACACACTTTCCATTTGTTTCTGAAGCAAGTTTCCAAAAGAAAAAAAAGTGTGAAAAAAATGAAATAAAAACAACAGTATGTGGTTGCCAAATGGATTGCATTGCAATAATAAGTAGAGAAAATAAACTTTTCATAAAGACAAGAAATGGACAAACCTTTACAGCTCCTAGCTGTTCTTTTCTAAATTTTTCCAAAGGTTTGATCAGAGTTTCAGTAACACTCAGTGCCTAAAGAAAAAGAAAAAAAAAAAAAAAAAAAAAGGCAAGGGGTTAGGTTTCTTTGGTCAGTCACAAGTCATTTTAGTTTCAGCAAAAGAAAAAGATAAAAAAGCAAGTTATGGAAGAAAAACTGGAGAAGCATGCAAGACAGAAGTCTAAGCCCTAACACACACACACATCACAGTCCTGAGTACTCAAATGCTTTTGAAATCTCTATCCCTTATTTCATTCCACCCTCGTGAAAATTCATCTGAACCAAATGCAGAAATTTCAGAAGTTTGCAGGTTGCAGCCAAACTCTAACTGCTTCACGTGTGCCAATATTGAAAATCAGATCAGTCTCCAAACTGAACATTTTGTGAAACACCAGACTGAAAAAGTGCAAATAATAATTTTCGTTTCAGGGGAAAAAAGAAACCCTGCAACTATGTAGCAACATTGCAAACTTGCAGAAAAGAGTTTTTAAAMGCATGGATATAGACATCAAGGACTGAAATATATATTTCCAAATATCCATACTTACTCCTTACTTTGTTAAGAAAACATTAAGTTAAAGTTATAAAATGAACATGTGCAAATTTAAGAAACATGGGCTTTAGTTTGCTGGGTATGCTTCAATCAGTTTATTTTAGAGCATCTATCAGTGCTCTTACTGGAATAGTACCACAGGCTACTGAGGAGAAATAYGTAGAAACAGTAAGTCATCATAACACTGCAAGCCTTATTTAGATCTCATCAAACAGGGTGTTGAATTCTCAGGAAGTTGCTGAAGTGAAGGAGCTGAAGTGAAGCTAGGTTTGGGTGCAAGTGAGAATTAAAATTTAGAAGACATTTTAGAAGACATTTTAAATTTCAGTATTTTTTTCCTCCTTTGAGTCTGAAACACCTAATACAAAACCTTGCAGGCTTCAACCAGCCTTCTGGAATTCTTTGGAGAGGCTCAGATCATAAACGCCCGGGGGCTGCACTGCGCTCTTGGCACAGGGCAGCATGCCTCCTCCTAGCCCCAGAGCCAGGTTGGGATCGCGGTAGGAGCCATCCTGCCAAGCCACAGCAATGGGAGCAAGCGAGTTCACTGCAGTGCAGGCGCCACGCTAACCCACACCTCCAGCTCACAGCCCAGACAGACAGCATGTCTGGGCCACGCTGATCTGCTGCACTGCCCTCCGCAGAGCAGCCCAGAGAGCGCCTGCTCTTGGGGCCCAAGCCTTCTCCTTGTCCTTCACTTCCCAATTTTTTCAAAGTGCCTTGAAGCAACCTCAAGCGCATCCCTGTCACAGAGAAATGTGAAGCACAGAAGCCTAATGCTTGTGTTTCAAAAGCTTGCAGCTCTCCTGAGCTAAGCAGGGCACAGCAAAGCTCTGCCTAAAGGTAGAGGACAAGGCAACAACTGGTGCCACGGGCCAGCCGCAGCCACCCTTGCCCTGGAGAGAGCACACCCAGGAAGTCAAGTGCTCCAAAGAAGAGCTGGGACATGTGCCTATGGGAAGGATTTAGTCCACATGGCCCGCAGTACACATATAGCCCAAGCAATCAAGCACCTACCAGGAATCTCCAGAGCACCTAGCAGGAATCTCCAGGACAATTTTTAGTATACTCAGATCACTGTTATTTTGCCTGGCTCCTCAAACTCTCTTGGAAAGTCTAAACAACAGGAAGAAAATGCCAATGTGTGCTTATTAATGGGATAACCCTCCCAAAACAGCTTCCTATGACACGGGCAGTATCTGTGGATTGGAAAAATGTCACTGTGCTGACTGCAAGGACTCCCACAAGCAAGAGCGGAGAACATCTCCTCAGCAGTCTTTTTGCACCAGGAAATTTGAGGGTTGCTTCTGTCAGTCTCCTTGGCAGGGACAAAGTATGGTGAAAGCCACAAGGTCTCTGCAGAGCAAAGTTTAGAGGGGTGCTGATAGCTGAGGCCTGGAGAAGACTACGCCCAAACAGTAACAGTCCATGCTGAGTCCTTCAAAAAGGAGGATTTCAGGGTAAGGTCACAAGCAATGAAGCTATGCTGAATATGAAGTCCAAGGCAGAGATAACACACGGGAACATGATGCAACAGAAGAAGAAAAAAAAAAAAGRCACACAGAAAGGGTTGTGGTTTATAAACTAGAAAAGTTGGCTACAAATCACCTAGTCTGCTACACTGCTGTGTAACATTAACCATGGGAACCACTACAGGAATTTGTTTGAAGAAGAAAATAATCTTTAAATCAAAAGGGGATGTTTTCTCAAAGACAGCCAACAAAGAAAGATTGCACTGTAGCCATTGGTATGATACACCAGTAATTCATTCATTATAAAAAAAATAAGCCTCCTCTCCTCCCCAGAAAGCTGTTTCTCATTTTGCTTAACTTCCAACAAGCTTTCGCAACACATGCCTCTCCAGAACAGCAGATTTTTTGCCTATCATACAGATATTTATGAGTTGTTGCCTCCCTTCACTTTCTCTCTTCATGAAAACCAGCAGTGTACTTGGCTCTTTCTTGGTGAGTTTTGGAGCTCCTTGATCTACCTTATGAGCTTCACTTACGTCCTACATAGCAAAAACAAGAGGAACATTTCCTCCCCACTGAAATAAATGAAAAATCTATATTGTTCCTTTACAGAATAAAAGCATTGTTAATGCTATTAGTCATTGTTTGTTTGGTCAATTAATAACTCAAAGTTATAAACTGTGGACAACAGGTTCGTGGACAAAAAAAATTCTTGGTATAGGACAATTAGAGAGGGCTTTTTGAATATATTTGTCATTATTATTCATGCCTCCTTAAAGATGTAAGGCGATGTTAAACTGTAACATTTCCAAGAAAAGRTATTTGAGGCATTTAAGTTAAATATTCATTTATAAAATTACACATTTCTTCCTCTTTCAACTTCTCCCTTGACTCTTGAGTTAATTTTCATCCTCTTTGCCTCTAATCCTGGCAGATCACGCTGAAAGGAATATCTACATAAAGGGCACAGACAAGAAAAATTGTGCTCTCTTTTCTTTATATCCTTGAGCTATCCACACCTGCCTCAAAGGAATCCATACTCAACTTTAAACACCAGCAGGAGAACCATAGCATCAGTCATAAGTGAATCAATATGAAGAGGTCATGTCTCAGGTACCTTAAACCATTTTTATAAATCTCAAAGTCTCAATAATGCTTTCAAAACTGTTTAACCCAATACATACATATGCTATTGCTGTTTTGTTTCCTAGATCTACAGAAAGGCCAAAGAACTAACTTAATATTAACAAAAGCCTGTAGATAACAAAACTTCACCATGCCTCTAATCATTTCAGATGACAGCTGTATGCACTGCTTCCAAAAGCATCTAAATGCAGGCTTCCTGCTTTGGGCCAATCTCCTAATTCCAGGTGCCTTTACAAAACCCTAACTGTTCAGGCAGAGAGATTTCCCAGAACCTTGGTGATAACCCCAACTTTTCCATCTCTGCACTTTTCAAAAAAAAAAAAAAAAAAAAAAAAAAAAGCAGATAAGGAGGCCAAACCAGCTTTTTCCATGAACAAGTCCCACAGGCACAGGCTTAATCCATTAGCAAGTACACTTACGTTTATAGCTCTCAGCTACTTCAGCCAAGTCTAGCAGCTCCAGCAGGTAATTTATGAGTCAGCGCTAGTCCACAAGATGACTCCATTTAGCTTGACACTTTTTCTCTTTTCAGAGACAGTGGGAGTATGGTTGTTAAGAGAGAAACTGTTTCTCCAAACACCTCCTCCTCCACTTGCAACCTGACAGGCAGCACGAGCACACAATGCTCCTCGTGTTTTCTCACCCTCCTGCAGCAGGAGGAGAAATGTAGCATCAACCAGTTTCTGCCCCTTGGCAGACACAACTAGGCTCTCTGGAAGGAGAAAGACTGAGTTGTAAAGAAATACCAACAGGAGTCATCCCAGAACCTCAAATTGGCCTCTGTGCCTACAAAAGCTATATCAATTTGAAGTTAAGCAAAATTTGTTTTGCTAATTAGACAAAACACAACAATGGCCTCCCACAATTAATCCTAAAAAATTTCCTTAGATCTCTGCCTGCACTAGAAGAACTGGAAAGGGTACATGTTGCTCATCAATGAAACCTGGTGCGAGATAAATATGCACACTGCCTCACTGCTCCATTCTGAAGCTAAGCACCCTCTAACACAAGGAAGCTCACCGTGGAGAGGAAGGAAGCCATAAAATGTACCTTGCTATGGACTATACACTGTTAGGGGGCACTGATTTCCAAATTCTCATCATAAGAGCTAGAATGTAGACTATGAGCAAAATAGCAAGACGGTTTAAAGTTTCTCAGTGCACTGCTTGGGAAGATTTATTTGCAGACAGGCAGGACTACTTCACTCCACTGACAAAGCAAAGGAGGCTTATGGTCAATGCAGCAGAACCTGTGAAACGGAGTCAATGTAACTCTATCTGGGACAAAAGCTCTGGCCTGCTCAGGGTAACAGGGAATGGGAAAAGTAGGACATAGCTAACAGTGATTCAATAACAAAGTACATAACTGCTTTTAAATAAAAAAACTACTTTCTAATGAAGATTTTTACTTACTTAGAGTTGCATTTTTCCTTCTGTATTTTTTCCTAAGGTATTACAGTATTCAGACTAAAACTAAAGGCAATTCTGATACCTCCAAGACTTAAGGGGAAAAATAAAAATTGCTACCCTCCACAAAGATTTACTGTTCCATATCTTAATTTGTTAATGAAACTTCCTTGAAACTGTCTCAGGTCTACGCCTGAAAGTCTACACTAGACAACTTTACAGATACAATTTCACTAGATTTCTTGTAGAGTCTTGCCCTCTATTCCTCCTTCTCCCATGGGAATATGATTTCATCTTGCAGTTACAAGATGCTCCCGGTTGGTTACATATTCAACCCTTCTGCCACTATACCCAGCAGAAATAACAGGGTGGCTAACTATCTTTCAGAACTAGTTTTACACTTAACTGCAGCACTGAGGTTTGCGGTCAGTGTAACTCGCACTCAACACCCAAATCTTTATATCTTTTCCAAACGCATGACTTCACCTTCTAAAAACCTTTAGATTGTCTCACTTTTCTAAAGCCTTCCCAGGAGCTTTATAATATTAAAAGCTAAATGAACCTAAGTGTTACACACAGGTAATACAAACTTTGGCATGTGTTTTCTTCAGGTTCTTAAAAGAAGTAGAGTCTAAAGACTAAAAAGATTTTTAAGGGTATTTCATACCATATGAATGTTTGAATGTCTTTAAGTGTGCAGGAAGTATAAAAAAAAAATAAGTGACATACCTCCCTTGTCTCTTTTGWTCCAGAGGAACTCATCTGAGAGCAAAATAATCAAACAAAAAAGTGTCCTTGCATCTTTTCTGTATGTTTCTGAAATACCTCTAAAATAAACCACTTTCCCCTTAGATGTTCAAGAAAACAATCCATGTGGTTTGGTAAAAGGAAGCCTTTCTAAACTCACCCTGTGTGGAACTTCCTACATCAACCACAGCCTGACAGGCTGCAGTGTGAGCACCTTCCCCTTCTTATTCTTTCCAGCCTTAACAGAAGCAGCCTTGGCCTGCTAATCGAACACTGGCAGCACTCCTGGGTCCCCTTCTAGTCTAAGTTTATTTTCTGTGCACTGGAAGTTTATGATTGATCCAAAGGACAGTTGTGAATGTGCCCCATGACCTACAGGCTGCTCCTTGCTCTGGTCCTAAAGAACACTTACATTCATTTTATTTGTGATGAGACCATTGGCGTCACAAAGTAAAAATGATATACTAAGCACACAATACAGATAATAAATTTCATCACTTAAAAAAAAAAAAAAAAAAAAAAAAA
>PTEX01000230.1:919563-940273 GCA_003342815.1 Eudromia elegans | reverse complement strand
AAAAAAAAAAAAAAAAAAACCAAAAAAACACAGGCATTCAACATCAGGAATCATAATGGGGAGATTTGCCTAAAGTAGCCCTAATTCAGCCTATGGGAGCTCATTTTCACAATTACATTACAGTCACTCGACTTCATGCCATGCAGAGAATGAGGGCTGGGCCTCATTCTCAGAAACAGCAGTAGTTAATATGTTTCTTGTTACTATGTTTCTTAAACAGGAAAAATGTTTTATCAAATTAGACAATTTGCAGGGAGGAACAGAAGGATCTGGGTCCTGTGCTTAAGGTAATCAAATGCTGCTTGTGAAAAATTGAGTTTTATCTGCACCTCTACCTGTATCTGAGATGTTCAAAACAATTCATCTAAGATGTTCAATATGTTGTTGAAAACCACTTTTGTCAGAAGTGGTCCCCAAACGTATATTTTCAACTCTCTTGACAGATGCTTTTAGCACTCACATCGTTTATAGTGGCCTTGTCAGGAGCTGTCCTATGAACATACAGAACACTATATAATGCCATGTACTCTTATTAACTCTTATCTTGTGCATCCTATTCATGGCATCCAGAACTAAAGGGTGCTTTTGAACTACATCAGTGAGTAAAGTAATTACTTCTTCATATAGACTTGAGAGATTGTAAAGTATAGAACCCTAGAGATAAAAGAAGAACGAAGAAAATTGAGGTTTTGCTGAGATATTTATTTTCAAACAARAGGAATACAGAAACATATTTTCTCATATTCTGGATACTGAGATCAATTTTTCTGTCATAAACTATGTGCTGTAGACAGGTATTTTAAATTCAATTCTGACAAAAATGTGGCACTGGCTAAGAATGCTAAGTGGTTTTGAGAGGAAAGGACCGAAAGTGGATGTAAGAAAAGGAATGGAAAAATAACTATAGCAGAACTGGGATAGTCTTTCAAAGCATGAAGACAGTACTATGGAGGAATAGTGATCCAAGCACGATTACTGTAGCAAATAACCAAGAAAAAAAAAAATCAGTTAATTTTGCTGTAAAGTAGACTTACATGGGATATGAAGGAGAAAATTGAAGAAAAACTAAGCATTGGAATAAAAGTAAAACAATTCCAGTCCCTGGATTTTTTTTTTTTTTTTTTTTTTTTTTTTAAGAATGGGTTGGAGCAACATTTGTCAGGGTTGATCTAGGTATACATGACTGTGCCTCAAGCCAGACCTGCTAGCTTGGCTAATCACAGGTAAACACTATCAACTAACTTGGCTCTGGCCTGGGGAAAAGCTGAACAGGACATACAAAACTATTGAACATGGCACAAGAAATTGCTGGATTCAGATGACAGTAACGTGGGAAACTGACAAAACTTGCAGATAGTGCAGGGACGGATGACTAGACTTYGAAAGCCTTTGACAGCAAGTTATGTGAGAAAAAGCTGAGCTCCAGGAAGAACAGAAGGGGGGCGCAGTAGACCTCTGAGGGACGTCACAAAATCAGCAGTGTCTAGGGGACTGCATGAGTGGTACCTATAATGCTGAGATCCCTGACAGAATAGTATTAGAAATATCAAACTTGGGTAYGGATAATGCAAAACTAGAACCACCAGGGAAAACTCATTAGGAGAGGCTGTTTATCTGAGAGGATGCAGGAGCAGAGAAAGTGAGTTGCAAAGGCAGTGACAGGAAGGGTCAAGGAGGAAAAGGGGACAGTAATCAGATGCAAACATGTGCTCAGTGCTGTCCAGAGATACCTAGCAGGCAGTCCTGCACCTGATTACAGCTSCCAAAATCTGGAGAAGTAACCACAACTGTTCTTCTGACCACAAGAGCCAAATCTGCAAGCATAGTTAGGAAAGCCAGGGGTGGGAAGGAAGCTTGATATTTTCCCTGATAGGCAGGAAAATACCTTGACAGCGTCACCATACTGGTGCCTGTTCTAGGTCTCACAGCAGCACCACCCTCCCATCCTCATCCACACACCCTTTTAAGTCCCCTTTGGCCCTGCACATCCATGACACTCATATCACAGAAGGAGAACTTTAAGATTCTGTTAATTTTAACATGCATCATCATCACCACTTCCAGAATATGCCCATGGACAAAATGACCTATTTCCTAACTGCCCTGCCCTAACATTTGGATCAATGTCTACTTTCCTTTTCACAAGCCCACTGTATCCCAACTGTCAAAGGATACAACTCTGACAGCCTTTGAGGGGAGTGGGAGAAATGGAAAAGTCACTGAATGTAGGACTCGAATATCTGAATGACACCATTAAATATCCATCTAATATTTGCCAAACAAATTATAACCAAACAAGTAAATTTATGGCAAACACCAATAGAAAGTTTTACAGACTCTGGATTCACCATGTGATGATTTCTGAGAATCATGGGACATGTCATTGCTGAGCTCTCCATTAGAGTTTAAAATGTATTTTAAGTATGAATGTTTCACTTAACACATGGTTATGAACAATCATCTCTTTTCTTGAAGATCCAAAAATTAAAATGCACAGCAATATCTGAAATGCTCTAAGTTTCATAATTATTAATTTAAGTTTATTTGATGTGACTCAATTTCTCAACACAATTCTCATCACTGAAACTGAATTGGTCAGTCATAAAACTTCAAGTAACCTTCAGAGTGACAAGGTAGAAAGTGCACAATAGGCTCCTTACAGAAAGGCAACTGTGGAAAAAAAAATTCTACTATAAACTTTGCATCTCTGGTGCAAAAGTCTCTGGATCTCTGCTGCCAAATAGTTGTGAAAGCAACCTGCCCAAATATACTTAATGGAGCCACACAGCTCTTACCACTGCTGAAACATCCACTGAGAAGTCAAAACAAAAAAAGTTGGAGGAGCAACTCTTAAAAATGGGCAGCATACTGAAACAGTAAGCATTACTGTTTTGTGACACTTAGTCAGAAAAACAAGAGTGTTTTACCATACAAACAACAGTYAATTCTGCATAACCTAGTATGTTGGTAATCTACTGAAGATCCCCTGATATAATCAATAAAATGTACCACATAATCCTTAGGTCCCCAAACTGACATCTCTCCAAAAACATGAGATCAAAATACAGAGTGGAAAACTGCATGACAATCTGAGAAGCATTTTTCATTGTAAAATTTCTCAGGCTTTCACTTCTTAGACATATGCAACTGCTGAAATACAGCTATGGCTGTCAGGAAAATCCTCAGACACTTGATCAAATCCCTACACTTGGCAAAGCAACTCAAGATCCTGGGAAGTGTTTCATGAGGAAGAATATTCCCTAGCAAATCACAAAGAAGAACACAGACAATTCACAAACTCCAATTCTGAACTAAATAGGGTTCCATATCAGAATAACATATCAAGCCAACACTGTACACTCAAGGAACATAGTTTCAATCACAGGACTAAGGATTGCTAGAGAGAGAAATGTAAATGTCAAATGTTCACCAGTTCCTTTCTCACTTATCTACATACTCCTACGCTGCAGCAAACGTCTGGCAGACAGGAGCCCAGAACACAAATCAGTCTCAGTTTCCTCTCAGCAAYGGCAAATAGTTGCTGACTTTCAGGCAGATAAAGGTATGGTCCAAATGCAAATAACCTGTAAGGTAACTGCTACTAAGGCAGGTCTGGGAGTATTTCCCAGACATAGGACCTGATTGCACATTGCAGGGAAAATCAGGTATACAGCCTCTGCTCTCTGAAAGGAAACGGCTTCAGAGGAGAGCCACAGGGCAATGCAGAAAGGACTCTCGTGTTCTTTGGACAGCTAAAAAGAATAAGATGGACCATGAGCTCTTAGCCCATTACTCTACATGCATCTGTCTTGACCCAGATTATACTAAAATCCTAAACAAGCACAGATACCTGAACAAAGAACACTCCTTTTATACAACAGAGTATCTGAGAAAGTTAAATATTTGCATATGCAATCGCCCCCCACCCGACACACATCCAAGACAGTTCAGCTGCAAAGAAAAGGCTGCCAAATCTGCTACTGCATCCATCCAGCAGATTTCAGGCCAGATCCACAAAAGTCTTGAAGCAAGAGCCAGAGATCTTGGATCCAAAGTTTGCTAAAGTTGGGAGTCATTCTACAGTACTATAGGCCTTTCATCATATTTTTTTAATTTTGTAACTGCCAAACAAGCCAATTGGTTTTCCTCTTTCCCCTACCACCACTCACCTGAGCACTACCATTTTAAACCAAGTTACAGGGACTGCCTTTACTGTAACAGCTTTCCACCTCAGCAAGAAGTAACTGCTGTCTGTAACTTTAGAATACAGAATAAGCAACTGCACAAAAAGAGCTTTCAATAAATTCCTGATATCAGCAGGTTGCTGGAAAATGTAACAGGAAGCAATATTAACTGGGTTACATCTCATTCCTTACCATATGTCATATGAATATCTTATTTAAACTTTTATTGCAACTCACCAATATTTCTCTTTGTTCTTCCAGATTTTTCAGAAAGTTTGAAAATTCATGGAGTGATGCATCTATAATACATAATAAAAAAACAGTTTAGTTATATTTTAGGGTTGTATAGCAAAATATAGTCATCACTACTCACTTCTTACCTACCTATGTATCGTTCATCATCTGTCTCTGCATCACCAATGAATTCAAATTTGAAGTCTCTCAGAGAATGAGCAAATTTCCTCTGGGCTGCTGAAAGGTCTGCAAAGAACAGAACACAGATTTAAGTTTAGAGTATCATTTTAAGAAGGCTAGAAAAACTTTCTGCCCCCACCATAATCAACTTTTATGAGAAACTTTTGACACTGGTCAGAATAAGTACACTACAAAATACATTGCACTAACTCTCTTCTGGGAATCTGTCATGCATATTTCTTTATACAAGACTATAGGTTAGAAATCAGGTGCAGTCACGTGCACAGCGTTAGACATTATGTTTCATCGTCCTACAAGTCACGGCATAGGGCACACCAACAGATCTGCAGCTATAAAAGTTTAAGTCACAACACTCAGAGTGGCTGAGTTGTGCCAGCAAAAGGATATTCTGCTAACAAAATTCACCAGGATGTGACAACACAAATATATAGCTTAGGGTTTTCYATATATTTTACAGAGGTAGCTCTGCAAAAGAACATTTGTTTATAAACCATACTTAAGTAAATCATCACACTGGAACTTGAAATTTCAACCATACATTTCAACCATGCCAAAAATCTGTTCAAGCTAAATGCACCACCTTAAAATTAATTTTGCATAATAACAGATCTGTAATATTCCAAGCTCATTTTCCTCCACCAATTTTTATCTATTAGAGTTTGACAATTTGGGGTCAGAGGGCTACAAACTACGTCCCTCAGGAAGCAACCTGATTCTACATTCAGCCACAACATTATTAGAAACCCTTACTATGATTTACAGCGCTGTTAGTAAGYGGTGTACACACTCCTCTGCTTGCTGCCAGTACATGGTTAGGAATGTCACGAGTTCTGGAAGGAAGGGCTCAGTAAGAGGAAAAAAATAAACAAAGATATGTGTCCTGGAACACTCCAACACTCCTACCAGCAATAAAGGTTTTACTCACATTTTAGTTGTCAGAGAAGATTAAGGAAACATTTGATATATTAGTTAACCCACAATCTCTTTGTTATCACATGCAGTTTTGAAGGGCTAAGAACAACTCTTCTGCAGCAGCAGCTAAGCATTTTGTTCTTTAATATTAACTAGAACTAAAAAACAAGATTACAACCTTTTTTGTTTTACAGCTTCCTGTCAAATCCTTCATTCACTACACTTCAAGTACAACTTCAACATACAATACTACAATGAAAGTTCAGTTTGGTGATAAAAGAGTAGGCTGCAAGTACTCTGTGAACAGCAAGATAAAACCCAAACTCTAAAATGGATTCTGATCCTCTCATGCCACATTGCCTCCTCTTCATCTCTTTCTTATTTGTTCTTTTCTCGGCTCCAGYGTTACAGCACACTGAGACGTACTGCTCCCTATTCTCCCCTCTGCATGTGCTTCTAAACCCTGTGTATGCACCTCTCAACATATGAGTTGCAAGAAGGCATAAAGGGTTGAAGACAGACAGATAAGCAAAATAATTCCCACACAAAGGAAAACAATAATATTTGAAATATTAGGGCTGCCTCTCGGGAGCCAGTGACAGCAGGCAAGACTGGTGGCCGTGTCTCTGCTTGTTCAGCGCGAAGCCAGCATCACAGGGCTCGTTCAAGGAGCAAAGGACTGAATCCAAGCACCGAGCTTCTCCCAGGATCAGAAAGTTGCATTCACGCATTTCTTTTTTTCCTGAATCTGATAGGGGATGGGAACTACTGAAGGAGGGGCTAGCAAATAGTCGGAAGCAGTAACCACTGGCAATGTCTATCCCCAAACCAACTCTGTGATCTTTAATAAATGTTTCAGACAGAACTTTGGAAAGCATTTCCAGGAGCTTTTGGAGAGCAGAAGAACAAGCTGATGGGTAAGAAGCCGCCACAGATACTCAGTTGATGAACCAACACCTAGAAGGAAAACACTGGTATTTAAAAGACTTCCTGGCAGGTTTTAACAACTCAGCAGCTTTGACAGAGAAAAGAGGCTGGAGCAAATAAGCAACAACCACACGTTACAGGACATAACTTGGAAAGAAACAAAAATCCTGATTACAAAAATTACTAGAATTGCCAATAAAAGTTTCATCAAGTTTCACTAGAGGAAGAACGATTCGGCCATTTTGTTCAATTGACTGCTGCAATGGAAGCCCTAAGTGCTGCCAAAATAAAGAGACGCTTAATCTCACTTCCTCAGCAGATTTTAACCACAGTATTAATCCTCAAATATTTTATTCATCATCCTGCATTTTGCCTACATTTCCACCCAAGCTGATCTAACATAAAACTGACACCTCGCTGAAGACCACAGTTTGTGCCTAGCTATTTACAGCACAGAAAAAGCTCTGGCCTGCACGCCATCTAAATCATAAGTCAGACGTTTCATAGATATAATCCAGTTCTTATCTATCCTTCCTAAGGAGACTTTAATTGCAGCAAAAATACCRAACTGATATCTACAGATACACCTCTGTCTTGTTCTGTATCAGAGCTTGCAAGACCACTAGATACTGTACAGCAGAACCATAAACAAACACAGATTCCAGCTACATACATTAGCACAATACATGAAATATCATATATATCAAGCAGCACAGTCATTTATCTGTTTAGCAGGACTTCGCTCAAAGAATAATGCTGAAAAACACAGTGGGAATTAGGGAGGTCAGAAAGCAATTATTTTATTTTTGGTATTCCGTCATTCAACACATGGACACCAAGTAGAAAGATGAGTAAATTAGTAATAGGTTGTTGCTTCTGTTGCTACTATCTGAAGGGATAGAACAGGGTACTCAAGATCAGTGCTAAAATACGAACCTAATACTAAGGCTCTTATCTTGAATAAAATCTCTTTCTTGCAAGTTGATATTTGCAGAGCCCTTTCAAAGACTCACATTCTTTAAACAAAAGAGAAAAAAGTATCTGCTAAATATTTTGATACAAAATGACTGATGAGAAAGAGAGAAGATACATTTTCAAAGATGAAAGGGAAGGAGGGAAAATGGACTCAAGAGTTTTTAACTTTGTTAGTGTTTGTATCAGAACATCGGATTCTGTTTATGTCTGGACCTAACTGCTGAAAAAACACAGACACATACAAGAAAACAAAAACAAAATAAACAAAAACCAGATCAAGGAGAAAAAGCATCCAGCTCCAGGCTCTGTTTTGGAGTACGCCTATAACAAGCACCTATGTGAGCTCCGCACCAAACCTCCTATGCCAACTGCGCTGCTTGGGTCCTGGACAAACACATCTGCTCTGTTCCATTCATATGTGGTTGAAAAATGTTTTTGTTTCTTATCTATACTGAGTCAGACAACGTGACATGAGTTGCTTGATAGTATCCAATCCTCACTACCAGCTCCAGGGTCCAATCATTCCATTTACGGTCACTATTAACTTCAGTCAAGTTGCCACATGAAGCAAGACAACAGCTTTTCCTAGCACTACCCTAAATCTCTTTTGCATGACAGTAAAATTACTAAAATTATTTACATTAATGTAAGTTAAATTAAAATTATTAAAATATAAATTATTAAAAATATTTTTGTTAATGACAATATTTTTCTCCAGAAAGTACAGATCTCTACATCAAGCTTCAGATTAACAGCATTATGACAATTCTTTGGGAAAAAATCTGGAATTATCTTCCCATTTCTCCTCCCTAACTACAAATCTCATTTAAACTAGAAAATAAGTTCTGGAAATGACAAATTTAGAGCAATTTTGTTTAATTTCCATTAAAATCACCCTGTTCTCCTTCAATAACATTCTCCTCAAAAGATAAAAGGTAAAATATTTAAATTTAACTACCAAATTTATCTTTTATATTGCAGGACTAATAGAACACTTCTCAGTTTACATCTTTCAGGAGGCCAAATTGAAGCAATACACACAGTCCTGAAAGAAAGAAGAATTAGGAGTCCTCCTCTCTCTCTCTCCTTCTAAGACACATTCTCACTTGTGACAGTTAATTAAACAGATTAGAGGCAATGGAGGTCTCCCAGATTCTTCATCCGAGCGCTACAATATAACTTCTGCCACATTCTGTACAGAACAAATGCATAATCTCGGTGGTTACAAAAGCAACTCCAGATTTCTTCTGCATCTCCWTCAATAAGGTGAACAATGAATCTAACATAATCCACAAGGAGTGAACGAACAGGATTTAGTTATTGACTTAGTAATGTAGATAAACAGGATTTACTTATCAATTTAACAGATGGAAGCTATGCAGCAGATTCTAAAGAGCAGCAGCGTGTTCCAACTCTATAAAATTAAATAAACGTTGTATTATTAGTTTTTACCTGATATGCCACCAATCATGCTACAAGTGGGTCATTTTGCTTAGGCAGATGGCTTCATCACCAAAGCAACTTCTGCTACCTGAACTAGTCACATACAAATTGCATGAAACACAAATTTTAACCTTCTCCCCACTTCTTTAGAAAGACTGCCTGATTTCTGCAAATCTTCTGTGTAAGATTTATCATGCATTATGATTTTTCCTTTTCAAATGTATGATCCTATATTCTAGTATAAGCAACATCATTCTCTACATTAATCAAAGCAGACTAGTTAGCATAGCTCGTAAAAATCTCTCTTGCTGTGTAGCAGGATATTAGCAGAGCATAACCCTCTTTTCAAATGCTAAAATGCTTTAGACTAGTTAAACTATCTCTCACAAATAAAGCACAAGTATCTAAAACATATAGTCTTATCTACCTTGTTTGACTCTCCATTTTTTAAGAGTGAAAACAGATTTAAATCATTTCTCTTTGTTCTATCTTTGCAAGTACACAGGTACAAACTCCACAGTTCCCTCACAATAAGCAGCCACCAATTAACTTGTTAATTACTGTATGTGTAGGATCACAAAGTAACAGCTTGTGTGGGCATAACAACCTACCAGATCACACTCTTATTCTCACTCAGCTGCACTGCACCTTTTGGTGCTCTGCTTATTCGTTCTTTTATCAGGCTCTTAGAAAGCTGAAAGGCAGCCCCTACTCCACTCTGCCTCAGGCAGATCCCTTTCTGCATCACAAGTATTATACAAGGCACACACTAGTCTCCCGGTGGAGATAAGGCTCTCCTAGGGAATCTCCAACTGCTCTCACAAGAAAAATAAATAAATAATAAATAAATAAAAAGCTCTCCTCTGCCAGCTCAGTTGGCAATTAAATCTTTTCAGTTCTGCTCTTCAGGAACTTAGCTCAAGTCCTTTATGATGCTCAAAGGAAGGAGAGCTGCATCCCTGATGCTAGGATCCTGCCAACAAATTCACAGTATTTCAGGGGCAACAGAATGCTCCAGCACACACCCTGACGTAAGACTTGTGTCCTAAAGACATTCTGCTGAAGGGAAAAGTAAATATGGTGGAAGCTACTATGGAGCACCAGAAAGGAGAGTTTGTCTTCAAAGGGCTGATAACTCCCTTTCCTGATGCTTACAACTTTTCTGTTTCTAGCAATGAAACAGACCAAAAGAAACAACTCAGAAAAAAAAGGACCAAGAAAATGCAAATTTGCAAGAGAGAAAACTAGAAGAATGCCCTACTACAGCAGTGCCTCAGGATTTGCTTCAAAAATTTCCCTATGTTGCAATCCACTAGACAACACAAGACGGACACCCATATTGCACATACAATCAGTTCCCAGTAGAAGAGACTGCCTCAGTAAGGAAGCTGGAGAGAGAGAATAGGCAGCACCAAAACATGTGTGCCAGAATCTGCACAGCAGCAAAGCTTTTACTTTCTCTGTAAAGCTTTCTACAAAGTTCACTTCTGTAAGCAGCACTCATCTAGTAACTGGCTTCCAAGAGTGACTGAATTAGAAACATGACATGTTGGCAGTGTGGGGGTACCCACCTAATCAACGTTTGCAGCACTAACCTCTCATAAATTATCTTAAAGCATGTAGCCTTTTAATTCAGAGTCCCTCCTGATTTTTCAAAATCCAAGTATCTAACAGGTTTCTCATCTGAATTCACTCCCGGTATTCAGATAAAGTTATTACATTAACACAGCAGAGAGACTTGAAACATTAAGCAAGCGCAACTTAGTTCCCCCTTGCAGAAGGCCCACGAGGGACTGCACCTTTTGGTGGGAGACATTSCCCATCCAAGAGAGTACCCATGCAGCCACGATTGACATTCAGCATAGCTGGAAAAGTTGCAGGTGGAACTCAGCTCACGTGCTGCTGGGCAGGTCCAGCAAACATGCCAGTCTGCGGGTATTCGGCACGCTGCATCTGCTGCCCCAGCATGAACATCACTTCAGAGGGTTCACAGGCCAGAACTAAGTTCAGCAAGATTTTTTTTTTTCTCCATGGCAGCAAGCTGGGAAGGAAAACAGCCATTTTACCCAGCTTATATCTAACTAAATCCTGAACAGAATTTCATGCAACTTCTTTTCCCAGACAGAGATTTTTGCTACTTAGTTCCTGCCATCTGTTACAAACAATGGGAGTGTTAAAAAGAAGTCTGAAGAAAACTCCATACTGGGAAGTGTTAGGCAGCCAAAACACAAGGAGAGCTGGGAGCCATCTCCTTAATGAATGGAGCAAGTGTTTTTATGGTAGCTAGAAACATATGCTGTTTAAGTGATGATTTGAAATATTTTATGATGCTGTATAGCAAGTTAGCAAAAATGGCAATGTGAAACATGAAAACTTCCATGAAAACCTCTCCTCCCCATGGCTGGCATCTCAAAACATTGTCACTTGTAAGGAATTATTGCCTGAATATTTGCGTGTGTAGACAAAAACCCATAAGGAAATCAAACTTGAAATACATTCTGATCTCTTGACAACAGAACATGTCCAAACACACACTCTCCACTCCTGACAGTTATAATTAGAGTGCTCTGTGATATTGTGATATGTGACAGTCATAAATAGAGTGCTCTGAAATATTTTGTCATCAGTAAAACTCTGAAAGGCTCAGAAGACAAGTTACATTTTCACCATTTTTACCTGTTCACACAAGTCATGAAAATCTAGTGAAATTATTCCAAGGGGCTGAGAAAGACCATAAACAATACAGATTTTTTTTCTCAAGTTGAACAGAATTCCAAATGACAGAAATTTTGTCAGAGACTGAGTTGGTAGTAAGCACAGCATGAAGCACATCTGTACTTAGATTATTTCCAGAGGAAGCATTGGAGAGCATAGCAATGGATGGCTAAACTAGACGTCCAAATGTCTGTAAAAAAACCCCATATTTTTCCAAAAGCGTCAAATTTGATTTAATCTGTAAGAGAACTTAGCAGAAAATAATTATTTAAATAATCAGCTATGTAATACGGTCCCCTAAAAGGGGACCCTTATTCATCTATGGTCTGGATTGTTTTACAATATTGAACTCCAATAAATTGAAGTCCAATAAATTTTTCATAGGACATGAAAATATATGTAGAATAAACAACAGACAATCAAACAATAATTCTCATTACTGGAAAACACACACACATTACTGGCTTATTTAAATCTACTGGCACCCAAGCATGCGAAAGCCTCACTGCTTTGGGATTTCCAAAATCAGTTTCCAGTTTTCCACTTCAGGTCTCAGCAGGAACTCATTCTCAATTTAAAGATCACTAAAGGATAAAAACAAACAAACAAAATCAACTTAGGACAGTCAACAGCAGCCACCATATCAATGAGAAGCACACAGTATAAAAGCAACACCTTGCAATCCTGCAGCTATACTTASATATCTTACAAGTAGAAATTAAAACATGTCAGCACAGTTTTTTGATTAGTTTTCTAATACATCTTTCATATTTCATTCTATTTTCTGGTAAAAGGTACTCTTGCAATACGTGACACAAAATACAATTATTAAGTAAAAAGATTCTTCTATAAGAATCTTTTTTAGATTACTGATACTAACAGATACCTATCATGGTATGATACAAGAATCAGCTTAAATTTACTATCTCAGTTTTGAAGATAATCAAGCTATTTTGGTCCCTAACATATAAAACTTGAGAAGGAAAAACTTGAGAATGAAATGACCAGCCAGTATAACTTTCTCTTTTTTTTAAAATATATACCCTGTTAGAGCTGCATTACTATGCACTTTGCATTTTTCACATACGTGTTTTCAAAAGAGATAAGAGTTTCTTGCATAAATAAGTTGAGCAATATTGCATAAGGCAAACTCCTGCACAAACTACAGTATATTTCCTGAACTAGGAACGATTGTTTTCACCCCTCACATTATATGAGTAACACTTTACATAACAATGTAGGAGTACAGCAGTCAGTTGTCCTTGTTCAATATTGCTCATCTCACTCAAACAAGGCGAGGGAGGGGAAAAAACAAACAAACAAAACAATAGTATTTCCAACACAAAAAAAGTTTTAAAAGTATTTTAAATTTCTACAGACATTTCAGGGGTTGAAACTAAGCTTAAGATGATTTATTTATAAAATAAAGTATTGATTTTTGTATTGCTTCTCTTCCCTGGACCCTCTACCATCAGTAACCACTCCTCCACTTATCATCAACCTAAGAACACATAACTCTGTCATGTTCTCCCAAACACGTTCACATTACACAGGACTTAACTCTGTTGAGGTAGGAAGGATTGGAAAAGTGGAGGGGAGGACTAAAATTGACCTATGACTGCTCCCAAATGGAAAGAAAAARAAAAGTCAAATAGGAAAATCTAAGTAAATTTCTCTCCTTTGAAAAACAACACAAAATGCAGGAATACATTCAGCTAGCCTAACAGCTTCACAAGAGGAACTGTTTAAAYAGGGACAATCTATGTTATGCATCCCGTACTTATAGAAGAGCCCCAAATTTCAATTACATTGCTTGAAATTACCACAATACAAATAGGGAATGATAAAATAGGCAATCTGAGGAAGCGCTTCAGCTTTCACTAGAAAATAATGATGAAATATCTGTGCAACAAGGGATCTGACACATGGCATTAACATGTACACAGTTAGCTTGTTCTACAATGAAAAATGTGGAATATATCACACATTCATTCAATCATACTTACGTTGTAATAGATTTATGCAAACGCAACACCAATAAATCTACTAGGAGAAAAGCTGGTTAAAAGCAAAACAAAACACTTCTGAAGGTATAATATGAATATGAAGAGAAAATATTTAAGGTTGAACAATTAGGAAAAATTCGTAAAACCAAAACAGCTATGATAAGGAGGACTAATCATTATAAAGACTAATCACCGACATTGCCCTGTGCCACAGCTGAGCAGCACAGAGCAAGTCCCTTATGGGGAAGYAGATAACAAGAAGCAAAGTTACCTCTAGCTCTACTCAGTAGCCAGAGCAATGCCCAGTATCTCTGGCCCCAACAAAGAACAACAGCTCTCGTCACCCTCCTGCAGGACTTTACCATGTGTATGTTGTACTTGATTCACTTCCCTGGCACAGGGAAAGTACTATGACAACATGCCACTCATGAGGATACCCAGCTACGAGGCTGCCATAGGCATCTGTGCAGCAACCTCCTTGATGCCACGGTTGTTGTACCAATGAACACCAGCAGCAGCAAAGCACAACTGTTGTAGTTTATGACAAGAAGCAGAATTGAACCATCTCTAATCCAATCTGCAACATGTTGTCCACAGTCTGGGGACAGCTGTAATCATGGCCTATCTCCTTAGAGACTTTATAAATTAAAACTCTCTCTTTATGTGCTATTGTTAATTCATAGCCCCATAGAGACTGTAGTTGTTTTTGGAGGCAGAAAGTGAGAATACTCCATTTATCAGAATTCATCACTTGAAATGTTATGCTTAAATTATGTAATAAGAGCTCATTGCTACTCTGTGACACACTGCCAGCACTACATGCTTCAAACACAAGTGCCTCATATACAACACTTACTTCAGTTATCAAGAGCCAAAATACCCAACATTGAACATACTTGGGGACATTAAACTAGCAAAGCATTTAGCAGAGTAACACTTTGTGAGGTTTGGAGAGGAAAAAGCAGGAGATCAAGGAATTCTTTTGTCTCTGACATTTTAGGAAAATTCACAAGAGCTGTCATTGAGTCAGGCTCAAGCTCACCTGTGCTAGTAGGGTTATCTGGTTGGTAGCTGGTCAATGCGCAGTCACTAGTCATACACTAATTCTTCAACTTAAACTGAAATATAAACTTTGCATGTCTATGCTCTATACTTCAGCTGTACTGGCTCTATAGCTCAAGTTCTAGCATTCACTGGTACAAACTGTACTGGTTGCTCATAAAACTGTAAATATGCATGCCTTCTAAATCAGATTAGTTATTCCTACATCAAGCTTGGAAGGAGGCAGAAAACACACAAGATGACGGAAAAATTAGAGCTTTTGCATCAAATGAAAACAAAACTTTTTAAAGGACACAAAATGTCAATGATTATGACAACTGTGGGGTTAAACTGCCTTACTAGGTCTAAATTATGACTGGCTAATAGAAAAGACTAAGTTTTTGCCCCATACATTCCCCAAAATACATTATCAAGAAAAGAAAAGAAACAAAAAATGTCACCAGCTAAAACTGTCATTCAGCTTACCAAAGTAYCMTGCAGTATATGCACTTAGGAGCACAAAATGAACCAGCAACTTGCTAGCAAACATTTCAGTATATGCAGTCTTTTTGTAAATTGATTTTAAAATAATTACCAGAATATAACAACCAGTTTTCTGAAGATTCAACTAAAGACAGAACTTTTAAATACTATTAAACATATGGTTTGAGACAAATCCACAGAGTTTCAGTCTCAAGAGATCAGCCTGAGTATTCTGAAACAGAAATGTAGCTAACAAGACCACTATATGGAAACTGCTAACCTCTGCAAAGAAAAAGAGTACAGTTAAGGAAATATGTGCATATAAATCTTTTTTATTTTCACTCCTTTTCTCTATACCACATATTTGAAGAAAAATAAACACTTTTTAAAATCAAAGTCACTTCGAGTCACTGAATCACAGGTCCCTAGGAGAAGGATGATTACCAGGATGACTTGACCATATACGGAGAACCTGCAAGCCAGAAATCTCAGAATCACAGCAGTGGGATCACAGGGTTCTTTGTGCACAAAGCGAGGCAGAACAAATCCCTGCCCTGGCAGAGCCTCATTTAAGACAAACTTTAAAGAATCTAAGCACAATACCCATGATGTGACACTGGTTATCATACTGTGACAGTCTGCAGTCTCTCCTTGTGTTAGAGATATATTATTTCTCTATTGTTACTGGAAGGAATTTGGAGGGATCTTGGAGGGAAAAAAAATCAGATTGTAAAATACAATTAAAAACAAATGAAGCATTAACCTTCATAGTAGAAGACTCTGTTTTCTTCTTTTTTATAATTCTCTAATAACCACAAGTGACAGGAATTATAGTGGCAGAGCAAGATATGCTKCTTGAAATCATTTAGAAATATGCTGGAAAGTTTGGCTCCTGTTCCTGCATAGCTAACTTGTAAATATTAAGACTACTCTCATTGTGGGGTCGTTGTTGCTGTTTCTTTGTTTTAAAGTCTTCTCATTTCTCTTCAACTTTGACTTTCATTTAAATTATAACAAACTTGTGATTTTTCTACAGCAACAGCCCTTGGTTTTCACAAATTTTACACTAGATAGGTCCCAGCTGCAAAATAAAGATTTTAACAAATATTTATCCAAACTCCTTATCAAAATACACTAATTAACTATGGGATAAGATTAATCTGAATTGCAAAGAAAAACCTAAAATGAATGTGGGTGATAATATTAACCATCATATTTCAACACACATGGTAGAGGCAGTGACAATAAAAGCTATATATGCTACCCAATTCTCCATAAATCAGGCTCCTTCAGTAGCCTCTTTTTTGCACACTTCAGGAAAAAAAARTAAAACCTACAACTCAGGCTACCACAAAAGAGGCACTTCATTCAGACTTTCCATACTATCAAAGTGAAATTGAAAGTGAAAAAGCAAAAAACAGATTGCCAGTGCAGTTTAAAAAAAAGAAAAAGTGCATTATTGACATTGCTTGAGTAAGTTCTGCAGCAACTATAACATAAGGCAAAAACACATTTCCCTCTGGACACTAAACTCTGTTCAGTCCCGCTGTGCAGATAAAACCTATCAAGGTTACCATCTGTCCTWCAGAATACAAAATGGGCATTCCATCCCAATCCCTCCTTCCAACCGCCTTTGTAATTTAAACATCTTAGTTTTAAAAACACACATAGGCACATAAGAGTTGTGTTGTGTGTACAACTACATAGACACTTACACTATTTGAATATCCTCCTATGCTTTCTCTTGGAGGAGGGGGAAAAAAAAAAAAAAAAAAAAAAAAGCAGTTTTTCTACCCTGGGAACAGTTTGTGTTTTTTGGAACATCAACCCAGCACTTGGAATGAAGGACGCAATGCTGTCCCAGGGCAGGCGGATGTTCTGCCACATCAAGTTCAATCCTGCAACAAGAGCATGCTCAAGAACTATTCTGCAGCTCTCAACAAGCATGTACTAAAACCCAAACATAATTAGTAGAATACTGTTAAACAATTACTCCCTGGTAAGCTTTGAAAAGTCAATGGGTAGTTTTTGGATGAAAGAGGAAAGATCTTCTAACACAAGACAAATAATGCACATTGTCATTTGCTCCAGTCTTTTTTCAGATAATTCAAAGCTCTTGTTTGCCACAAAAGGTCATATAGTCTGACAGAAAGGAGGAGTCAGGAATTCTAGTTTTGAATCTCACTTCTGCAGCACTGTTGCTCCGGGATTAGGCAATCAACTTCCATAATTGTAAAATGACAGCACTAGTGTTCTTCCATCTACCACATATGGCAATAAGGCATGGAAATAGTTGAAACATAGAAGTGTTCAGAGAATGCATTGGCAGACAACCACCGGGTAGGACATTTGTTTATTTGGGTAGGAAGCAGAAGCTTAAGAGCTAGCCCTAATGATGAAAACCAGTTAGAACAGCTTCTAACACACTGCAGTCCAAGAAACCACCCACTGGCAGACTTCCAAGATGTGATATGGTCCACAGCTAGTCCTCAAAACAACACTGACCATCCTCATATACCTATTTTGAGATCAGCAACTATCCTKGATGATCCTCAGAAAGTCCAAAGATAATGTCGCCCAAGTTTAAAAATTTGTGTCCTACAAGGTCACAGCACTTAACATAACATGTTACTCTGCAAGAAATCAATAAGACACACTCAAAAGTCAAGCATGCTTAAGCTCCCATAAAGAAACCAGAAGCCATTCGTTCTAGTTCAGTTCAATCAAGGAACAACATTAGAATAGGGGGGAAAAAAAAAGAAAAAAAAAAAAAAAAGAAAAAAAGTGAAATGCAGAATCACCTTCTATCTTCTTTCTAGTCCTATTTCTATCTGATTGAAATTCAACAAGTTCAAAAGGTATTACAGGGAGAATGGACAGGTACCATAACCATATATGGAAGCAAGACATAAGAAATGAAAAAAAAAAAAAAAAAAAGTGATACAAAACAGAAGAAAAATGTAATGTTGGCAATAGTGTGGTAAACAGTTTGTTTGGGTTTTTTTTTAAGGAGTATAGTATTTATGCTAATACAGCTTGGAAGCACAATTAACAGGCATTCAAATTAAAACTCATCACATGACTGTTTCTCATGGTCTTCCTTGCCTCTATTTTTCAAACTTAAAAGTGGTAAACTATGCAGCTCTGAATATAAACACAAGTCTTACAATTCTTAAGAGAACAGTAATCCATTTTTCATCAATATATACAAAAAATTAGTATCAATTTGGTATCAAAAGATATTTACATGCATGAAGCATCTTCCAGGCTCTGGCAGGGGAGATGAGTGGCAACGGAAGACGCTTGGTGAAGCTCATCAGTATAGGTCAGGACATGTGCATGACTATAGTAAGTTCGTACCAAGTCTTACTAGCATATTTTAGGGTTACTTACATTAAGAAAAAAAAAGTCACACTACCATGGTAATACCATTTTTCACTGTCTGGCACAAAMCACGGCCATGCTTGTATGAAAATCTCAGCAAGGATCAGATTCAGAAACTACGTAACAAAGAACATTAAGCCTTTAATGATGATTAGCTTCAGCAATTAAGGATGCTTTACTTTTAAAATGGTGCTCTAGTTCAGGATTCACCCTGTGGGTAAAGCTTTAGAGCTGTATGACTACCTTGTCCTAGTGGTTTTCCAACTGCTGTCCACTGGACAACTAGTAGTACTAAAAAAAAAAAAAAAAAAAAAAAAAAAGCTATCGGGCATGGCTCATTGCTGTTCCATGAACCTTCCTTTTTACAATTCTGTAATCTCTGGTTTGGATATCCACTGCAGAGCATCAGGATAAGTTTGGCTTTGTACCAGTATTACAGCATCATATTTTAGTCATATATATATATATGCAGTCTAAAATATATATATATACATATACACACACACAGGTATGGGTTAACATTGAAACCCTTTATATGGCACAGAAAGATACTACTAACAGGGACCTGAACAGGAGATTTCTGTCACTGCATTCTGAGAGAAGCAGTACACATTTCACTGAATGACATTTCAATCCTCTTGTAACTTTGCTCAGAATATTCATGCCACTGAACAGGAAAGTGCAAGCAGCTTCCACCCTTCTTCCTCTGTTAATTCCCTCTGTTGAAAGCCGTTTAGCAGCTCTGAAAAACAGCAGACAAGTCCAGCCAGTTACCTTGGTGCTGTGTTATGCAGGAACGGGAAAGACATCTCCTCTTGCACAGCTAGTTTCCACTTTAGAGCTAAACATTGATGACTGATACTTTCATAACTTCTGCTTGTTCTTTCTGAAGTTTTTAGTATACTAAAAAGGCAGAACAAAGTTCAAACTTAAGATGACAACCCCGTACACGTGACTACAGTGTTTAGGCTGGGAAAAGGCCTCTATGCAGAAAGGAACCTCCTTTTCTAGGTCCAAGTCCAGGTTCACTGAATATTTCCGAAGAGAGATAAGCAAAAACATGATGATGAAATTAGAAGAGATTGAAACACAAAGTTTGCTTCTTCAAGGGCTGAGGCAAATACATGCAGAAAAGTATTACTAAGTTAGTTCCCCAGTATGTTATTTCACATGYCATGCTTTTTTTTGGTTTGGCATGGATTTTAAAGGAAACAGAAAACCATAATTTCATGCTAGTGGAATGGTCTAAGAAAAAATTTTAAAATAAAGTAATAGCATTTCTACAATATTCAAGTACACAAATTGTGCTTAAAAGTAAAAATAAACTGAAATAGCAAAGCTGTCTTAATGCAAGAAGTAAAAGAACAAAACTGAAGATACTTTGTTTTACATCCCAGCACCCACAGACTTCATCCAAGTCACACTGCGCTCCTCAGTTTCCCTTCCATTAGACAGAAAGAAGCTCCCCTGACTTAGTATCTTCCTAGTAACTTAGGGCTCATGAAAGCTAAAAGCAGTTTAATTTGCTTATAGCTGCATTTTCAACCCTCTAGTATTTTCTAAGTACTAGCCTTTAATAATAAGAAGAAGGCAAAGTTTCTATTCTTACATCTCATGTTCTATCCCTTTCTCAGTACAATGGCTTTGACAGTCAAACTTCATAYAAAACTTCGAGAAATGCTGGTTAGCCTTTTCTATAGTACTAGTATGATTCAACTAATTTGGGGAGGGAAATTTCACTAGATATTAGGCCATCTCCTTCCATATTAATTCTGCTTATTCTGCTCATAGTTCACGGATTAGATGCAAACTAGCAAAACCAGCAGGCATTACAGTGTTCTCCAGCACTTGTGGCAAGCAATCCTCAGGAAAAAAAAAAGAGAGGGGTAGGGAGGAAGAGGGGGCATCAAGTCTTCTAAAAACAGTATTCGAGTTTTTTCATATTGTTAATTAAGAATCATCTCTGTACCCAGTATTTACAAACAAGTAAAAAATTCTCTCTCCTTGAAAATTTTAACTTATACGTGGCAATAATAATTAAAAAGTCACAGGAGTAATAATAAGACAACAAAAGGAAAAGGAAAAAAAAAAGGCTGCAATACTTTTGAAAAACCATCAATAGTAACACTGTACTGTTATACAAAATTATACCAATACCATGATGCAACTTATCAAAAATGCTGTTATACAGGCCAAAAAAAAAAA
>PTEX01000230.1:869366-918341 GCA_003342815.1 Eudromia elegans | reverse complement strand
GAAGGGGAAGGGGAAGGGGAAGGGGAAGGGGAAGGGGAAGGGGAAGGGCTTTGCCATCTTTGAATTCCCCAACTCAGACTACATCAACCTGCACATTACAGACACCATTATTATATTCTCCTGTTTTCAAATGAAAAAATACTACTACACAATAATTAAATATAAAAATAACCATGGCTTAGAAGAACCATAATCTGTTAWTTCAGCATACAATAGACAAAGTATCTACACAACTCTTAAATTATCTTAATGCAAGGCCCTTCCCCAAAAATTACATAGTCAGCTCAACATAAACGTATTCACTGCTGACTGTCCATGACTTGGTCACATGACTGTCCAGCCTGGATTTCAGGTATTAGCTATGTCAGAACTAATTACTGCAGACAGCTTGACAAGGTCTTTCACATCATTCAACAAATGCTGCACTCGCTAAAGCCCTAGTGGAGCACTGTGAATAACAAATCTCACCCAGCTCACTAAAGCTGGGGTTTGCTGACTGTTTTCTCCATAAATTACTTTACATAATTGTGGGCTAGCAAGCCATTAAAAGTACCGTCACCAATTCAGTGACCCATGATGTACAAAAAGTACTGCTTTTCATGTTTACAATCAAAGATATCAAAATTTTTTAAAATTATACTAGCTACAGAAATGAAATTGTTTTTAATTGTTCCAATTGTGCAGGTTTCTGTATTAGTTTGACAAACAGTGATTCAGGTTACTATTCCCTCAACTTTAAGTGCTGCCATTCAGAGAATAACTGTTTTAAAAAGCCTATCAAAGACGACATCTGTACTGAACTAGAAGTTTCTACAGTCAATAGCTTCTTCTTCCTTTCATCTTCTGGCATGGATGAAAGATATGTTAGTTCACACGAATACCAATTCAAGTTCATTTGATCACAATATAAATATTGCTCATATTAGCATAGTTTTCGGGCAGAAATACCAATCCAAAATGCTTAAATGTTTCAGACATGATGCCTAAATTAAGAGGAAAAACGACTCAAGAGAAAGCGTATTAGTATGTCTGAGTACGTAAGAGTCCAGTAAAGTGGATACACACTACAGCCTCCTGCAAGACAGGAAAGCATTAATCTCCACTTTTCTCAGAGATTTATAAATATTCTGCTCTGATTTATACTTTACCTTTGCTTTAGTTAAATGTCTAAACAATTATTTGCATAATCTTCCCTTTCTGTGTAAATACAAATGACTGCTACATCTTTCAACAAGAAGTTGCAAAATAGGCCTGCAAATCAGTCTCTTAGGATATATGAGAACGAATGTTGGAAAGCATTAATGTTCTGGAAGCATTAATGGAGCATTGTAGCCTGACTGTAACTGTTGTGGTTTAACGGGAGATTGGTTTGTGAGGTTTCTGCTAATGACAGACAACATTATCAATACCACGTTAATACTAAACTTCAAATGCATACAGCAAGTCATTGATTTAAGTCATTAAACCTCTATTATACTCAACATGCTGATTTTATAGAATTATACCGCAGAAAAGGTCCTGGAGGAGGACAAAAGGGGGTAGATAAAAAGTAGAGAATAAAAAGAGAAAGTTCTTTTCTGCCACCTTGGACTGAAACCTTCATCACAGGATGAAGTCTCCCATAGACAGGTTCCGGCCTATATAGAAACTATCTGCTAAGGAATGAAGAGTTTGGAGAGGAAAAAAAAAAAGAAAAAAAGAAAAAAGAAAAGCACCTCTCCAACAGAGCACAGTCTTTCAAAACAAGTGATCTCACACTCAGGATAAAGAATGAGCAATAACAGAAGCAAATTAAAAACAAACCTGAGTATCACAAGCTGATCCCTCCTAGTTCTACATCAAAGCAATCTACATCAAAACACAGTAAAGCATATCAGAGACCAGCTTGGGAACTTTGGACAACAGTATCAAGACAATTTTTGAACAACATTAAGAGTTGCATAGTTTATATACAACTGGCAGTAGTGAACAGATCTCGATTACCTAATCATGTTCTCATAAATGAACAGATTTTGCCCCCAAAGAAACCAGTTTCTTCCAGCTGTTCTTCCAGCAACAAACAACTGATTATCTACTGCTTTTGTATTCACATTTTTAAATAAAGTACAATCAGGTTAGATGAAACTAATTATTCATATACAATTACCTGTAATTACAATTAAAGGATAGGAAGAATGTTTGGATGAAGGATAACAGGAGACAGRTAAACTACTAGGAAAAAAAGATCCCCCCTCGTTGTCGATTTCAATTCACAGAACAAATTCCAATTGAGACATCTGCAAAAGGAACACTCTGCATAAATAATCCTCTTGTGTTCTTGGAAGTCATCTCGAGACTGAACTGTTCTTAATCTATATTATTAATACGGAGAAAAGACAATACTTTATGAAGCAAGTGATATTGCTTACACCAAATGAGCTCAAAGACTGCAAACGACACACATACTGGCAACTTAGAATTAGGCTGGCTTGCTGATYTTTGCCCATGAAAAGTTCCAACTCCTTTCTACATCTCACATAGTCACGTTTTTTCCCCACTGGCATAAACAAAAGCCATACTGCCTTCAAAAAAAAATTTAATCTGTGTTTAATCTGGTTTACTAAGGCTCAGTCTACCCTAAGACATTTGTCCATAATTAATCAGGTAACGTAAAACAACACTGGAACTAATCAAGTAAAATGTGTATTTCAGTTTGATAGGAGCCATCTGTTTCACGTCAGAGCAAGACGTATGTTGTTAGGGTTTGCTTGTGGGGCTTGCAGATAATTCTCTTTTGTTACTAGTTACTGCTGTCAAGACACAGAAAGAAGGATCCAAGAATCCAGTTTAGAGCTGGGTAGCAACCAGCAGGAATAGTCAGCTGAGTTCAACAAGGCAAGCAAACAATGAGGGATGCTGGCACTCTCAGGGAAAGTTTCCTTCTTTGGCTTGTATCGGCTAAAGGCTGCAGACACCAAATTAGGATTAAAACTCTGTTCAGAAGGAACAATTTAGAGCTAAATTTAGGTCTTAGTAGTAACCACCTAAGACAGAAACTGAGTTTGTAGGGCCACAGAGTTAGAGCAAAAAGAAAAGTGAACCATCAGAGGTAGTGAATTTGGAAGTGCACAGCTGGCTACATCTGCATCTCTGACAGACTAAGGCAAGTAGAAGCTTGGGGCAGGCTTAATTCACTGAAATACACTCAGTGCCAGCACCGATGTCAGCACCAGYACACGGTGCGACAGCAGCCTATGGCTGCGGCTGGCACGAGCTGTTAGGTGTAGCGGAAGGTTGGGATAAGCCAAAGCCCACATACCTAGACCAGCACTGGCTCTGTAAATTGCTTGACTGGATATAGTTCTGGAATTGACCAGCGGGTTTAAGATACATTTCAGGCCAGCAGAAGCCCACATACTACTGGGTCTAGCAGAACCATCAAGGTAAGTACAGCCTCAGGTTTTCTGATGGTATTTTCAGAGCGCACAGAGAATCAAGCATATGTCATCAGCACCTTGTGAGATTATTTAACATGTCTGTTTGCTAAAACCAGGCATTTAAAATTTAACATACTTCTTTTTAATATGCAAGCCCCAGCCCCAAACAGTTCTGATTATCACTTAGAGAACGCAGTTGGTAGAGGCATAGTAAAGCAGTTACACAATTCACAATACAATGCCGACTTCTGCAAATTATGCTACAAAAAGAGATATTCTAATGCACTGATAACACAGTTAAACATGTCAGGGCCTCCTAATTACCAGCTCCAGCTCTAATAAAGACTCAGTGTGCAATCTTGTCTAATCACTAAGTCTCTCACTTCAGCCATCTGTAAACAGACTTAGCAGCCAATCTTCCATGCAGGGCATTGAGAGATTAAGATCTAAAATACATGATGCATTTCAGATATTTTCAAGTGATATGCAGATTAAGGGTTTCTTTTGTTTAAGATTAATCTCCTACTTATGTCTTTTAGATTGTGCATAGTTTATATGACAGAAGAAACAATGGTACAAGTAGAGCACTGGAAAGTCATTAGCAATGATTTAGAACAGGCTGGAATTGGACTGAAGCTTAAGTTATCATATATGTCTTTTTTTCTGATGATATTTCACGCTAATAGTTCCTTCCAACTGTTTTTTCTAGTGGTATATCTAAATAAGGGAATTGCATCCAAAGCTATCCCACACCAAGCAGTTCACTGCACTACTACAGGTCAAATAAAAAACTCAGTAAAGGAGAATTTCCTTAATTATTTCGCAGCATTAAGGATGCACAGAAGGATTAGTCATTACCATATAGATGTAAATGCCACATTTTACTTCRTACCATAGAAGGTGTGTATATACAAAAGCAGGAATTCTCAGTATTCCCCATCACATTCCATAACCATTTAGAATGATAATTATACACCTTACCTCTGTGGCATAAAGGATCTCAAAATACTACACCATTTCACAGACAGGAGATATGTCAATTTACTTCGAGTGAGGTGAATGGGGGAGTCACATGCCTATTGGCTTTGTTAGCAACTTGCCAGTACACTCATTCTAGTCCTACTCTTTTTATCGCAAACTAATACTTAGTAAGATATAGCACTGGCAGCTGAAGTAAGCAAAAAGGAAATAAATACAAATAATTAATTAATTAAAGGAATAAAAAAAAAAGAAAAAAAAAGAGCGCAGAGGAGAGAGGGGAGCACAGAGATGTCTTTTAAAACCTAGCAAGAGACTAAAGGTACATGGTTCAGGAGGAAAAACTGATTCTGCTTTTATTCTTTCCTAGTAGCTGTAACCCCAACTCTCCACAGGCCCCTCATGCTAACATGTATTAAAATCCATGCTATTGCATCTTTCCTGCTTATAATACCTTACTTATTACTCAAACCAACACATTCCAATATATCTGCTCTCTATTTTTTTACTTTTTTTTTTTTTTTACCATAATAGGCAGCTAAAAACATGAAATTGGGTGAGCAAGGCAGCAATTTCCAGCAGCTATGAATCTAATAAGCCACTCTACTAAGACTTCTTGGAAAGAAGAACTCTAGAAGAGAAGAAAGATGACACACGCACAAGCCATCGAGCTTCTCTCAACTATTTCTCAGCAAAATGCCTTTCTGGCTTCCCCGATTGCTTCTGCTTGTCCCCTTGGGAATGCCATCCCGGCCCACCCAGCTGAGCACTCAAGAGTGCAATGCAGCAGCTGCTCATATCTCTTTCAGTTACGACACTAAGAATAGCATCCAGGAAGCAATGTTCCAATAAGGCTATTCAATAATGTTCTCATGACATGTGAAATCAGCTCCTAATCATTATTAAAATGTAGGAATCTTCTATATTTAAAAGACAAATTGAAAAAGAAGACTTTAAGAAAAAAGTTTCCATGATGCAGAATGGTTCCTTACTCTAAAGCTAATTCTGTTTAGACATAAAAAGACATAAAAAATTATTTTTCAAAGATTTCCTTTCAAATCTGAGACATCAGAAGCATACTCTTTTTTTTTGGTTTTGTTTTGCACACAAACTTTCAGGATCCTAAATGCAAGCTAGTTATAGCTATTACAACTGCTACTGAASCCAGAAAGTTTATACAAAATCTTTAGCTAAGTAATCAAAATTAAAACAAATCCTAATAGAATGCGTGGGTCTTGCTTGATGATTTGCGGCATAAGGGTTTAAGGTTTGCTTGTGTGTTTATTTTACTATATAGCAAAATGCATTTTACTTGTTTGTTTCTCATACTTTTTTTTAAAACACAAACAAAATTAAAATTGTCAATTTAAATTTATCAGGCAGAAGCTGGAAGAAAGCAAACAAAAATACCCTCATGTAATCCAGTTGCTTGCTTCAGCCAAAATTAACTGCTTTTCTCGAGTGACATCTTGATTTCTAGTTTTATTTTCAAATGTATTGACATCAACAATGCCAACTTAATTCTCAATAAAGTATCAAGGATTTCTCTTGCAATCRCCACACTTAAGATAGCTTTATAACAAAATTGGTCTGCCTCAATTTTTCTTCATAAATGGTTCCATAAAAAGTAAATGATTGTATGTGGTAAACTTTAGAAAAATTGAACTGCTTACTTAAATTTCCACTTGAATAATATGCTCAGCAAGAGCGGGAAAGCAATCTTCTGAGYTCACACTGTCCTCCACACTGAGATGTCTAAAACATTACTGTAGGAAAACTGTAAGAATCTAATGTAAGCTAATTAATTGGAGAGAAAAGAAAAAACTTTAAAAAGCCTTTATAACAACCACKCAATTCAAACACGGTGTTCAGAACAAAAAACGGTGAGTACGGTCTGGCTTGCACTTTTGCAAAAGGGACAAATACTCAACGCTACTCTGACATTTCAGTATTTGTGAAATATCTCATAAACAAGCCTCATCAAATCTGAGGCATGAGCTTTTCAACAGCATTGAAAAGAGTGATAAAAAGATGAAGGGTTTGCACAAGTCACTTCTCTAACTTTCTTATTTGCATCATAAACAAGCTTCTTCCCTTAAAAGCCAGAGTTGTTTTGTCTTTTCTTATAATTGGTATTTTTATTTCATTCATTTACTTCACTTGTTTGGCACCTAGCCTCTGGTTGGCACTATGAAATATGCTTTTTTTTTTTCTTCAAATTATACAGTAAGAGAGAGAACACACTAGACAAAAATCTACTTGTATAACAGATGAAAAGTTCACCCCTTAATTTAATTTAACTTGCAGACATGAGAAAACGTTTCCACTACTGAAAGACCTCAGGACTGCAACAAACACATAGTAGCAATTTAAAAAAAAAAAGAAAAAAGAAAGAGGAATTCATACTTCAGTCAGACTTCAATTACTAACATGTAAAAAACGGTTATCAGAGAAAGAAGATAGAATTTTCAGAATTTCAAAAATGATCGCATCTGACTAGTCCCAAAACTATATTTTCAAACTTATGTTTGCAGCTAGGACATCAGCTTAAATGTGCTCTACTTCTTAAATTTAGACATTACAAACTGATTTTCAGCTATAACAGTCACCATGGGAACTAGGCCAGATGCAGACACAACCCTTCTCACGTATCTTTYGAGCTGCCAATCTAACCCTCCAGAAGGGCATTTCCAGTGATCATCCCCTCAGAACAGATCACAATTCTTAAGCACAGCCTAGATATATGACCACCAGTTCCAAATTGGTTGGATTCTGCAGGGGACACATGAGTCTTTCCAAGTCAGAAAAAATATTTCAGTTTATCTGAAGCTGCAGCCTCCTGACTTATATAGGTCCCAACCTCCTTCAATATTACTTTAGGCCCTCAGCAAAGTTCCTCTGAGCAGAAGGTCACAATCCTACATGTAAGACTCGAGGGAATAACACACATGTTTTCTTAGTTCATTACATTACACAGAAATTTGAGCTGATTTTCTGAGCCTAGCCTCATTCCTCCAGAAAACATGCCTAAACATCGCTGTAAGAGGAAAGAAACAGATGCTAGAAGGAAATATATACAGCTGATGAGCTTTATCTCTTCCCCACTGCAGTGGAGTGTCCCCCAGCCAGGTGTCTTGCTCCTGAATCTCAGCTGTGAGGCAAGTCTGATGCCAGCAGACACACATTTGTGTCCTGTAAAAACCACTGGCCACAGGACAGAGGAGATTTTGGTTTGGGAATTCTTTTTAACATGTGCTACTGTTATTGGAAGAAAAAGAAATCACAAAGGATGCAAGACACCTATGTAGCTTTATTTCTTTTGCCAAAGGTGCTGGATTTGCTGGAATACCATAAGAGTCAGATAGAGGCATAAAAGAAATTTAAAACTGTTCATTTTAAAACAACTCAAAATATAAAGGAGAAAGAATGTGAGATGTACAATAAAAGCACCGTAATATTACCAGAGAACAAGAATGTTTATGAGGGAAAAAAAAAAAAAAAAAAAAAAAAACAAACTGGAAGAAAGAAGTCAGATTCAGTTCAAAGGCACCCAGACATGCTCAACTGACAAAGCTAGAGAAACAGTCAGTCAGGTTATAACTGTGTTTGTCAATATGGTCACCTTTTTGCTACTGAGAGCATTTAACCTGATATTTAAACACAGGAAAAAATATTATCAATGTAAATTCAACTGTTTTTTTCCAAAGAACTGATGCATTTCAAAGGCTGACACYGCACAATGTATGCACAGTCTGTTATAGAAGTTACAAACTCAGCCACATAAGTACAGTAACCTGCTGCCAAAATGGTATTTTGAAAAGTCTCTGGCAAGTCCTTAGTGACCTGGCATCACACCCCCTGCACCTGTCTGCAAGCTGGGGTTTTTCTTCAGAAAAGAAGCCTTTTCTAAGAAACCATATTTTCACTTTAATCCATTACAAGTATCCATATTAACTTCTTAATTTTTTTTGGTCCCACATTCAAATATTGTTAGCTTCTCTAAAGGCACACAACTCATTTTCTGGTGACTGACAAAACAACATGTTAAGACCATCAAAAGTATAGCTTAGAAAGATAAACTTAGAGTCCAATTGTTGAGATTCAAAAATCATAGGTTAATTACCAGCAGCTGAAATGCTACAAATCCAGCACGAACTTCTTTGTCATGAATTCATTTGCTTCACCTGCATCCACTAACCTAAACAAGAAAGCAGATGAATTTTAAAGCTAAAGAACTCTTACCAGCAGCAGAGTGGCTGAAGAGGTTCTCTTGGACACCAGACCTCCTGGCCCAACTCTGAGACATAGTTCCACTTGGTTTTGCTCAGATATTCAACTTTACTTGCCAAGGCAAAAATAAATAAATAAAATAAATAAATAGCACGGAAGGACGGTGAGGGGACAGAGACACAGATTTACTGAGAGACAGAAAGGCCTCATCAGCTGATAATTCCCACCTGGCCAGTCCTCTAAACTAAACAGGTGACAATCAGCAACAGCAGCACCTTTCTTCAAAGGCGTGGGCAGTAATAAAACCATACCAGTTTAGTAAAACTATGATTTTCCACCTCTCTTTAGGTTAGATTTTTTCCTCCCACTGCTTCTTTCCCACAGAGAAGAATGCCAGTCTGAACAGTGTACAAGAACTTTTGATCTGGCCTTGATCTGCTATAGTCACATAGTTTCTAAAGGCCTGATTTTTTTTTTTTTTCTTTCTATTTTTATCCTGAAAGATGAGGAAACACACAGAAAAGTAAAGAGCACAGATAGGAAATAAAATTGGGCAGAATAGAACAAATGAAAGGCAGTCATAAAGAAAAGGTACCTCAGCTGAGGTGCGCAAGCAGGTATAGGAAAATATAATACACAGCTTCCCTCTCACAAACTTCTAAAAACATTTGTTAAAGGGAGAATTTGAGAACAGCGTAAGCCCAGCCACAGCCTTCCCTTAAAGTATCTCCATTCCAGCATATTCTTTCTCACCAAAATACCTAAACATGAATTTTAGATACCAGGTACACATCAGCATCCTAGGCATACAACACAGGGCATCCACACTAGCTGCCTTTTCCTCCACCACAGTCACATTCATAGGGCACAACCTCCATAGGAGCTGACAGGATAGAGCACACATTTGCCTATCTCAACTATTTCTTCGCAAAATCAAGTGGCTTAGTTTAAACTGTCAAAGAAGGTGGGTTTGACTCAAGAACAAGACAGATTTTGGGCACTGATTAAAACAGTAAACTATTGGGGCTGCCAGCAACTACCAGAAGAGAGATAAGACAAATGGTATAAACAGTAGAGGCTTTGAAAAGAGACTTTGAAAAGATGGTCAAGGTACAATGTGTCACAACATCTCTGTAACAACTGTTGTAGTACAATTCAGTCTGGCTTAGAAATTTTAAAAAGTAGCTTTAGAGAGAATCTCTCATCTTTAAACCTTAAAGGAAACCCTATCAAACATTAGAAAGTCACAAAATTTTCCCTGAAAAGACACAAAATGGTCTATCAAAACAGTATAAATAAAGTTGGCACTGTAAAACAAAAGAGCAAAATGTCTAAGTGAACTACATACCTTTATTACAGAATATTAAAAAATATCCAAGTGTTTGGGGGAGAAGTACTGTGACAAGTACAGCTCTTACTACAAAAAGTCTGGGAGGATCCTCTCTAGACCCATATAAAAAAAACAGTTGAATGACGCAGGATTTCTTTATGTGAGATAAAGTCTATGAAGCCCTTATGATTTTAAAGACTTCAAAACTGCTTTCAGTGTTATGAATTYTGCTTATTAAAACTTGCAGAACATTTGCAATATATAGTTAACCAAAATATTAATTTGAGGACTAGAATATTCCTGCAGTCTCATCAGTGGAAACATTTTTCTTTATTCAGTTTACACTCTGCAGACCGTAGGGCAGCTGCATCCTTTTTTAAACCCCTAAGATGGATTCAGATGACGCAAAATACAACATTGCATTTCCATAGCTTGTAATTAAAAAAGACAAAACAAAYGAACAAAAAAAATGAACTTTTCAATACAATCTATCAGACTTATTTCCCATGATTTCTTATTCTGAGGACTAGCAAGGACATTAAGTGCCAGTGTCTTCTTTAATGTCCATTCACATTGTTGATCTAAAGCAGAAAATTGGCATATTTCCATAAAATAATCGTAGGCAGGATCATCAAGAACCACCTATCAAATCTCCCGTCACTGAAAAATTTATGTAATAGCAACTGTTTTATGAAATCACATATTTTAGTTCAGTAGCAGAATGTTCTTCCAGAAAAAGAGGAGACAAAAAAAAAAGTGAATCATGGAACATCCACAGGACAAAGGTGGTAATGAAGCTAGTTAGTAATCCAAGCAAAAATGACATGATGCAAGATGACAAACTGCCATCCTCCACAAAATGACCCTGACACTTTTTATAGCTATTGACACAGCAGCGAATGTCTGTCTTTGGGTGGAGCTAAATGTAATATTTTACAGTATATTTTCTTAGAAGAAAATACTTCCCTAATCTTTATACAGAAACAACTTTATCTACAAGTGGGAGGGGGRAGGGGAGGGKGGGAAGGGAAGACAGGGAGTTAGTCACTGTCCATACTAATTAGGCTCTAGCAGCGGTGAGAAGCKTGCTGGAAAGGGAAAATCAACATTCAATTATGTTACCACTAGAAGGCCTTTCTTATGGAGCTCAAAATTTCTATCTACCTTAGCCTTCTCAAATTGCTTATTATCCTGAGTTATTATGAAAATTGCAATAGTCTTCACTAAGGACATCTTTACTGAGACAGAGCAAAAGCCCACCTAGATAAATCAACTGATACAACRTACTAGGAGAGCTGGCCAAAAGATAGGTGTCTGACCAACTCAGATACTTAATTGGGTTCTGGATTAGTATTTTCTTTTTCCCGTCAACTTCTTTAAAACAAGGACACATCCTTATCCTGCTTGGTCAGGGATGGGATTAGGAAAAGCTTTATTTCCATTGTCAACATGATTTCCAGCCTGCTTATCTTATTGATAGCAAACCTGTAAAAGGACAGTAACTAAGAATATCTCAGTGTGAAGGAAAGGGAAAAGATGTGCTTTTTTTCCTCAAGCACCAAACACTTCATGGAGTAAGTTGTCAGACATTCTTCAATAATGATTAGCAATAACTCTTTATATTCTAATAAACTGTTTCTACGGATGAAAGAAATTCGGGGGCTGTTTTGTATTCTCTTCCTGGAGGAATGCAAATAACAGGTCTCCTAAAACATACAGAAAAAAATAGCTACAAATGCCACTAGATACCTTAACATGCTACTTGGAGAGGAAAATAGTTGCTGAGAACACCTATTTTACTCCTCTCCTGCACCAAAAGCAATAGCCATCTTCCAGAACACGTATTTCCTAAGCCAAACTTCCGGGTGCAGTAGCAGTTACTCTGTTCTCAGCCAAAATGGACTGTGCACAACACTAATGAGACACAGATTCACCTCAGTAAAAACTGCATAATCAAGCTGCTGAAGAGCAAGTTTCTCCAAGCACAAGTGAAGGTGGTTCCTCTGGATTCCAGTGCAAGTTTTTCTAACAATAGGAGTATTTGAATAATATGGTATGCAGGTAGGCATAGGAAATCCAGTCGTTATGAATTTTTTTTATTGATGCATTTCAGGCAGGAGATGATCTTCATTGCCTTCCAAGAGGCAACACTTATATTTATTAAAAAAAAAAATAAAATAAAATCAAAAACCCCAACCAAATCTCGTACTCTCCTCAAGTGACTGCAAACTGGACCAGCACAAGGAGTTAATAAGGAGGCAAACGCAGAGTATTTATCCTGTGTGTTCTTTATCTTCTGACTATTTGCAGCTTGAGGATATCAAGAACTCATAACCCAATTTCTCAAGTTCATGTCTTATTTCAGAATAATGATCCACCTATCCGGTCTTTAAATTGTTCCTCTAAACAGAACAGAGGCAACTAGCTCTATCCAGAAGTTATTTATAAACTATTTTGATCCTTATATGTTTAACTGGACTGGAATTTCTTGAGAAATATCATGTTTCTATTTTAAAAGGCATATGTGTGTGCTGCCTTGTATTTACTGATCATCATCAGCAAGAAAAAAAAACTATAATAAAAACTGTGAATGGATTCGTCCTTTCATTATGCCATCTATTGTTTATTCATTCTTCCAATATTTAGTTTGAACTAGACAACACAGTGTTTCAAACCATTACACAGGAAACAAGAGACAGCTCTGAGTCTGTCTTGTTTATCTTTCCATCAGATTCTTGAAACAATTGAGACTTTAAAGGGTGAAGAAGATTTGAAGTATGCCTCATCCTGCAGACTGGCAACTCAACATTTTACAAGTGCAAAGGATTTTTTAAAAGCAATATAGTACTGCACTAGGAGAGTTGATTCTGCTGAGTTCTGTGAGGAAAGTATACTCCCACACAATTGAGAGGACAAATGGAAGGAAGCCAGAGATGTCACTGGTTTATCTTGTGAGACACTGGCAACTCCTATGACTACAGGGAGTGCAAGTGGTATCTTCTTACCATGTGTCAAGACATAACTCAGTCCAGGCAGCATCTGAGTCACTTACAGTGTTGTTTGCTAAACAGGAAGTGAGACCTATTAAATAATCTTGGTTTTATTCACACCTAAAGCATCCTCATGACAATTCTAAGAYACTGCTTTACAAGTAAAGAGTAGGATATTGAGAATAGTTGAGAAAAAAATGCAGATAGTCTGTGTGCAGACAGTTCATTCTTACAGATGTTTTTTGACATTTACCTCACTCCAGAAATAGCTAAATATTTTTGACATTCATGACATTTTTCATTCAAAAGACTAGACTAAAAAACCTTACTCATCTATTGACAAAGACAGAGTCACGCAAACTCTTAAGTGGTGCCCTGTTTCACTACCACATTCTCTAGCTTGTGGCAAGCCTGCCTGTGCCGAAAATGCAGCCCTGATAGGGATGAAGAGCTCTGTGTCTAGACCACTTTTTGAGTCCATTTTTCAGAACAGATATTCAGTAATCAGGAGCTCAGATGCCAATGTCTTCTGAAAAGTGCCTTAACCGCTGTGGTTTTAACATTACACTGCTCCTTGTGCTTTCTCCACCTTTTAACCCTACTGAAGAGCAGCAGTGCTTTAGTAGGAGCAGCGGAAGAGCACCCAGCTTAATCTAACCCTACCACACAGGGCACTGTGAAAGGCAGAGACAACTACAGAAACCCAAAACATGCAAGGAAGGACTTAACCTCAGTTTCCACTTCTCAAACATGCTGACGCACAGGCAATTGAAAGTTAGAAGCACAGCACCTAAACTCAAAGAGACAATTTCTGATTAGAACCTTAGAAGAAAATTATTTGCTTTGGTCTGAACAGCAGACCAAATTCCAGTTAGGCTCTCTAGGTACTTCCTATGAGCCAAATCCTACGCATTTTACCACGCACACTCAGCCCAGGCAGCTCCATGCACAGGATGAGAGTGCCTCCGTTCCCATTCTGTGCAGCGAAGCCTGCCACGCATCACGAACCAAGGCAAAGACACTGGCACGGGACGCTGCTGGGGACAAGAGGCTCCCAAAAGTTACCATCCACTGCCATGGATTCTCAAATTAAATTCTGCAAAATCTGCACATGAGAAACTAAGTGGGTTAACAAAATATTCCATCTAGATGCTTGGCAGGTAGAAGCAAGGTAGAATGTTTTCCAAATACCTTTCTCATCCAATTTCAGGAAGACTTTTTTACTTTGTACTCCAAATTACGATCATTAGTAATGTCTCTTCAAGATACAGATTTCAAATAATCATCAAGATGCATGGGATTTGCAAAAACTGAAAATAAATTACCAACAAATAAGTTATAAACAAGTGAAAACCGATAGGGCACATTCTATCTTTGCTACCTAGGCCACAAAAGAGATGAAAATAAGGAATAATAATATAACTGCATAAAAAAAGTTACCACAGTTTTAAAGACTCATCATACAGAGGCAGCTGCATTGCCCAAACCACTGGCTAAATCCCCATCAGTTTACCTTGAAGGCAGTACGTTCAAACCTGTCCTTCACTGCTTTTAAAAGTTTGCTACAATATCAAAAATGCAGGATACTTCTGAGATTGCAGTGTCAGAGTGCTGCATTAGTGATTGAGTTGGATAATTGGCAGAGTTAATCATCCTAGTAGATGTTTAGGAGACTATCCTACGACAGCTGAAGTTAAGGTGAAGAAATTACATTACCACGATATTATGTTAAAAACGTGCATTAACACGGGTATTGATCAGAAAACCAAGATTTTCACAAAGCCAYAGCACAGCTGCCCTTATATATGCATATTCAAGGTGTAAAGCGCAATACTAAAAGTCAACATTAAATTTTAAGAGGCCACAGACAGAGCTGCCGACTAGCGCTGGCACTGCACAGGTAAGAGCTTCGTAACTCCCGAGGGCGCGGACGAAAGCGGCCACCACCGGCTTAAAGGTAAAAGCCGAGGAAGGGAGAGCGTTGGCAGCGGCCGGGACCCCGCGAGGCCCCGCTCGGCCACAGCGGCGGCCCCGGCCCCCAGGGAGCCCCTTCCCCAGCGCCGCCGTCCCCGCGCCCTCGCTCGTTCGCTCGCTCGCTCACTTTTGGTGGCGGCGATCAAGTTCTTGCCGTCCTTGAGCAGCTCCTTGATGAACTTGCTCGTCTTGTCCAGCTCGGCCTCGTGTGCTCGCACGCGCTCCCGGAACCACGGGCTGTCTAGGTAGCAGTCGCTGAACTCCAAGGGCTGCAGCCCCATGGCTGCCGCCCTGCCGCGCAAATCCCGCCCGCCTCCGCAGCACCAGCGACCGCCTCAGCGGGCGCCTCGCAGGGCCGGGGTGTCCCGGGGCCGGCAGCCCCGCGGCGGCGACGCGGCAGCCGCGGCCACAAAGGCGAAGGCGGCTCCCTCCGCGCTCGGCGGGAGCGGACAGAGCCGAGCCGAGCCGGGCAGGGCAGCGCCGCCCGCCGCCACCACCGCCCTTTGCGCGGCGAGGGGCGGCCCGCTCCGCCGCCGGCAGCGCCGCCTCTCCCGGCGCAACAGGACGCCCCCGCGCCCGCCCTCCCTCTTTCTCCGCCCTCCAGCAGGCGGCGGGCGGGCGACCGTTACGCAAGGCTGGGCGSGGAGGCGCGCGCCGCCCTCGGCCGTTAACGGCCGCCTCGCCCCTGCGCGAGGGCGGCCACGTGCGCGAGGCCTGGGGCCGCGCGGGAGGCGGCCGCGCAGCTGCCAGTAAAATGTAGACCCCGCAGCTCGGCTCTTCGCGCTGGGGTTGTGGGGGGGAGAGAGAGGAGCCTGGGAGCTGCTTCTTGCTGCTCCTTCTCTCCTGGCTCTCTCAGCTGCTGCCCCAGAAGCTTCCAGAAGCCGCTGTGTGGAGAGGCGTGAGGGGGCCCRCGCGGCCTCCCTCGGAGGGGCTGTTATGTTGTGGGGTGAGCGGGGGTTCTACGCGGGCCTGGAGGGCACGCGTGGCCAAAATAATCAACGGCTTGCCCTGCTCTGCCGCAGGGTTTCAGGGGTCTGCCCAGCAGAAGGTGGCTGGGGCGGGGGATAAGGCAGCTGCGGCTTGAGGTATGATAGGCTGCACACCAAACAGAAACATTGTGGGCGTTTCAGAAATTAAAGTTTGTGGTTTTTTTTCCCTATGGAAGCAGATATACAACTATTAAGTGACTGTTTTGCACTAAGTTATTTATATTTTCATTTTAATTCTGTGTTTTGTGAGGGCCTGCTGTTGAAGAGGGCTGGTGTTGCCTAGGCTGTCCTGTGTATGAGCTACTACCTGGGTGAAGAGTAATATGGATTAAGAGTAATTTTGCATCTTTGTGCTTTCATTTAAAAAAATTAATGCAGGTGTAGTCCCTGAGGAGCAAGTACTGCTGCAAGAGCAAGATGCTGAGCTCCACTTGGCCCAATACTTTTTTTTGAGACTTCAAATGAACACATAAAAGCAGACAAGGGTAATAATTGTTTTTTTTTTTTTTCTCAATTTCACTATAATTTCCTGATTTTGAAAGTTTGTCTTGCACAGCAGTGCAGTTCATGGTGATTTCATGAGACTTCTTTAGATCATTATGGGATATGTGTTCTAGTCACAAAGATGTRGCTAACTGCATTGTCTATGTAATCTAAATGAGAAATTTCTTAAAGCTTCAACTTATTTTAAAAGCTGCACCTGAGACTTCTAGAAAAGACAGTAATAAAGCTAGCTGATGRTATTATTGCTAACCTTAAATATTTTTGCCCTTTAACCCAAGGGTTCAGTCCTGCTAGCAGTTATACATGGAAGAGGTTTGGCCTTTGAGGAATCTTATGTAAAATTATTCCTGTTGGTGGAATCAGGGTGTCAGGTAGGAATCACGCTTGCAAATTGGTGTTTTCTGAGTACATCACATAAGAAGACGTTCTGTTTCAGAAGTCTATCTCTAGTTGTATATTACAAACTTCCTAGTGGTCACTGAGCTCAGGTGAATAAGCCCAGAATTTTGGAATGAAAGGCAAATAATATTTCTATTGCTCATAAGGAAAATAAGATAATGCAATTAAACAGCTCAACATGGAGACTCGTGCAATTGTAGCTTCTGAAACTAATCTTAACTATAACTTGAACTTTTTTATTTTTATTAGACAGATACTGACCTCTGAAGTATGTTTACTGTCCTCTGAAGTATGTTTCTAGGCGTTTTCTGGTACAGTTTACATACCAGAAGCTAGCTTTTTTCTTCATTTATTTTCTCAATGTCTTTGCTCTATCTTTTATAATCAAAACCAGCTGTAGATACATAACCATGTATGGTAATACTGATGCTATTGAAGAGAAAAGTACTATTAGAAAAAGACTTGAAATGGGAATTATACGTAGGTACCTGTTTGCAGTTCATTTTAGAAACACCTTTTAAACCTCCTATTTTAGATGCTGTGTTTTTTAATTCTCTTACCTGAGACAACTTGAGCCTGATTTTTAGAAGAGCTAAATAGCCACAGCAGGAACCATTTAGAGCTATGAGTATTTAACATCTTCAAAAGGTAAAGCCTGTGGTGGGATTGGGAGGGATGTTGGGTCCCTCARAAACAGTTGGTTTTTAAAAATGTGAACGATTTTATTGAAATCGTAGCAGACCTGGTGGGTGTTGTGACTGGGCTCCAAACATCCCGCTCTTCAAACAAACATCAGTATTTCAAAATYGTATTATCTGCTGTRATGTTTATTTTYCGGAATTACTTACTTGAGAAAAGTCACTTTGCTACTCTGATTTTAAAACAYCTTAAAATATTTTTGAAATAMATTTCAAAATAAAAATCTGTTTAGATTATTGGAACAGCATTTCAAGCATAAATGTGCTTTCCATGAGCACTTTGGTTACCCTTGTGCTTGGCTTCAGGATTAAAACTAGACTAATATTTTTCTGTTTGTTTATAGTAACTGTAATTTTCCTCTTACCATTCCACTGAAATGTTGGAAAGTAATCAAGTTGCTTACGTCGTGTGCAGTTGCTTAAGTTCAAATTTCAGAAAGATAATAGCAATCTGTGTGCTTTAAATAGGCCTGAGATTTTTACCYGGCAAAACCCTGCCAAGCCTAAAAGTTAGGTTTGTACCATCATGACAGTCCCATTATGAGAAACTAGTCTGCCTACCTTAAAAAAAAAAAAAAAAAGATTTCTTAAACAGAAACAGACATGCATTCATGCAGATGAGAGCCAGTCAGTCCTTCAAATAAAACTAAAGCTATATAAGCTGCTATATATTTCCTGCAAGATAAAAATAGATAAAATTTACCGTACGTAACAAAGCTAGGGGGCAAATTTACTACTATGTTGATGTTACAGCTTGTTTATCTTGTGTTGATATCTGAACAGCGGATCCAGAAAATGATTAAATAGATTTCTTGATTACACCCACCAATTCAAAATTTTTTCTAACTCTGTAATGACAGAATTCTGTCATGACAASAAGAAATGGACTGATGAAAAATAGTTTTAATTAAATTAGCAAATTCTATGTCTATTCAGAAATAGTTGCATTTTCTTTACTGATGACAGTTAGAGTGGTCAGTCTGGAAAATTCATTTCATTCCCTAGTCAAGATTGTCAAATACTACAGCTTCCCTATAGCYGCTTGTCAAACTATGGCATAGGCTGACTGTATGAGGGCCTGCCAACATCCTGTCCATGTATGTTTATCTTTCCTGGTGTTATTTTCCTTTCTCCATCATTGCAAGCATGAAATGTCATCATTAAGTCATTTTAAAGAACATGTTTTCTTCAGCGTGGTGTAAGTTTTCTTACATGTTGCCTCTCAGCATTCTGGTATGCTTGCTTCARTATCTTGATTTTTATCAAACACCAYATTCTAACTTATTTTCCTGTGGCTGATTGTGTCTCTGATCTGCATGTTTTGGTGAGAGAGGTTAGAAAGTAGAAAATATTACTAAAATTCAAACTATAAGATCTCTGTTACAGAGCATTGCTATAGGCTCCTGTGACTTGCAACATGCAGTGGTGTTCAGCTCTTGGAAAAAAGCGATCTACTACAAGCACATATATATCTGAGAAGACGGATATTCCTTTCTCAAACTTTTATGTCACAAGTTTTATCATCAAAATGCAACTTTATACATTCAGAGTTGTAAACATTACATCCTGTTGCCACTCTTTTTTGGGGATTAATCAATATAATTTCCGCCCTTTGAAATGAGCTGATTCTTATAAATTGCAAGAGTTTAATATTAACAATTTTTCATAACCTTCTCCCATAAATTAAAATTGGGTTAAAATAGCACACACTACTAAATTTATGCTTATTTATATAAGTATTATAAAACATCTGTGCTGTGCATCTGGCATTTTCTGACTTGTAAATATGATTGATGAGGTTTGGAGGAGAGACCCTTTATGAGACCCTTTATGAGTATTTATCACATTATAGCTCCTGGTGTGTTTCGCTCACGACAGGTGATAATTGYTATTGTTCTTTATATATCCCAGAGCTAGTAACGATTTTGTTGTAGCTGGCAAGCACGGTGATGCTGACTTTATGAAGCTTGGGCCCCATCTGTAACTAGTTTTGAAGCTTTCAGCTTTTCTTTCAGCCTTAAAAGAAGATTTGAATACCTGGAAGCTTCTTTTTTTTTTTTTTTTTTCCTATTAAAATCAGTTGATTTAATAAGATAATATTAGATACTGTCAGTCACTAATATTTGCACATTTTCTTGGACTTGATTGAGCCAAGTGCTCTATCATGTCTTATTTAAGGCTTTTCTAGCACATCTTTCCTTTATAGGAAGTTATCGTAGTGGTGTTCAAATTACCTGGTTTTGGTTCTTTCTTTGTAGCTTCACTTCTGGAGATCTCTCCCTCGTTACGTTCTAGAAGAGTAATAAATTTCTGCCATGAATTAACAATTTCAGCTACCATTGTTTTCTTTAGACTCTTCCTATCCTCAGCCTTCATAGTTACAACTTTCACCTTGTTCAAGTTGTTGGCCTGATTTTTAAATGCTGCTCATCTGGTGTACAAAAGTCAARGTATCTATAATATCCACAGCTGTAAAGCCTGGGAAAGCTGCATTCAGCTGCATGTTTTGAGAGATGGAAAGCAATGAAGAACACTTTCCAGAGATTTCATAATTAGTAAACAATGCCACAGCTTGTTTCTGTCCCAGAAGTAGGGCAAGACCAAATGAACTCTGCCTCTTTTTTTAATCTTTTGTTGGAGAAGACCTGCACTTCAGGGTACTGCATGCTGTTGTTCCTGGGAACGTGTAGCCTGGACAGGTTTCCCACTGGAAAAAGATAAGTGGTGTCATGGGTGTGTGAAAGAGCAAGATGGGGCACAAGAAAAGGGGAGCAAAGGTTGAGCTCTGCTCTTTGTAACCTTTGCTACAGACTTGTCCTGTCATCAGCAAGTCAAAGGTGAGAGACAATTAAGACTTTATGASTGAAAGGTAGGTGATGCTGAGCACCCTCCTTTCTTGGGATTTATCAACAATGTAATTCAAATTAGTTRTTTTAAACACCAGAACCTACTGAGTGATTGTAGGCAAGGACTGTGTGGTATATGCAGCTTTTGCACTATATCCTSCATACACTTAAGGTGGTATCTGCTATTAGTACAGTAAGTCTGCAAGCCTGGTGTCTTTAGTTGATTAAGAGGGAGGGCAAAAAACTTGAATTCTGCCTCTTGACTAGCTGCTTCTGTTGGAGTGACTGTGCTGGTGACAGTCCCCTGCTGCCCATGGGCAGGGACTGGTTCAGCAGCATTGTAAGTCACTGCTAGCGCTGTGTTCCTGCAGGCTGTACTACCAGCTCTGCAAGACTAGGTCGATAAAGGGCATGGCCCACAGAAGCCAAGCAAATTTTTATTCTCTGTGTGTGTATATATGCACTGTATGTCATTCCATTTGCTTAGCATGTGCCATTGCTTATGTGCATGTGTCTGGTATGTTTGCCTGGTGGAGAGAAGCAGTGTGGTAGCAACGACGCGGTGGTACCGTAGCAGTACCCTGCATAGCAGCAGAGGTCGGTGGGCACTTAAACTTGGCCCGTTTGTCAGCGCCCTCCCCGGACCCTTTGCTTCCTGACGAAGTTCAGGAATTGTCGCCGTGTTTTGGCACCCCTCTTGGCCCTCCTCCCGGGTCCGCTCTCCAGCCTTAGCCCTGGGGTGTGGGGGGGTTCCCCCTCATGTTTGCCCTCTCCGCAGCCCCGCCCCAGGCGCTCGCTGGGACGCCCTGCGCGGCCGCCGTCCCGCCGCCGGCAGTACGCATGCGCCACCAGGACTTCCGCCCGGCGCTGAAATGGCGGCTGCGCGCGGAGGCGGCCGTGGAGCTGCGCGGGGCGCGGAGCAGGTGATGGCGGCGGCCCCGTTCCCCTCCTCCGCGTCCCCCTTGGCCATGGCGGTGCCGCTGTGGCCCGGCTGGCCCTCAGCGCCCTCCCCGCGGCCGGAGCGGTGCCGCGGCCCCCCTAACGCTGTTCTCTCCAGTCCTAGGGCGGCCCTGGGATCCCGAGGCAAAGCTTGGCCCGTGCGCGCAGGTAAGAGCCGGAAAACGAAGTGGCGGCGGAGGCGGCTCTGCCTCTTCAGGGGCGGGGAGGCGCTCGCGGTGGCACCTCGGATGAGCTGGCGTGTGTGCGGTTTGGTGCCACGCTGAACGTGGGCATGCGGCAGGAGGGGAAAAGTTTGAACCTGAAGCTTCGTGAACACATACACCTCTGCTGTGCAGAGCTACCCAGTCAGTCGAGAGGAAATCTCTGGTTTATCAGGTCCAAAAAGGAAAAACAAGTGACCTGACAGTCACTTAAAAGTTCATGGGTCATATTGAGAAACTGAAATTAACAGTGTTTCAGTGGTTAAGATTTGGGAGTGTGTTGTCTTTAATGACCATGAACACTAAAATATTGCGTGATATTTCAGTTCTGTGTGTGACTTTCTTGGTTTAGAACATACGTAATTTCTTTCAGGAAGAGTAAGTGTTTGTGTCCTTCAAAATGCCCCGCTCCAATGCAAAGACTCACCGAAGCCATCGAGGCAGCCGGGAAGCTGGCAGGCGGGAGCTGATTTCCAGATCACTGCAGAGCGCTCAGCACTGCCTGGAGGCCSAGGATTTTGGGACTGCCTATGCTCACTATCTCCTGGTATTAAATCTAGCTCCCGAGTTAAAAGCTGCTGTCAAAGTAAGTGCTCTCTGGATTCCTTGGGACAGTTTAAATACTATATTCCTCTTGAGATTTTGTGTGTATGTATGTGTGACTTGCAGGATGTAACTTGTTCTTCTCATCTTTCAGAGCAAAATGGAAAGCCATAATAATAATAATAAAAAAAAAGGCATTTTATTCAGAAAGCTCTATGTCCCTTTGGGAAAGGCAGTGACATGCTTAATTTTTCTTTTAAAACTTKGTGTCAGATTAACTAGAACCTCTTTTTATTGGACTGGTGGTTTTCAGAGTGATGATACTGTAACTATCCATGAGAGCCTATTTCTGCTTATTTAGGTAAGGCAACTAACTGGAGGGGAGAACCAATACCTAAGATGTGTGCTTCTAATGAGAATGAACATGTTCAGGTTACTGCCAGGATATGCCTAGATATTTTCAGGGCTCAGTTGTGTTTCATGTTATGTTATCTGCTCAAGAGTGAATGTTTTGTTTTCCAGGAAACATTTCAATTTACTCTCTTTAAATGGGCGGAAGAGCTAGATTCCCTAGGACGGATTCAAGATCTATTTAACTGTTATGAACAGGCACTTGAACTGTATCCCGATGATGAAGTTATATGTAACAGTATGGGAGAACATCTTTTCAGGTTTGTAGTCATTTACATTCCTTTTTGGAAGGCTAACTATTGAATATCAARRAAAAAAAAAAAAMMAMCACACTTCAGATACGGAGTTGAAGAYTGAAATTGTAGATTCTGACTCTAAACAGCTTTGAACATGTTTATTTTGTGATTCCTTTTTAAAAGTTTTTTTTTTTAAGGAACAACTTTCTGCAATATGTTCATTTTTTGCRTTTTATAAATTCTGGTTTTGTTACTGTCTGACTTCAGGTGATGTAAAAGGTATTATTAGAAGAGATGCTTCAAAATTTAATTTAAAAATTTGCAGTTAATGGAAATAGCAACTCAGATCTTGATTGTTTAACAGTACATTCACCTGGATTTTGTAGCCTTCCCTTGCTATGTGAATCTCTCTGAGACTGGACTGCTGAGTTGCTGCTACTGTATTATTACAGAAAGCTCTTGTAAAACCTCTTCTAGTTTGTCAACATGCAGTAATGAATGAAGACTGGTGCACCTAATGGGTTTTTTTGACTACTTTCTCACTTAATGTTTTTCTGCAGAGCTGCAAGGGTTTCTTTCACAAACTACCATCAGATGTTTCATTTTAAAGAAGACTTTAGTGAAAATTATTTTCATTGTTTCACAACCAGTTTAGGATCTTTTTACAGCTCTACAAATATTTGGCAGCTAAATGAGTTCTTTTTATTTGTCACTCTTACTATTAGAATGGGTTTTAGAGATGAGGCAGCTGGATATTTTCACAAAGCAGTGAAGCTTAACCCAGACTTTGCTGATGCAAAGGAGAATTTCTACCGTGTTGCCAACTGGCTTGTGGAACGTTGGCACTTCATCATGCTCAATGATACTAAGAGGAATCTTCTCTACCTAAAAGCAATAGAGAACGTGGTGCGTTCTGGGTGCAAATCAGTTCTTGATATTGGAACAGGAACAGGAATCTTGAGGTATGTTCTACATGCATGTTAAATATGGACCTAACTAACAGAAACCAACTTAGTGTCTCATAASTTTGTAAACTTAATGTGAGTGATAGTGGGATGTCAGTGGTTTGCCTTATGCCCTTATTAGGCTAAAACTTAAGAAAGGGAACAGTTCAAAAGTAACTGAATTTTGAGGTCAGGGTCTAATAGTATTTGTGGGACAAGTGTTGTGACCTGTTGTGTGTTCTTTCTGTGCGAATAATTACTCTTTGATATGGAGAACTCCTATTTGTTCTGGAGCAATAAGGTTGTGTATCTTCTTCCTAAGTATGAAGCATGATATGTAGTAATCATTTATTTTAGGCATCTTTTAAAGATGTTGATGAACTACTGTAAAGAATAGACTTGGCAGAGCCGAGGAGTATCCTTTTGGTAGCAGTAATTCTTCTTATATCAAGGTGAYGCCAACTTGTTCAACATTGCTGTTTATATGGAAGATATCTCACTGGATATTTGGCCTTGAGGTATTTTCTTAGAGTTATGAAGCATATACAGAAATAGAAATTGGGAAAGTTCTGTATCTAGTCATACTTTATCTAAAATGACTCAAACTGAAGTTAAAGCTCTAGTTGTTTGTTTTTTGTTTGTTTTTTTTKKTTKGKTTTTTTTTTYCAGCCTTTTTGCAAAAAAGGCAGGAACACCTTATGTCTATGCCTGTGAATTGTCAAAAACCATGTATGAACTTGCTTGTGATGTGGTGGCAGCAAATAATATGGGAAGTGAGATCAAACTCTTTCATTTGAAGTCACTTGATATAGAAATTCCAAAGCACATACCTGAAAGGTACGTTATACACTCTAATGTAAGACTTTTAAATTTGATCTTTCAGGAAAGTCTAAAACATCCTGTATTGTAATAGAAAATAGTTTTGCTTATATTTAAAAAGAATCTTGGTAGATCCTCTTAAGTTCTATTTTTGCTATAAAGCACTGCAGAAATGAGAGCGTGTTTTGCCATCATACTGACTGTGTTAAGTCGATGCTAAGTGCTTGAGTTCTTTGAAGGTTGGAGTTTTGGGCCATATCCAGCTATATTACATCATAGAAACTGATCTAAGTAACTCTCATCCATGTCCCTGCTGTCATCTCTTCTACATTATCTTTTCATAAAACTTCTTTAACATAATTCTATATTGGCCAGCTTGTGGCTCACTTCTTCATCCAGTTCATGGGATGCAGGCATATAGTAGGACCTGCAAGGGTACCTATCAGGAACAGTCTTCCAAACATCTGTGACTGTTTCAGCTGTTGTGTTTAACAGAGATCAGAAATACCAAGGTAACAGCCTCTCCTATGATCAGGGACTGAGGGGAAAACCACTCCTCACTTGGTGCTAGAGTCCCACTGTGYTTGGAGGTGAGAAGGAAGCACCCTGTGATGTGTGCTTTCCTGCTGTTAGTATCTGGAAGTTTGGGAGAGGTGATTCTACATGTGTCAATACCCTGCCTTGAAATGGATCTGTTGAGTATTGAGACTAACTTTAGATCTTTGGCTGAAGTGAAAGTCTGTGCAGGAGTTCTGTGACTTATCCTGGCAGAATAAGTTTTTGTTTATGTTGTACACTTTAATATGCACAGCTGCCTATGTAACACAGACCCATGTACTTAGAAAATAAGTGCTTTAGTTTGCCCAAGTTTTTAAAGAATCTTTTTTTGATAATTAGTAAGACCTCTAAATTCAGCTAATAATTATGCATAGTTATATCTGTGTAGCAACAGTTTCAAATTTTACTGTTCTTGATCTGATTTTTTTTTTCCATAGTTATATTCTTCTTAACTTTATTAGGAGGTAGTGCCTAGTAGATATGATCTGAAGAGAAATGATCTGTGGTTAAGTAATGTTTTCTAAAGCTTCTGGGCCAAGTCATTGACTTGAAATTAAAATTTGATGCAGCATTACAAATGCAGTTTGTGTTCTGTATGCTGATGCAGGCTTTTTATGCTACCCTTTCCTTTGTGCACCTTCCCATTCAAATGGCTTTCTTCAGGAAGATGTGTACATTTTTAGCAAGCAGATATCTGCTGAAATTTTTAGGGTGATAAAGGAAGGAATAGGTTATATAAAGCACTCTTTATTTCAGTGTTAGAGATACAGAATGAAATACATGGGTGTGAAAATCCATTTTCAGGCATTAAGTTATAGTGTAGACTCATAACTTGACATGGTGAAGCTGCCTTAATTTAACATGCCAGTCAAGCCTTGTTTAGTTGAGCTGTGCTAACTGGTCACCTGCCTTCTGTTAATACACATGATCAGGTGTTGTGTGTAAGCTGACAGGAATATTTTTTTAATGTTAGGGAAAAGCTCTTACTGGTTTGCTCATCGCATATACTAATGAGGTGGCATCCTCTTGTCTGYGTAGTATTTTTATTGTGCTTTGGTAAAAGTAATAGAAGAAAACCATATAAAACTACATCTTCTTACATGCTTTTATTGTGTGATGGGGAGGGAGGACTGCTGAATTCTGTAACTGTTGGGGAGCTGGGGAAAGGGGTGTGTGTATGTCTGTAGGTACGCTTAACACTCTTACATAAGATCCAAACAAAGTAAAGTCTGGAGCATCACTGGCTGTATGCCCAGACTTCATATATTCTCCTGTTTTGCTTAGGCTCTCTCTGTGTGTAGTAAATTATTTATAAACACTCACTAAGAAGCTTTATGATAACAAATACTGAGCTAGAGTTTATCTCTTACCTACGTCTTGAATAAGTTGTAACAAAAATTCAAATACATATTTTGCTGAAAGGGTTTTTGTGCCCGTCTGCATTAAAATATTACAAGACTGTGAACACAGAGTTCTGTGCTGAGCTTACATTTTGGATTTAGCATTCAAGGAAAGTCTTAACAGAGTGTTAACAGAAATATATAATATATATTTTCTCCCTTATGTAGAGTTTCTTTGGTTGTCACAGAAACTGTTGATGCTGGTTTGTTTGGAGAAGGCATTGTGGAGAGCTTGATACATGCTTGGGAACATCTACTCTTACCGCCAAAGGTAGGTGATATAAGTCCACAAAAAAGCAGTTCTTATTTGTATATATTCGTGTATATTCTGAAAGCAAGTGTGGGTATATACAGACACACAGGAGGATATTTTAAATATTCTATMCTAACTAAATAAAAGTAGTTTTATTCTATAATGATTGTGGTGAAAAGAGGTTGTGGCACCTGCATGCACTGAGCTTGAGTTGGTTTCTATTCTGACTAGAGAAGTATGTAAAATACCTCTTTGTCTGATGCAGCCTCCCAGTGGGCAGCATAAGGAGATGTTCATCTTTCATCACTGTTATCCTCTTGGTGAGTAGCATTGGAGGCTTGTGTTACAGGCACCAATCTTTCACAGATTGGATTGAAACAGTCATATTGAGACATCTGCGTTGGTCATAGGAAGGTCTCATCAGTCTAAACAGGAAATATTAAATTACAGCAGAAGTATATTATAGTAACATTGGATAACACTAGTTGGTAAATATGCCGTATGTTTATACTCTTCTGCAAACTGCTTGAACTTTTTGGAAGACTAAACAATTCCACTGGGTCTTAATTTTTATGCTGCATATTCTGTCTTTAAACTAGTATATGCTAAGTCATATAAAGCTGTCATACTAYTTTAACCTCTATTTAGTTTTGATGAAATAAGCACTTCTGTCTTCTGGGTGTTACATTGCCTTGATATCAAATAATAAGGAAGTCTTATCTGTTGGAAAGGTTTTACATTTGACTGGAACTGCTGACCTCTAGTGTTTTAAAGTAAGAATTGTGTATAAAGGAAGAGTCGTTAAATGGAGCATTCTGTAAGTGGGAACAAATTAAAATACAGTTGAAAAAATACATAGGGCAACTAGTAACCTGTAAAACAGAGCTGATGTGCKAATATATTGAAATACACTGTGAGAGTACTTTGAATAGTGTAGAAATCTGAGAAACCCAGTCACTGGGAATTTCTGCTGATGTTCTCTTTTGTAATAATGAATGACCCATAGTAGTACCTAACTTAGGATTTACTCTAGTTCTAGAAGTAAGTCTTATTGCATATTACTATTCATGTTTCTACAGCCCAAAAATCAAGATATTCCTACTAAAGAATATGGCCAAGTTATTCCTGCAAGTGCTACAATATTTGGGATGGCAATAGAATGCCAAGAGATACGTAGACATCACAGGTATATCTATACTGTTACAGTTTGAAACTGTACTTATGGGGGAGGGAGAGAATAGTGGTTTTAATTTGGAGGATTTTTTAGTGGTCTCTTTAGTGGTTGCACATCTCTCTTTTTTTACCCCCACCCCCCTCACCCCCCCTTTTCTTCCTGCTGTAGTTATATTCTGTGCTACCATCAACCTTTCCCTGCCTGCTTTCCTCCATGCTTTTTTGGTTCAGGCTTTCTGCGGTAGTTTATTGTGTTTTGATGAAATAAATGTTTTTAACACATACTAAGGAAATAAAAATTCTTAATTTKTTAATTATAGAATTACCTCTATTTTTGGATCTGAGGATCTTGGATTAACATTTGTCCTTTGTCCTCATTTTGCCTTCCTTATCAACTGGCTCCATCAGTGAACCCTTTCAGAAACTGAAGAAAGGATTTTGTAGAACCTACATGTTAGTCATCCTACTTAGTGATGAAGAGGAACTTTAYCTGATTTTGAGCTGGTGTGCTGGCTAGTCTCCTGATGAGATCACTTCTGACCATATCAACTACTTGTATTTACTTTTCTCCTCTTTTAGAACAGTGTCACTGCATGGAGACAGTCCCTATCTCAGATGCTTGGATTTAATGAATTTTTTGGGGTCTTGATTTTGTTAAGGATTTCAGTACTTTGGAACAGAAAATAGYTATGCTGTATAAGCAGTTCTTCTAATATAATGTGCCCAAACAATGACTGGAGAAAGAAGCTTCCATAGTAGAGGATTATAGAATAAGCTTCCTTTAGAAGATTGTTATTCATAAAAAATTTTAATTCTGCTGAAGTCCTGGAAGCAACAGTAGCAAACACTTTAAGTCATAAACATATCTTTTATCTTGTCAACTGTGAATTTGAACTATCTATTTAAGAATCTGTTCTGACAGTAGAGTGTGAGGTCAAAAGGTGAGCTGAACTGGTGACTTCCCCAGGTTAATTATATTTGGGGAGGAGGTGAAACGCTTATCCTGTCAGTTTTAAACGTTCTGACTTTYAGTTTAATCAAGATCATTTTTGTTCTCATAGGAATGTCTGTCCTRAGTCAATGCTGCTTAGTGAGTGCTGTTAAACTTTACTTGCAGAAATGGCCTATTCTCATATTTAAACTGTCCAGGTCACTTTGACTTCTTTGTATATCTTTTTATTTTCCTTAGCTCTTCTATAATCTACATCGAAAGTCTTGTATTTATGTTGCTYCTTCAGAGCAGGATGCCTAATGAAATACTTTCATAAGGTTATCTCTTCCTTTTGACTCTTTTTGTAGTCTGCCGGTGCTTGTCTTATTCTCGTGCATTTAATACGATTTGTTTGAGGTTAAAAACTGAGTGATTGTGTGAAGAGTTCCAGAAACATGTATGAATAGTTGAGACTTTAAGTACATTTGTTAAGAATTCATTTAATTTAGTATCAAGTACTCATTCAACTTGCTGAGGAGGCAGTTTCCTTTTGGTCTTGGTGTTGATGACTTTGAAGGTGATGATTATCACTTCTAATAGTATTTTCTTGACCCCTTTATTGCGTAAGGAAGTAGTGCTATGTTTCTRTGATGCTAGAGAGCCTGGTGAAACACCAGGAAAATGTTGGGGTTTTTTTCCTTGCAGTTTTACTTTTGGTACCCTTAAGACACTTATTTACTATCTATTGTAACTTTTTAACTGTTCTAATGATCTTGCTAATAACATTTTAAAACATACCTGGTACTGCTTGTACCTGCTGTCTGCTTCCTAGAATTGCCTTCAGGCTTGACTTTACTGGTTGTTTCCATGTTTGGATTCCACCTTCTCCTGAGGTCACTGCGCACTGGCAGATCAGTTTGAAATACGTGTTCTTCTAAAAGAACAAATGMTCTGACAAACTTTTGAGATGACTCAAGAGTTTTAAAAAGAAAATTAATTTGTCCTGCAGTGGTGCAATTGTATCTAGTTACTTAGAATAAAATATACTGGCAGGTGGGCTACTGTACTAGTCACTGTAGATTTGTAGCTTTTTTAATGAAACTTTTTAGTCCCATTTAGCTCTAAAAAGAAAGACAGTAAAGGGTTTGGGTTTTTTTTTTCTCTGCTTGCATCTTAAAACCAGCAAGTTTCACTATGATCTGCTCTCCTCTTCCACAATGCTGCTTTGTACAGAGACTGTTACATTTTGCTTAAAGTGTTTCTAGGAAAAAGGCATGAGTTCAAATTTAAGAGAATACATCTTCATCCTTGTTGTTAAAATACTTAGAACTTTGTCYTCTGCTAAATTAGTCTTAACTGTAGATAACATTGCTGACACCTTGGTGTTTTATTATATACTGCATGTCGCAGCGTTTTGTGCCTTCTACATGTCACCAAACTTTTATTATTGAAGATGATGCTTCAAAGATGTAGCCTGATTTGTTTCTAWGTTTTATTTGTCTATATTTTTTCAAAAAGATACCTAGCTGCCTAAGACAACTTACCAATTTTAACTTATCAATTTATCAATACGGAGAGCTCTGCTAGATCAAAGAGATGGCTGAATCTGACACTAGTATTGCTCAACAGCCTAGTCKAGTCAGTGGTAGAGAGATGTCTTGAAGTTCCTGGAAAAGTGATTCCGAATTAAAAAATAGCTTTAGAAACTTAAAATAGTTGTCACTGGAACTCGAGTGCTAGTTCCCTGTAAGAATGTAGATTTTCATGATAGCTGTTACTTAAATGAGAAGTGAATGCTTCAGACAGATACACTGTTCCAGAATTATCTGAAGTGTATTTGGTCAAGACCTCTGTCTCTGCCAACTTGATTGACACTCTAAAGAATATAACTGACTCTTCCAATCTAAGGCAGAGTATGTGATAAAGTAGTTGCTTTAAAGCAGTCATAGCATTGCTTCTATGTTGAAGCTTGCAAAAATGTTTACTGGTCTTACCCTGAGAGGATACATGTATTCTGAGTAGTTAAAGCCTTTTGCACTAATAAGTCAACCCAGTAATTTTTCTCTCTGCTGTTTACCTGAGAAATAGTTTCTTTTGCATAGTTTGTTTGATAAAACACTGCTTTTGCAGTATTTTTAGGTGGAAAAAACTCAAATGTGTATTCTTCCTTGTTCTGATTATGTTCACTTGCAACACTGCAGTTACCCTTCCAATGCAGCAGAAGAGGTGTCTTTGTTCTTATCAAAGGGCCTATTTCCATATTTCTTAACACAAGGAATAGTGCTTAAGAGAGTAAAGGTCTATTTGATAAAGGAGATAAAGTGCTTATTCTCACTTTTTATAACAATTCAGCTCCCTACTAAGGGAGGTTGAGTTTCAGTATTCTAAAACTGTTTGGAACATATTAAACAATTACAGATTTTTGGTATTTCTCAGGTTTTTTATTGCATYCTACATTTAAAAAGCATAGTTACCTTGAGAATAACTTTTCCCTCTTTGTTCATCCCTCCCCCCACCTCATTAATTTCTTTTAATTTTTCCCCTTTTCATTTTCTAGAGTCGGATCACAGGAAATTGCTGGCGTGCACTTGGCGGACTCAGTGCAGTTCTTCAGTCCAACCTGGGACTCTGGCAGTTCAGAGGAAACGGAGCCTTATACCACTGAAAAGCTCAGTCGTGTTCCAGGAGGTTATGTACCTCTGACTGAACCCTTTCAAGTAATGACAGTGGATTTCAACAATCTACAGGTAGTGACTTTTACATTCTTTAAAAGTACTATATGTAGAAATAGAGCCCTGTATGTTAGTTACTCTTGAGGCTCAGTTCCACAAATGTTAACAAATTTTCAGTTGTCAGTGTTGCATTAAAGCCTTATAGTCCTATCTTGATTCTGGTACTAGTCTAATTTCAAGGTGAGCTGGCTCATCAGAAAACTGGTCTTTAAAGTTTTTAAGTTGGAGACTTTCTGCTTTTTTTTGGTTTTTTTGGGGCGGGCATTTAGTACCTTGAACTAGCTACTAACCTACCATGGGATCAAACAAGTACCAGCCTCAATGCAAGAACAAGAATGCAGCAGACTCATTTTAAATAATTTATATAGTTGTGGAACTGACATAATTTCTCTAATGGTGTAGAGAGCCTTCAAGGGTCTTGATGAGGAAAGAATGTATTTTACATCTGGCATCAAAATGGCAGCAAACATTTAGGTATAGAAGACAGGAGATAGAGAAGCTATCTCTTCCCCATTCAGCAATCTTGATTAATCCCTTCAATTCCTGTGGTGAAATCATATGGTATTTTTCTAATATGGCATTTTGAATAGGGTAGCATTATCTTGTGTACTTTGTATGAATAAATCTGTGCACATACACCAAATATGCCTGTGTTGTGAGGCAGAGCTCCCAGCTGACCACGCTGAGAAGATAACACATCTGGCTGGAACATGTTTCTTGCTCACTGACTTGTGGTGAGGAGTTAATATTGAAATGCTGAATCAGAGCTTAAAATGAGTTCAGATAAATGAAAATTCTGTGCTACTGACTGTTTGGGAATTGTGGTACTTTGAAACAATAGCTTTTCATAGTTACCTTATCAGATATTATGAGGTTAAGAATGAAATAAGACTCCTCAGTACACCACTGGGAACCATCCCTCTGTGACCTAATGCACCTTATGTTTTCAGACTCTGTAAGAATCAGCTGCATCTGTGAGGTGCCTGCTCTTAATTGCCAGTCTGTTGGTAGGGATGTGAAGAATTTTAGAGAGTAAAGGACACTCTAAACTGTTTCATAAGCTCCTTTAAAATTTCCAGTTAAACTAATTGGAGGTATCATGTTTTGAAGTATTAATGTCTTTTCTTATGAAAAGACAAAAGGAAGAAATGTAGTTATTTATTTTATAGTTACATTATTGGAGTTTCTGGTTACTCCTGGTTTGCTTTTACTTTGTCACTGGGCAAATGTGGCAGTTCTAAACACTGGAAGCCGATTTGCACCCCAGTGTGTCTTCCAAGATGATCACTTGATGTCTGAACAGTTCAGCTAAGGAAGATAACACTTTTTCGGTTGTCAAAGTAAAGTAAAACTTCCAACATGCTTACCAGCAGTAGCAGATTTATCTGTTAAAGATTGAAATTAAGATAAAATATGACTAGTAATCTTAAAGACCATTTTCTCAACTTTAAATTCTAATTGTTTGAAGTGTTACTTCTGCCTATGTTAGTTATCCAGCCCTAGTTTGATAGAACAAAGACTTTAAAACACAGTTTAATAATATTTCTCAAATCTCAAGTTTAGTTATAAGGGACTTCAGAGCCATTGATGAAGATTAGAGAGGCAGTTCTAACAACTAAAGTTTTTTTTAAAAAAGCAATTAGGTTTTGCTAGGTACTTTTACCAGCAAAATAATAAAAGCAAAGTTCCCCTAAGACAGGAAAATGAGATGTGGCTGTAATCATAGGCTGCAGATGTTTACAGCTGGCAAGGCTGTTACCTATGCATGTTTGCTGGCAGCAGATCAGTGTTGCTGGGTGTAGAAGTGAGTTTACATTGGCAGCCACTAATTACAACTGATCCTCACTTTAAGGCCCTGAGGCAACTGAGCTGTTGCCGGTAATTGTGGATACTACCTCTTCTTCACTGAGAAGTCACTGTGTGTGTGCAATATCCGAGAAATTTTGAATTGGGGCATAAGAAATTTAACCATATTGTTTCTGCAGTTGTGGGGGGGGGTTTTTTGGGTGTGTTTTTTTGTTTTTTTGTTTTTTTTTTTTTTTTTCATACCTGTAGTCCTGTTCATCTTTTAAATGCAAGCTGTCTTTGTCTTTCTCACTTGCAGGCTATACATGGTTTAGTATTCTTTCCCACTTCACCATTTGATCATGTCACTTCTTTGACTTATTAATTAGGTTAATGAAATGCAATGCCTGATGTATTTGAGCTCTTCTAGTCTGATTGCCATGTATCGAAATAGGGGAAAGTTAGGAATGTAACGAACAAACAGAGCATAAGCAGCATGTMGAGAATAAAAGTTGATGAACTACTGATTGGAATAATTTTTAAGTGTTGTTATATAGCTATATCTTGTGACCCACTATAGCTATCAAAACTAGAAGGAGAGAATCTTGGGTTTGCTGTTTTTGTGTAATAATTAGAGATTATTTTTTAGGAGGAAATATATTTTTGAGTAGCTACCAGATCCTGGATAGGTGCACATGCTCATACTTCAGCCTGCCTTGCTTTGAGAGGCTTACTGCCAGCAGAGGCTTGACCTTGCCTCTGCTGCTGTTGGGGACAGAGAAATGACCAGCAGCAAGGCATATTTGGAATGGTAGTGAGAAGTTCACTAACATCTTGCAGTTTTGATGAGTACATTGTTTGCCTGTCTGTCAGTTGTGAGGAGAGAAATAGATGATAAACTGGGAAAACCTAGAATAAAAATAAAGAAAAAATAGCCCCTTGKCCCAGTTACTTTATTAAGACTCAAGTTAAGACAAATGCTGATATGTGGGACATTGACAGACTAAGGTATTTCATGTGATTCTTTATTTAGTGTCTTTAAATGTATATTTGTAGGTATATATGTATCTGTATTAATGCCTAACCAACACAGATTGGTGTTGTGTATGTAGTTGGACTTGTATGTAGAAAGGAGGTCTCAGTTGTAGTGGACAGTAATGTTGGTAATTGTTAAAATGGCTTATGATCTTCAAGTTCCTGTGGGTGACCTCACGGGCTGGTAGGGAAATCTGAAATTTTAGTAGTTTCTCTAAATAAAGATACTTTTATTACACTTTTTCTCTTCCCCTCTGGTAAGGAGCTCAAAAGCCTTGCAGTTAGGAAGCCTTGGAAGCTGAGCCTGCCAGTCACCCACAGAGGAACCCTAGATGCTATCGTGGTCTGGTTTGTTCTGCAGCTTGATGAAGAACATGCTCTTTCCACAAGTCCGAGTGAGGAATCCTGCTGGGAACAGGCTGTCTACCCTGTACAGGATCTCCCTGGTATGTCCTACATATTCTTCTGTTGCAGTAACATAAACTGGTTTCAATTTGTTTTTGAGATAGTCTGTTTATCTTGGAGACTAGGAAGCAGCTTAGGTTCAGGGAGGGTAGACAGCAGAGCTGTGTGGTGGCTTGTGGTCAAGTTTCTGGGCTCCAGTGCCCAGCCCCTGCCGCAGGTCTTGTAAATGGCACTCTGCTGTGAGTCCCCTAAGGGATTCTGCTCTGCAATAGGCAATGGCTTGAGTGGAAGTATAATGGAGGGAAGAGGTTTTGAAATCTCTTGCCACTGAAAGAACCRTTTGTCAAATGGTAGCATTTCTCTTAGAAAATTCTGGTCTGTGTTGCTAGGTTTTCTTYTCTTTCTGAAAGTATAAAGCATATATGTGTATATATGAGTTGTATACCATACATGTTCAAATATAATTAATTTTAAGTAAACTCTGTCTTCTCTAATTGTAGGTGTTACTTTCAATGTAACTAAAAATTCATCTTTGTAAGAAGTGTTAATGTTAAATAATACTTAGCATTTTTAGTCCAAAACAATTTCTTCCTCAGTATGTCTTTGAGTAGTGTTGTTAGCTTAAAGTAATTTCAAAGCAAATCTTTCTGTGGTAGATGCTATCTAGGTGTATTTATCCAGTGCGGGACAGCTTAAGGTAGAGTAGGTGGATAGAGCTTGCCTTGTGAGGTTGTGCTTTTCTTCGGAGCATGGCATGGTTGCTGCAGCGTCAGTGCCYGTCACAGACTAACGGGCATGGCTTTTGTGCTGTGTGCCCAGATTATGCTGTGGAGAGCGGAGATACCGTGACAATAGAGGTTGCCTGCCAGGACTGCTACTTGAAGATCCAGAAGGTTTCTTTGGGGACTTCGGAATGTGGGATGGACTTCAGCAGCCGGGATGACACCCTGAATTTGGGCAATGAGGCTGAGTTATGTAATGCCCTGGCAGGTCTTCAAACAACTAGTGAACAGGATGCCAGAGGTCAAGTGTGTGTGTTAGAATCCACGGAAATAGCCCTGCTGAACAACATACCCTACCACGAGTGCTTCAAAGCTGCCATGGGCAAAGTGCTGTCTTCATTAAATCCAAGTAAGGACTTGCAGAGCATGGATGTCGATGGACATGGTAGTGGGTTAAACCATCAAGAGTGTGAAAGCAAGAGCTCTCTAGATGGAGCTCCCGATCCTTTGTACGTATTAGATGTATCTGAGGGCTTCTCTATCCTGCCAATTATAGCTGGCAAACTTGGATCCGTTAAAGCTTACAGTTCTGTTGAGAAAGAACAGCATCAAACAGCCCTTAACTTTATTTCAGAAGCTAACCATTTCCCTAAAGAAACCTTAGAATTTTGGCTCAGGCACTTAGAAGATGAAAATGTGGTGTTACAGAGACCAAAATCAGACAAGCTGTGGAGTATTATTATCTTGGATGTTATAGAGCCATCTGGTTTAGTCCAGCAGGAGGTGATGGAAAAGGCTGCAATATCCAGGTACTGTATGAAAATCTGTAAGTATTCCATAAAGAATGGACAAAAGGGACAAGTATTCCATACTGGAATCCCTAATGCTGTGGAAACTTTTTCAAAAATTGCTTCTAAAACCAAAATGACTATAATGTTGCTTTTGCAGAGTAAAAGTCTGTTTTCAAAAAAGACTGGAGTCATGCTTCAAGATTACATTTCCCAGAATCTCCTTGGTGCCTGACTGTTGTGCATATGTATTTTAAAGAAGTGTCAGGACTTCATTTTCATAGACTTAGTGTGCAAGAGTATGGGTGGGTGGATTTTATTTCTTGATCTGGGAGAAGCTTCCAGGATAGCAAGTAGCATGGTAACAACTGACCCAACTTAAATGCAAGACTGAAGTTAGAGAAGTCCAGATCTATGTGCATGTTAGGCTGCTGTTGGAACCTGTTACTGTTGAGACAAACACGTAGTACTAGAAGAGCTGGGCAGTCCAATAAAGGTAGCTGTTACCTGAAGGCGGAAGCAATGCAGAAAAGGGAGAAGTGAAATGATGGAAATGCATTCTTATGAGCGCTTGACCTCAGAGCAGGAGCTCGTTTGCCTGAGTTTAGCTAGTAATCTTTCTCTGCTCTTGATGTGCTTTAGTGGTGAAATCTCTCTTGTGAAATCTCTTTACAGATGTTTACTTCACAGTGGAGGAAAGATATTYCCACAATATGTACTGATGTATGGGATGCTTGTAGAGGCCCAGTCTCTGCTGCTGGAGAGTGCTGTTCAAGGAACAGAACCAACTCTTGGGTTTAATATAGCCCCTTTTATCAACCAGTTCAAGGTATGAAGTTGGTGGATGTTTTCAAAAACAGTTCCAAAACTTGCAGCTGTCTAGCTGTTTAGTTTTAATATAAAAAGAAGAAAACTAATGAAACTTCAACTTACTATAGGAAACTTAACCAGAGAGATTTATGTGACAAGTCAGGCAAGGGCCTCAAGATAAACTAAAATAAGAACATCTATATTGTGGAAGAAATTCTGGTAGACAGTAATGGAAAACAAAAGTGATGGTGGTGTTACTGTTCCCTTAGTTTGTGTCCCAGCCTTCCCAACTCAAGAGACTATAAGGGTGTATTTGGGCTCTGTTCCTTCTAGGCATTACATTAATTCSTAGAAAGCGCTGCATTAGGATGAAGTTTTAAACTTTTCACTGTTTTATAGCCCCTGGTAGCCTGAAGTGGTGGTATACTTGTAGGTACCTGTTCGTGTCTATTTGGATCTCTCCACGCTGCCCTGTGTAGCATTGAGCAAGCCAGCAGAGCTTCTGAGGCTGGATCTCATGAACCCTCTCCTGAACAGCTCCAGCAGAGAAGTGAAGGTGAGGCAAATACAGGCTGACTCGGAAGYGTGTCCTGCTGCCTGGCTGCAACACCTAATACAGAATCTACTGACCTGGTGCTCTTTATGGAATGGGTTGAAGTGGGTTGAATTTCTCTATCTTCAGACTTCTTTTAAAAGGTGTAAATGACTAAACTATTCTCCTAAATATTTTTAGGTGCAAATTTGTAAGTCTGGCCAAGTCACTGCAATTCCCTTCTGGTATCACATCCATCTAGATGAAGACCATAGTTTGAATACATCAGATGAGAGCTCGCACTGGAAACAAGCTGCTGTTGTTCTGGATGAGCCCATCCAAGTCGAGCTTGGAGATGAACTTGTGCTTGATGTCCAGCATCATAAAAGCAATATTAGCATAACAGTAAGGCATTGAGGAAAGCTGCCTGGAATGGGATGTTGGGTTAATTATCTATGCAGACACAGATTGTTCAATGTGATGGATGTTAATTTATATTAAAATCTACATTTTCTGTACCAACGCATGAGACTATTGCTGTAATTTGTAAAATWAAGTATTAACGAAAACTCCCACTAAAAGGCTGTTTTGCCAGCCCCTTAAAAGAGAGATACTATTTTCACTCCAGCTAGAAGATTGATTGCGAGCTATTTGGTTTTGTTTCCTGGCTTCTAAAAATAAAGACTTACTGTACAGGTTTGTTCYGTTTGTGAAAAACTGCTGATTAATAAATCCTTCTTAGTTAGGAGGTTCAGTTAGTGAACAGCTCTGCATCTTGCATAGATCTTTAGAGTCAGTGCCTCAGCAGTAGGGGTAGAGAGCATGTGGCTGCCTGCAGCAGGCCCTACTGCAGCTGTTCTGTTCAGGGGAGAAGTGACCTTGGTAAGTTTTGGTTTTTGTTTTTTCAAATCTTGGTTCTACTTTGCTTACAAGTGTATTGATCTTCACCAAGTTGTAGATGAACATTTCAATACATGTGTAAGCAAAGTTGTGCCTAATCACTAAGTGGAACCAGAGTTTGAAAAAATGTCTCTTTTGCCTTGAACAGCCCCAATTTTTTTTTAACACCATTATTGCATGTAGAAGGGTAGCAGAATCACAAGTGTGGGATGCCTGTCCTGTCCACCTCTTCCTAGAGACTCTTCACTCTGCTTAGAGAACTGTAGCATATCTGTTAACGCACAGGGACTGAGGCTTTATTTTTCAAGTCTATGTCAAAGGTGGCCTGGAATTGTCCATCACTCATGGGGCAGTACTTCTCTATAGCATCACCCTTACATAGCATGCAGCTATTACATTTCTTCTGTTAAATTCCTCTTAAAATAAAAGACCAAAACTGCTTCTAGCTCTTGTGCTTCATGTGGTTGCTTCCCTGTGTACATGAAGGGGGAAGGAGCAGGAGTGTATCTGAGCTAGGCAAACAGCTGCACCTAGTATCTTTTCTTTCCTAGAATCTCCTGCAACAGGAGTTGGTAGGGCAGGCTTGCACAAACACCTGCAGGGGGTGGCTGCTTGTTTTCCACCTAGTTCCTCAGAAAAGAAGGGGAATGATGCAATTCACTTTCCACAATAAAGTAACTAGATGCTACCCTCTAATCATGAGTTGCAGTAGGTCAAATAGCAGTGTTCAGGAGTGAGTGAGAACAACTGACCACAAGACTTGAAAGGAGAAGCTTAGAAAATATTAGGTATAAAACTTTTTTGAGGGAACAAATAGTGAGGAAAGACTTGAAAAGCAGATAGTTCATATGTACACCAGAGGTATATAAGAGCATAGTGTTGTAGTAGTACTTCTAAAAAAGAGGGGAGGAAGGTAGACTTAACTCTTCTTGTGAAAGAGTAAGCTATGATCTTTCAAMTTGCTGCAGCTTGACTGCAAAAGTATCACCTCTCAGCAGTGCAGAGAGCTCTTGCAGGTTTATTCCTATTCATTGGTGTTTGTTTTTAAAACTATTTGATAATACAGAAAGAGATATTTATCCAGTCCAATACAAATTATCCAGTCAGCTGTCCCTTTCCACTACCATCCCTAAAATATCTGAAGAAGGGACAAGGACTTGCACTAACTGTAATCTTTTTCCACAAGGACTTTTCCTCAGGTCTGTCATTCATAACTTGAGTAACTATAACAGTATATCACAGAAAAGGCAGGTAAACAGTTTAAATAATTTTTTTTATTCACTTATTTACAGAGGCAATGACTCAATTGAAAACTATGACTTGCACTTTCCCACTACCTTGAGATACAGCACATACATAGTCAACTATAAAATATGCAGCCTAGTGAGTAAGGCGAAATATTTACATCACACTAGTACTGCAAAAAGCACTTAAGATGAACTTACCATAACAATCAGAACTTAAACATTTACTCTGTAATGCTGAAAAAGAAATGGCAGGTTTCACTTAAAGCATCAGTGCGCTAATTTGTTTTTAGTCAGATTGCAAACATGCAATACTAATGAAGTCTGTTAAAGGGATAAAAAATAATACCCTTCATTTTCTCATTTTTGCAAAAGAATAACAATTTGAAACAAGTGTACTGTTTACTGGTCAGAAATCTAATGCTAGTAACTCCAGTATTAGACTAGCTACTTAATTCTACCAGGGCAAATGTCTCTTCCTCCCTAGAAAGGGGGCAAAAAATAAATAATAATAATAATAAAAATAAGCAAGTCTTACATTTGAGTTCAGGCTCTACCAGAAGCATAGTACAATACCCACACATACACAAATTTATKAATACAAACTGCTACAAAGGCAGTGGCAGGAGAGCCTGCCTAATCACCTTAAAAAAAAAAATCTTAAACGTAAAGAATTTATTGCAACCCCAAACAAAAAAAGTCAGTTTTGATTTTAYTTCCATTTTGATATTCTTCAGTTTTCCCCCATCTCTAACATTGTAACCATTATTCTTCATTTAAAAAGAAGTCAAGTAGAAAGTACTCATCTAAATCCTATCTTCCTGCCTGAATGAACTAGCAGGAAAATACAAGCTCCAAGGAGAACAGCTCTGCAGCCCTGATGTGCTGGGTAGGGGCCATACAGCAACATGTGGAGAGAATGCTTTGTTATTCCAGATTCCTTCCTGATACTCTGTAATAATTACCTTCCTGAAAGGGGGTGCAGGTAGCTGAAAATACTTCCTGTATTTCTTCCCTACTCTATTGCCTGCTTGATATGGAAGTTACCATTAAAAGAAGACAATCTAAGCTAATACAAACAGTATTTTATCCTTTAGTGTTTTTGAAATTACTTTTATTCCCACCACTAATATTACATGTAGTAGAAGACCAAAGTATTTTTCCAAATATCTTTTGTATTAGTAGAAATCAGTTTAACTCCGTATACTTGCCTTTTCACAGAATATAGGCGTGTAAAGATTAGCAGTCCTAGGATGTGATTTGCAGATTTTCACTGAAATTTACAGTGTGCGTGTTTTGTTTTGAGGGGTAGCACAGCTGCATCATTCTGAATTCAGAATTAATGTATCAGCTAGAGCCATATCCTCTTCCTGCCCGTGTGGCAGCTCTTTCCAGCTACTCGCAACTTCCCCCAGCAACAGTTTGTGTGAAAGGACCAGGGTGTAGGCGACTCCTGGACACACTCAAAGAGGGGAGCTTAGCTTTTATCCAGCACTCTCTCTGACGAGCTGGGCTGTAGGTCTGGCACCTCCTCCGTGTTACAAATACCATCAATCACAGGGACTGTTGTGGGGGTTGTTAGAGGTGTCACGGTGTGTCCAAACCCCTGGTAATGACCCATGGGTGAAGATGGCATTGAAGCAGCATCAGAAATTGGATCTTGAGTAGATGAAGACAGTAAACTTGTATGCTCGTTCTGTTCATGGTCCTCAGCAAAAAACATTTTCCTTGGCTGGCCCAGAACTGTTCTTCCTAGAATTAAGCCAAACAAGACTGCCTTTTAATACCTGCAGCTGTATACTGAATTTTTTTGCTGACAGACAGCATGAGACACATGCTGAATTTAAAAAAATAATCTTTGTTTTTAAGAAGTTTTACATGGAAATTGATAGTTTAAATTAATAAAGAGATGTCTTTTCATTAGAAAAATCCTTCTCTTCAACCAGAAATATCCCAAATTTACCTGAGATTCAGCTTTTAAAAGTAAAATTAAGAACTAGACTTTTCCTTGAACATGTTTACCAGAAAAAAACAAAATGCTGAACATGCCATCAAAATCAGCTGTCATTATCAAGGTACTAGAATGATGCCTAACTGGCAGGATAAACTGAAGCAAGAAGTACACATACAAATCTTTGTTACTCACCAACATTTCGAACTTGCTCTGATATATCTGCCCTTAGATCAGAAATATCCCACATTGCAAGAAAGGAGTCAAAGCAGGACCCTTCTTCAGCTTCTTGGACATACGGTTTATAGGAAAAACTGTAGTGATGAGCAATAGCAGCCAGGAACATCTCAACACAGATGATAAAATCCTGTAACAAGGAGCAAGATGSCAACTAATATTTCATCGGTCACAACTCAAGATAAATTTTTCTAGGCCTCTTCAAAAGACTGATAGAGACTGATTGGCATATGAAGCTGATGCTGTTTTCCTAAGACCACAGCTCCAATACTATTGGAGTCCTCTGGCAGCCGTGCGCACTCCACACACATATGCACCTCAGTCCCTGCCTGGTAGACTAACTCACAGGTAGTGAAGCTCAGCAACTCTATGGGGAATTATTTGGGGAAGAATTGCAAGGACGGCCAAAAGAAACACTTAACCAGGACAAGATTCTCCTCCCTCATCCCTCCCAGGCAACACATGAACATAGAGGAAGTATGTGCAGTATGTGCGGCGTGACCAGCTGATGCTTAATGCAATTTTTAACATAGGTTGGATGAGAACTGGGTTTAATAATCACCCATGCCAATATTTGAGTTCTGAGGATAAGCCAGGCACCCCGCATAGAGTAATTAGTATTAAAGGGTAACTGCTCCCACCTGTAGGCCTGTAGCCACAGCTTCCACGCTTTGCCATTCCCARGTGTGCTTCTCAGAAATAACACCAACTTTCACCAGCAGCGCAATGAGAACCGCTTGCCTGCAATGACTAGCTGTTATTACTCAGTGCCAGGTAAAAGCCCCCAAATACGACTGAGACAAGAGCCCAGGCTGTACTGTTTGTCTGTTTAGACTTTAAGAGTAACAATACAAGACAAGAGAAAAAAGTAATTCACCCATGGCCCTAAACACCAATAGAAAAGTCAATAAAAGAAAGTTGTCCCAGATATTAGAGCAATTTGACTATCATAATATTACTGCAGCCGACACAGTAACAGTCAAATAGTCAAACACAGATGATTGGGAGTGCTGCTTATATACAGGTAGTAGCTTACTTTGAAAAGTCTTTAAATTGCTAAGCAAGAAAAATAATTGCAAGTGAAAATTCTAAAATGGAATAAGTTCTTGAGAATCATCTACACACTTCTAAGTCTAAAAAGTAATCTCAAGTCAACAAGACTTGATATCTAATATCCTGATTTACATCTGAAGTATTCTTTTTCCCCTCACAGCACTTGAACAGTATGGTAGATTTTTGAGGCATCTAACCAGGTCACATGTGCAGCTTTTTCAGTTCTTTTACAATCAATCYAAGAAAGCAAAAAAAAGTAACAACCAAATCACTTACCAAAAAGAAACAAAAACTACCATCTTCACACAAAGGAACTTGCCGACAGGCTGGATAGGGTTCAGTTCTTCACGAAGTACTTTGTAAAACAGCACTAGACAATACATAGCAAACTGATGAGAAAGAAAATGAAGAAAAGCTTTCAAATCCCCGTGTATTTTATGAGAGAATTTGTTTTACAGTATCTCTTCAATTATGAGAAATGCATCACTGTATGATAAAAGCTTAAAAAGCTGCCTATTTTTGAAAAAAAAAAAAAAATTTCAAATTTAACAAATCCTTTCAGATTTAACAAATAGCTTTCCATCTGAAGGCCAGACTTTTTATTTTGCCTGAATTTATATTTCTGAAACGCATCGCTGTCAGACAGAAACTGAGGCCCTCTAGCCAAACAATAAAACAAAGTATAGGGAGCTATTGCGAAATATTTTCTTCATCAAGTGACTCTCTAGGGAAAAAGACACACAAAGCGCGTGCCCATTCAGGCTTCTGTTGAGAACATCCAAAAGATTTTCTCTTTATGGCAAATGAATATTTATCCACATGAGACATGAATATGCAATAAATGCATAGGCAATGAATGCAATCTTCACTGCAAATCTCAACAAGTTTACCTATTACAGACAAATGCAAGCAGGTCAACTAATATMTCCCATTTTCATGCTTTCTGTGCCTATTAGAACTAAATTTCACCAAGCTAAGCAGTGGGACCCAGCAGAGCACAGGCTGCTGCTGGAACTGCTGTCACAGCAGGAAGCAATGACAACTCTTTCCATAACAAGGACCCATCGAACACAGCAGCAGCACTAGCAGGAGAACACTCTTCTCAGATGAGAAAACCCTTCTCAGATAGGACTTCATGGCTGTTGTCTACAGAACTAAAATACTGAAAGGAAGGAGCCAGAGTTGCTGCTCTCTCCTCTGTCAATGGTTCACATGCAACACGCTCTGCATGAAGCACAGGAATCATTCATCGGCCTTCCCAGCAAGCCACCAAGAGCAATCCCCGGTCTCCAAATTGTTATTTTCAGTTCCAGGGCTGGCATCTTACATTTTCCCTGCCACCTGGCTGCTCAGCCAGCTTCTTTTTGGCTTCTGTAATCAGAAATTTCCTCACCAGAAATTCCAGAAACTCCTCACCAGAAACTTCCTGCACTAGAACACACACATTCAGCACCCGTTAAGGTTAATATTAACTTAAAAGCTAAATTGTTAGTAATCCTCGGTTAAGTTTTTGTCCTAAAATATGGAAATAAGCAAACAAACAAAAGCTTGTAATTATGCAGTCCTGTCCTTTTGAAGGAGTTCAAGAGAGGCTARAACTTCAGTGCATAAGCCACCGTTTCCAGTTCTGAGGCTCTTGCTGACCAGCTTGCTACCACTAGCTTCCTGACACAGTGTTTTTAACAAACCCCTTGCTGAGCTACTTCATGTGGCTGAGARGAGGCCAACAGGGCAAGGGAAGTCACCTGTTCTTCAGTGGGGCAAGCTCACAGCTCTCATCTCTGACCATTCACCCATCAGACAGCTCAAGGTACAGAGGTGCGACACATTTTTGCAGCTTAATAGCAAAAGCAACACCAATATTACCCATTTTCTTACTGCATTCTGGTACTGCATTCCATGCTGCATGTATTTAACATGCATGGAATTTAACAGATAAAACCAGACATTACAACTCACAGGAATTACCAGATATCAATGCAATTAATCTCAATAGTTCATGCAAGAAAACATTAATGTAATACTATTATAATTACTTAAAAGAGTAGAAAAATGCACTTGATACTCACTAGCTGTGACATGTTGTTAAGTATAACCAAGTAAGTCCAAGCATTGTTGAAGCTGAAGTTTCCTTCATCATATACTCCCACCAACTCACAAATTCTGAAAGAATTTTTAGAATTAATCATTGTGTAATAAATTATCAACATTGACCAGCTATTAGAATTCAAAATCTGTTTTGGAATCAGCATTCGGAATCTGTGCTGTAACTACAGTCTTCCACAGTATACAGGATGGCAAGTTTATATTGTATTTTTCACAGAGGAAACACTTGATTTCATTACATATATAGACAAGTTAATTTGATTTCTAGCATGGAAAATGAAAGTAAAGATACAGGGCTAACATATCCTATGTTGAATTAATTCAGCAATTAAACATAATTTTAGTTTGGTTAATCTGTTATCAATATTTCTTGAGAATGGTAGATTTTCACAGTGCCATAAAAATAACATTAATAACTCCCAATACAATGTTTACAAAAAGCTTACAGCACCAATATGTATAATTGGTTGCTTTTCCTTTACAGCTATGGTAGACTAGATAGGTCTGCACAAAAGCACACAGTAAAGCCAAACACATAAAAATCTTAATAAATTTAAATAATGTAAAATCTGTCTTTAAAAATTCCTAACTGCTAAAAGCAAAAGATACAAGAAGCAAAAAGAAAACTCTAAAATGAAGAGGAGATAAGCTATAAAAATATCTTTCCCACATAAACACTACTCTAAATCCTCCCCCACTTGTTTTGTCAGCAGACATTAAATATTTATTATTCCAATTTTGCAAATAGTCAATTGCTGTAAAGAAGTCATAAAGAAATCACAGGCCGATGCAAATTGCTCAGAGCCGCTTCAAATACAACACAACAAAGCAAGTGCTCTTTTCAACTGCATCCATTCAATAAAAAGGACATGAAAATTTTTCCAGTGTAACTCAAAATTACATCCTGAAGACTCCTCTTAATTATTTATGAGCATACTTACAAAGCAATAATGGTAGTAAACGGTCTAACAACAGTATACTGCAAAACACCCAGTTTACATCTAAATAACAGAACTCTGTAAGAGAAACAAAATTCACTGTATGAGAAKTTAAAGGAAATTCACTTATGGAAGTTTCACGTCCTCAACAGTTAAACTAAATTAGATTTTTATTTCAAAGTATATAGCGTATATGCACACAATGGAATAGACCTAGACTGYACATAGATGAACATATTCAGCAATTCTTTTCTTTCAGCCGTGGAAAAACTCTGCCTGTATTAAAATAACAAGAATGCAATTTTGCACTGTTTTTGAAGGGGTTTAAGAATTGCTTACATTCAGAGTTCTTTTTCAGAGTTCTTTTACATCTTAAGATTTTTAAATCTAAAACCCCATAAGAAAACATCAGATTAAGCAGGCAAAAATACAAACAGTTCATGGGTGTATGGCTTTTCTTCCTTTAGCTGTGGAAGTAAAAGAAAGAGACAACATGGTCTCAGTGAATCTGTACTTTAGCAAACATTCTAGGACAAGAAAGAACGCAAACTCAATGAGGATCTTTCTGAAAAAGACAAGGAGTATTTTTCAAAAATAATTAAGCGTTCTTTAGCATCACTTGAGTCAACTCAGGTTATTAACTTAAAGGTGATTTCTAGCACAGWGAGGTGAAAAGATGTCCAAAGCTACTTGCAGTCGGTGTTTACGGCTGATAAGATGCTTGTAAGCCATAAACAGAGTTTGTCCAGCAACAAAAATTATGCTACTATATATCTGTATATGATTATACAGCTTAAAATTTTAAAGTYATCATATACTCACTCTCCCATAGCCCATGATGGACAACAACACAGGGGAGGCAGATGTCTCTGTTGATCTTTGGCTTCTATGATTAATACCAGGTTTGGATAACGGTTGGTTAGATAATTTGAAAGAAAAACCATAAAATTATAGATGACATAAGCTTCGTAGCACTCTCGACAGGTATCCACGTATATCGCAATGTTGGGATATTTCAAAGCTATCCACTGTAAAAATACAGATAAAACAAAAAGTTACAAGCAATYAAAGTAAAACTGATTCCAAAGACAACACTGGATGGCTAATTTAACCAAGTAATACATCCAGGTAAGAGCTACAGGACTTGAACTTTTCTCTTTAGTTACATGTGTGTGGTGCTACAAGCAGCAATTAACTTTTTGTAGAATACAAAYAAACTTCAGATTGCACCTCTATCTCCCTCCTGTGAAAGTATGCTTATAGTGCAGCACATGAAATGCTCTGTTCTTGTGAGCAAACAATTTAGCCCTTTAAAAACACTAAGGWTATGGTTGCCTATACAATGACCTAGTCCAATTAGGAAGACACAAAATAAAACTGTCTGCTCAAACTGACACATTCAATGTCAATTGGGATTTGTGAAATGCACTTTCAGACTTTTGGTACAAAGCTTATTCCTTTTCATATCTAGCATGTAAACATTTGTTCTAGCATGTCTGCAAGCTGCAGAAGACAGCAGCAGATTAGCCTTAAAGTGGAAATCCATCATCAAGATCCTATGCGAAAGTTTCAGACAGAAAACTTTTGCATTTGTTATGTAAAACTGTGATTATGGATCGGCTGTCAGAGCTTTCAGTGTGAGTTTTATCTCAGAGTATCACACTGCTGTTGCACTATCCCATGCAACTTGTGATACTTTTGGCAATTTATAAAAGGCAGGGAGTCTGAGTTTATTATATTACCCTCCAATGCTCTAAAGGGAATGTGGTGTCCTCTCCAATTTATCCCTTGGATCTACAGGAGAGTGCTTTACATCCTCATCGCAGCTAAAACAACATCTGCTGCAACACCTTTGYGGAAGATGTGATGCTGGATCTAATAAACTAAGAATACAATGTTTGAATCCTAAAAGAGCTGTGCTCTTTTTAAATTTTTTTAAATGTGTGCTCTAGGAAAATGCAATATGACACAACATTGATTCCACAGACTCTAAAACATAATATTGTAAAAACTGTATTTTAGATGTCCTTCATAAGGAGGAACACATTGTTCTTTCTACAAAAGATGACACCAGTTTCTCTCACTCCTCATAGCAAAGAAACATTTTATTGACCTGTTAGTACTTACACTGTCTAGACTGTAAATTGGCACCATCCATAGAATCCTGTTAAGATAACAGAAGTACAAATATTACTGAAAGTATTTTTAGTCCAAATTAAATTTAACATCAGCAGTAGAGGTAAAATAAGAAATGCTACCTTATTATTGGTTTCTGTAACTCAGGTTGAGTATAATGAACCAAGTGCTGTAGTATTCCCCAGAGAGAAATGGGGATAGTCATTAGTAGAAATATCCCAGCAATAAACCATGCCTTGGTATGAATTCCAACCTTCCAAGGAAAAAGAACAGGGCAAGATCAAAGTTTCATCATTAATACTTTTAAGTCAGTAGTACAAAAGGGAAATATTTTTCAGTGTTTTTTACTGTGAATGAGGTTTTAGGAGGTAACATTAAATATATACCCCAAATTACATTTAGTTTTTCTAACCTCTATTTTTGGATATATAAACTTTTGTCAGCTCTTGATCTGACTTAGAGTAGAACAAAATATGAGAACTCTTGCAAGCCACCACCACCCCAAATACAAAGTGTTCTAGAAAACCTTAACAATACTMATTATTTAAAGGATTTTTTTGCTTTAAGTCTGGAACTTTGCTTAGTGTAGAGTTTCATTTTAAAGCTTCTGGCAGCTTCTGGATTTAAAGTGTCTTTAGCTTTAGAATCAAGTTTCAACTAGTAATATATCTAAGATAGTTTCAATTAACAATTTGAAATGTACACTTCAAATTACATTTACATACATCTATACATGCTTATATCTACCAAAACACAAATCATTTAAAATCCAAATCCAAGATCTGTATAAGCAGTCTCCAAGTACCAGGAAATAAWRAA
>PTEX01000230.1:661276-869353 GCA_003342815.1 Eudromia elegans | reverse complement strand
TTYWTTAAAACATTTGTTTTTTAAACRCTGGGAGCAGTTTCTCCAATCTCCTACTGTACACAAACACTTCATATCTTCCATCACATTCCAGTTCAAAGGTCTCAAAGTTTCTAAGAAATCTGCCTGACAGTATCAGATTTATTTATTTTGAAACATAAGCAAATGCTTCGATATAACATAGATAAAATTCATTATGCTGAAAACATGAAGGTGTCAGAACAGGGCACACCAATTATAGAACAGAAAATCTAAAACATGATGAGGATTTTATCTACTTTTCAGYAGATAAAATTATGCCAGAAAAAGTTGTCTCTGGTGGAACGAGCCTATGCTGGGCAGGATAATGCACAGTGCAAGATCGCGGTTTTACATTCCGCCAGATTCGCTGCCACATGCCTGCACCTGCACACTGCCCGTGCTCTTGCCATGTGATCCACGCAGTGCAGGAAGGGCAGCGCGGAACCGAGGGCTCCCCTGGGCCGCCCCAGCCCCGGGGCGCTGCGTTGTTACCGAGAGGACAACGACGCCGACGCCCCGCGCGCCCGAGGGCCCCTTCGGGCCCGCGCAGCCCCGGTGCGCTCTTCGCGCGCTGTCAYGCGCGGGCCCCGCCGCCGGGCGCTGCCGCCGCCTCGCACACGGGCATCACGAGGCGCTCTCGCACCTTCTCTCTCCCAGTCACCCGCCTGCGTCGGCGGCAACCGCCCCTCTGGCCCCCCGGAGAGACGCGCGGCCGTTGGGCGGCCGTAACGGCTCCTCAACCGCCACCGCGGGGGGAGGGAAGTGGTGACGCCGGGGAAAGGGGGCGCCATCCCCGCCCCTCACCTCCAGCTTCTGCAGCTCCCACACGCAGAGCGGCACCACGACGAGCAGCCCCACGATGTAGAGCAGCACCACGAGCGGCCGGATCCAGCGCCGCCAGTTCCCGCACGTGCACGGCATGTTCTCGGCGCCCACCCGCCTCAGCGCCGCGCCGCCGGCAGCCCCAGCGGGGCGCGCATCACCGCCCCTGCCGCCCCTGCCGGTGCCGTCGCTGCTGCCGCCGCCCCGCGCCGCCGCCGCTGCCGCCTCCCATGCGCCGCCCTCGGGGCCGCCGCGGGGCTCCCGACGCAACCGCCGGCTCCTCCCGCAACACCCGCTCACACGCACCCCCTCCCACGACACTTCCGCCTCGCAGCGCTTCCGGCTACCCCTGCCCCAGCTGCCGCCACGCGTGCCGCCGCCGCCCATTGGCTCCGAGCCCCGCCTGTCGGGAAGCCCCGCCCACCGGGGGCGGTAGAAGCGGGGGGGTGGGGGCTGCGCTGGACAATGAGCAGCGCCGGTAACGCACTGGCGTGCCCCCATCCTCCCAAGGATGGTCTCTTCCGCTAGCCCTCTCATCCCGCATTCCCCCTACCTTACATCCCCCCCCTCCGTGGGGGAGCGCAGTGGTCTCGCCCGCAGCCTCGCGGCGCCGCCGGCAGGGCGGGCACGTGCGCGTGCGCARGGGCCTGTGGCGCGCGGGAGCGCGCGGGGACCGTTATTTCGGTTGGGCGAACGGATTGTCCCGTGTTGAGCTGCTCTGCGTGAGSCAGTCGCGCCGCAGCTCGGTAGATTGGGGGTAAAGCCTTGGCTCTTCATGGCACTGCTGAAGGGGGAGAGAGGCCCTCTCTTTTCTTCTTTTTTATTTTCAACAAAAGTAGTGAATAAAGCATCACTCAGGGCTGAAAGCGGCTCCTGAGGTACCACACCCCAGTCACTACCTACRCAGATAACGGATACGTGTGGCAGCTGAGAAGCATGGAGCTACTGCCCTCTGCTAAACTACACGAGCGCTAGGGAGAGCTGAAARTAAGGGAGTTTACAATAGAAAGCGTTGTGCAAGTAGGCAGAATTGCAGGAATTAGAATTACACAGATGTGACTGTTGTAAATGCACAGCCAAAGTCTCTGTTAGAGGGATTCTTYCTGGATGCACATCTGAGAAGTGGACAATGTGAACAATATGGTGCTAATAATGCACTAATGATTTCAAGAAGAAAAGTGGTGGTGACATGAAGCATACATATGAATAACACAAGCATCCATTAAGTTTCAAGTATTTGTAGGACACTTGCTTTCTATATTTTCTGTATTTCTCAAAAGTGCTGTGGAAAGAAAAATACAACTCTTACACTATCAGTTAACTCCACATTAGTTAGTGACAAAACAGAAGAGCTCAGTTGCTGAACCAAGTTAGGACTGCTGGTGWTACTCAGCTGAATATCCAAGGATGTGCACAACCGTAAACGCTTGGAGGGAGACAAATGCAGGCTTTTGTCTGCGAGAAGTGCCTAAGAAGTGTATGCTGAAAGAAATCACATGGAGCAAAAGGTACCAAGTGTCAGTGACTGAGATCTGTGCCTTTATCTCTTTGGGCAAAGTTACCAGTGCTGCACACCGTTATTCAAATAATGAAGTTAAATAGATTGTGAATAGATGCTGACTTTGTAGCTTGGTGGTATTACTGTTTCCTCAGTAACTAGTAGGTTCCTTTGCCACTGAGGAACCTATCTCACCAAGCTGGATATCTGCTATTTAACATAATTTATTTGGCCTTTTCCTACTATWATGGAAAGTTTTGAAGCATGGTCTGAATTACTCATATCGGCAACTGCCCTGACCATAGAGAGTCAAGGGATTTAATACATAAGTAAGAAGTCTGATTCCACAATTACCATTTCTTCCAGGAGTAGAAATGGTAGTCAATAATTTAACTATCAATTTAATTTTAAAGTAGAGTTTAAAAAGCATTTTTAGGAATACTGAAAGCTCATGCCTGTGTCACAGAAAAATTGAAATTTCATGGAGGTAAGTAATTTGCTCAAAGTTATGGCAAACCTCAGAACAGAGTCTAGTTCACTGATTATGTCACTAACAAACAGTTCTTCCCATATAGCCTTGATCAGAAATACTGCTTTTCTGTGTTGTATTTCCAAATCAGTGCTAAGGCAACTTTTCCGTTTACCTCTATTCTTTGTATGTAATAGTCACTGCTTTGAGTTTACCTTATGTTTTTCTGTCTGCTGGTGTTAGCAGCCCTTGTCTCCGGTCTCAAAGTGGGCATGTGTCTGAAAACAGTTCTAGTCTCTTTAGAGTCAGACTTCTTAGAAAGTAAAACTTAACACAATTGTGTCATGTGTTTGCTGGCTAGTAACCTCAATCTCTGAGCCACTTTCAGGCAAATTTGAGTCCGGGGTCAAAGTCCCAAACTCCAAAACTTGTTCCTTCAGGTTTTGTGAAAGCTGGCAAAAGGTTTAGCCAAATTAATGCCTCTGTCTACCCTGCTGAAAAACACAGGTGAAAAACTTTACCGTATACATACTGTTTACCACAAGCATACTTGCTATTCAGTCACTCTAAGTTGATATTAATTAATATTTTATTAGAATAATGTTGGACTAGAAAATCTAATAAATCTTTTCAACCCTGCTGTCTTTGATGTCATGTGATGCCCTAGGGGACCAAGACACTGAGTAGAATCTGTACAAGAAAGGTAATAAGATTATTAGATTGGATACTCCTTTCTGGTGACTGCTGTCTGTTAAAGAAATTCCTTTCTACAAGTAGATTGTTTCAAATGCTTTGAGAAACTTTTTTTCTTTTTTTTATTTTTTCCTAAAAAACAAACCGGAAGATCATTTTGTTTTAACCTCTAAGGATTTATGGTATTTTAGCAATATATAGAGAAAGCAGTTTTCAACCAGTTCAAATCAGAATATGTGAACTTGTAATGTCAGACAGCTTTGAAAAATATCAGCATTTTACTAGGACTTACAAAAGGGAGTATCATTCATAGGAAAGATGAGGCAATCCTCTTCTGCCTAGCATTGGAAAGGCCTTAACTGAGATATTACCCATTGCACTTTTATACCCCTGAGAAGCAATCAGAATGATCAGAGGTTACATATACAAACTCTTTCAGAAATGGCTGAAAGAATTGTGTTTAGGGAAACATTCTTTTTCAGTACTTTGAGAGCGTGAGGACATGCTCTATCTTTATTGTGCCAGGCTTCCATTGTGACCAACCAATTCTGTTTCTGAAATGATTTCATAGATCACATTGATTTTATAACAGAAATTGATGAGTTGCTAATAAGATGGCCCTCAAAATGTGGCGTTATTGTGAGCTGATAGTTGCTTGTTACGTTCTTGTTCCTTGGTCTTATTTCAGCAACACAGGAGATTCAACTCTATGAATTCATATGCTCACGTATGGTGGATTCACTTTCATGAATTCAAAATTTTTCAAAGTACTGTGCATTCAAAGTGTTGCATGCATTGTCAGTGAACTAACGCCACTGTGCAGAACTAGTACTATCACTAGAACACACACGGACCCGCTTGTTTTCAGCAAGAGAATATACGTGAAATACTAATAAAACTCAAACTGACAGAGTTCATCTTCACTAACTATTAAAGCATCTAATATTAGAGAAAAGAGTAACAAAGCTACTCCCTAGAACTCAGAGATAACAGCTGTACAAGCATCATTCTGCATTACTGGAAAGACTGATGTGAATTGCTGTTGATGTCAATCATTATGTGCATTCCACTCTCATGAATTTCAAATTTATTTAAAAGACAGTTATGTCAAAACATAATAAGCTGGGATTATTCCTTAGTATATGGAAACCTATAAATAATTTACTAAATTAAAATGGTAAAAAAGACTATTTTATAATTGCAATTTGAAAACTATGTGGTATGTATTATTCATGAATTATATTTTTATTTATATGCCTACATTCCCTAGGTTTCCTCATTTTTCATTCTTACTTCATAGCAGGCAAGTGAAAGCCCTAAGTGCTAACAAGGCTGTCCATCTCAGCTGCCTGAAATTTCACTGTGGAGTGGACAGTAATGCTTAAACTCAAATCCTCACACAGTGAAAATCACAGTTTTTCCCCTTTTAATGATGATAGCAATACTACCAGATCTTTGAGGGTGCATCCAGGAGAACACTGCTGATTAAATCAACTTTGGTGCTTACTCATGCCACCAACTTTGCTGGGGATTTTTTATTGTAATAAAACTTAATCATAGTTGAAAATGCAAATTTAGAGAACTAGTACCAGTGCGAGAGATTTTTTTTTTCTTTACATCATCAATTTTCTATCACATTCCTGTCACAGAGTTGTGACTGGTTCTAACAAATTGATTTATGCTATTGGAATGCTGCTATTGCATCCTGATTATTTCTTTGCATTTTTTATGGATGATCATTGAAAGGAGTGGCTGTTGTTCAGTGTCAGAAATATCTATAACCAGCAGATTGGATGATAATTTCAAGTGTGACTGTCTTTTTGTTCATGATTACTCAGATTTGTACATGTTGGCTAACTTGTTTGCTGCATGCTGTCGCTACAGTAACTTGCACTTTACAGTATGAGTTCCTCTTGTAGTGAAAGGACATCTGTATTTGCCTCGCAAAGCACTGGCAGCTGTATTTTATGTATGGTGTCTCAAAATATAATGTGAMATGCAACAACTAGGGTCAATGTAAAAGGAAGTTGTGGACATAAAATGATCAAAATGTGGATAACCCTCATCCACAAATCTTCAACAGGGCTCGCCTATCATTGCTGTGATTTATTAAAATGCAGAAAGAATTTAGCATGCCAACTTGCTGTAAACTCCAGTATGTTGATTATTAAATCCTCTTATCCTGTCAAATTCTATAATACAAAAAACTCTCCAAAATTTTGTCATATATGACTTACAGTAAAGAATAAATAACATTCCGATTCTGTTGCAACTGATCTAATACAGCTTTTGGCTGAAAATCCATGCTTCATATGAAAGAAAAAGTTTGGTTTGTTTAATATGGCATGGTTGTTTAACATGGCATTCATAGGAATAAAATCTGCCCGAGAATAATATAGAAGGTGGAAAAGATGCTGATCAACACCTTCTCTACAGTATAATTCTATCAATACTGACAAAAAAWGTAAGAATAAATCATTCCCATATCCCATCACCTGTGAGGAAAGGGAATTGCTCTGTAAAAGTATAGAGTTAACTGCAGTTTTCACTACTCATAGAACTTCACTAGTCTACAGAAAATGGCATTAATTGGATGTTTGTCTCATTTTTTCTGTTTATTATGTGCCGTTCTGTTGAGAAGTTAGATTTTTACCTAGAACTTCCTTTGTTACTGTTGGGTTTTGTTCGAAAGAGTTCTCAAGTGCTGATATGGAAGTTTTTTTTTCAAAAAGTGATCTGTCCTGGTAAAGAGGCGGGTAGTGCTGTTTGTTAGATAGTATCTGCTGCTACAGGCACTGTCAATGCTTGTTCAGGAAACAGGTTAGTGAACTCTGGTCAAAAAGACCGGAGTCTTCAGTCTTCTAGATAACTTGCAGCTAAGACTTTAAAAAATAGTATAAATACCCATGAAGGTTTGTTAACAGAGGATATTATCTCTTCTTCCTCTCTTTTCTCAGGAGATAATATGTGGTATTTGCACATATGGTATCCTACTCAGCAGAGTTGGAAAGGATGAATTTGCCTGTAGGTGGAGCACAGGGACTACTTCTGGTTGAGTTTTCATTTCAGCCAAATTGAGAAAGTAGTGTTGCCAATAATGTACATTTAACATGAGTCATACAGCAGAATACCATGAAACTAATTTTGTTACTAAAAAACTAATTAACTGATTTTTGAGCCCTTGGAATACATTATATGAATCCATGAGTATTATCAGTAGAAAATGTGTTTCCCYGTAGTAATATGATTCTAGTACTTGAAAACACCCAAAATATGTCAGGCAATAACATTACTCTAGAACAGCAGGCAACTGTGAAGCCAAATATAAGGGAACAAGGAAGTATCAACTCTGTGACCACTTTCTTCCCTCTTTCACAGTATCAGCTTCTGATGCAAAAGTTTGCCTGCTTCTGATTAATATCAGCTTAAGAACTGCAACAGTAAAAGCAGATAGTTCATCAGACAAATTGTAATTCAGCCTATAAAGCCTAGCATGKATATAGTACTGAGCAGTTCTATTCCTTTAAGAGACAAGTGCGTTATCAGATATTTCTGAGAAGGGATACATTATGAATACCACAATATCCCAGTCATCAGAGGATGAGAAATACTATACTGAGAGATTTGCATCTTTGCAAAACTGACAATTCACCTGACAATTCAAGATTTTCAGTGGGATTCCTATAGAAAAATAGCTATCTTTCACAACTTTCCACTTCAGGAGTGAGTTTGAAGTCCCTAATTTAGCTTGTTTTACTATTTCAATACAAAAAAATCAAATTATTTTCCTCAGTTCTCTTGATTACTTCCTGGCTCAACAGACAGCTCTCTGATTGTACAGCTAATTGACTGGCAAAAACTTATCAAAGCACTGCAGTAGATGTGTTTTTCATTTCTAATATTTATATTGACTGGGTAAATTGTATAGCCCTTTAACTGTGTTACCCAGATAAAGCTGGTGTAAATAAAATAAAAATAGATTTTTTTTCTATTGAAAAAAAAGTGAAGAAAGAACAGGACAAGCCATGCTATTCTTCATTGCCTGTTTTGGCTAAAAAGTAGCTGAAATGATACATTATCAGATATGTTTTAGCATGAGAGAGATACATAGAAAAAATCTTTGAATCTTCCATATTCCTGAAAAATCTCAGTTTTGTTACATGACACTTCCTCCCTAAATTCCAACTTTGTTCTTACATGTTCCACAAAGCAAAAAGAAGAAAAGTATATGCACAGAAGGATACTTGAAGCATTTTTTTGTGRATAGGTTTGAAGTATTGTTCCAACATGTCATAGAATAATGCTAGTAACCACTAGGATGTGCTGTTGGTCTAAAATTGAAACTCATATTTTAAGCGACTGAAGCTGCAAAATTTTCAAGTGTGATATAAACATAAAACCTTGGTATTCTCATCTGGAGATCTTGGAAAAGTACAAAATACAGATTTTCGTATGGAAAGGAATGGGGAATTTGATTGACAGGATTTTTTTTCCCATCAGGCAAATACCTTCAGCAGTCATATAAAATGTGAGTTTACTAAAGAAGTGTCACAGCCATGACATCATTTCAATTTGCTAAATACCTARCACTGCATTTAGTGTTTGTATTTTAATATATATATTTTTGAAAGCTGTGACCTGTGTATTAGAGTCTCATATGCATATCATGTGCAAATGCAGGCATCATTTTTACATGAAAGAAAAGTCCTACAACAAAATCCTTGTTTGATTAGTAGACCAATGTACTATTACTTGTGGAAAATATGAACATTATTAGTCAGGAATATAAACATGTATCAATGCACAACGTTAATATTTGTGAATTTAAATTGAAATGTTGAATTAGTGGTTGTAAAACAAGGTATGTTTATTATACTGTCGATTCTCAAAACTGTGATAATGGAAGCATTTGAAACACATTTCTTAAAATTTGTCTTTGTCACGTCAGATTTTTTTCGTGATTTAACCTAGAAACTGTTTTGTATATTAGGATTTCACTTAAGAGTATATTAGTCATTACAAAGTGGTAAGTAGTGTAACTGGAGAAGGTAGACTGAAAGGCATGCAGAAGTTACAAGGTGATCTATTTAGCTGCTCAAACCATAAATGAGATGTGAAGGGTAATGGGGTTGGTAATCCTTTCAAAGTAGCAATAATCCTTACAGACAACTATAATTACAGAATTCTTTCAGTAATAAAGTGCTCATAACTCATGATACATTTTTTTTCTTTGGGATTTTCAGTGTAAAAAATACATCAGGAATATAAAATGTTAGAGATTCTGAAATAATGTTTTTAAAACATAGACAACGTATTTTGTTACCAGTAATGATAAAGTCATATAGTAATTCTTTTATTATTTGTGATTATGTGCTGCTACTTGAATCAAGCTTGCATAGTATAAGTATTTCCAATCATTTCTTCGAACTCCACTCAGAAGAAGTTTACTAAAGATAAGTTTTGACCATGCTTTCTTGGTTGTTTGCCCATCAGTGTTGTAAGTATCCTATGAGAACTGAAGGGTAACAAACACAAAATGGCTATATATTCTTTGAAAAAAAACAACAACAAAAAGCAAAAACAACATAAGCCATTTTAAAAAGCAAGCTCTAATCAATTATAACATACCAATAGAACAATTTCTTTTGAAAGGTATAATTTCTCTCTTTTCTTTGCTTGTATGTCTGAAAGCCAGCAATTACCCCATTGCTATTCTAATTCTGATACTGACTCAATGACTCAGTGGTTGCATGTGGCAGTTTATCAAATGTTTTTAAATGTGTAAAATGGAAATAATATGACCTGGGTGATATGAAGATCAATTATAAATCATTCTGAAAATCTACATTCTGTAAATGATGATTATTTCTGAACTGCTGACTTTAAATCACTTGGGATGAGACCCAGAAGGGGACATAAAGACTTGATACTGGGCTTAGGTAGAATTAGGTGCCCAGGTTCAAAACTGCACTGCCAGAACTATTTTCACAGCTGCCACACAACCCTGGAGGTACCTAAACTTGATTGGAAGCTTAAGTATTTTGTGCTGTGAAGTGCATAAAGTACTCCTGCAGTGCTTTTATGGTCTCTCAGAGGTGCTTAAGTCTTAATAAGACTGAGCAGCCTAATATTTATCACAGATTAATGCCCAATAGGTATCCTGAAATAAGACAAGTTTCCCTGGAGAGGTCAGCTGAGTCATTTTTCCTTGAAAATGCTGGAAAAAAAAAATGTAGGCTAGGATCCCACAGTTACAGCTGGCACCATGGTGGAAAACATTTTTCCTTCAGACAATAGCTCAGTCGTTAGAACAGGCAGAAATGTGGGGGAGATCCAGGTTAACTTCATTTCTCTGTCTAAAAGGACTCAAAACTCTCAAGTCTGCTTTGGTCAGCAGCCACAAACTTTCTAGAACATAGGGAGAATTCTCCAGTACTCATTTTCACTTTCCAAAGAAGATATTCACTAATGACTGTCAGCTTTTAAGCCGTACAGCTGTGATGCATTTGTGAGAAAGAGTGACTGTTTTTCTACTTTACAGAAAATAGAGAAATGCTCAGTATTGCGTAAATACAGAAACAGTTTTAAGAGTTGAGACTGGAACCCAGGATAATGTGCTTCTGTGAGTGCTTGCTTACGTTAGTCTGCTTGAACACAACACAATGTCTTTGGAGATATACCAAACGCACATACTTCATGCGTTGTACAGACACTCAGCTACAATGTTCTTAATTCATTTATGTGGGCTAGGAAGGGAACATCAGGTGTTTTACACTTAGTAGTTCAGTGCCTTGGCTTTTTTTACTTCTGTCCTAGTCTCAGCAATGAAGGTTTGTACAACACAGTACAAACCTCTCTCCTCTCTCTCTCTCTCCATGCTTGTAGTCAATTCTTAAAAAGGACCATTAACAAAAAAAAAATATATATATATATTCTAAGCCTGTGCTCTTTCTTTAGAAGTCAGATGCAACAATCTTTATGATGTCCCTGAGAACAGGTTTGAACTTTGAGGGTTAATGGAGAAATGAAACTTTATGAGGAGTTTCCCATATAGTACCTGTTCTATCTAATGCTTAAGCATTTCTGCTTTGGTTTGCCAAAGCTACTCTTTCTGCCAAGTCAATACCTATCTCAGTGGTTTAAAACATATCAATTAAAAGGAATTTTATAGTGATTTTAAATTCCAGTCCTCTGAGATGTGTTTTGTTAAATGGCTGAAAGAACTGCTAAAATGAGAACAAGAAAAGTAAATACATTTTTCCTTCCACACTATTTGCTTTTATCTTTTCATGGATTTGTTTAGCAAAGATTTTTTTAACAGCTTGTGCATATGATTAGTTATGGTTATCCTATGATTCAGTCACAATGAAATAAAATCATAAAGAGAAAATACTCAGTTTTGTATGAACACTGCTATAGAGAAGTATAAGTTGTGAGGATGCAAATAGACTTTGATCACTACCATCATATAAACAATAATGTGACTAGAAGATAACCATCATACTAGCTACATTTTAAATAGATAACTGTTAGCTATTAATGGGAAAAAGAAGTTTTTCAGTAACGATGAAAAAGCATAAAAGAAAACCTCTCATTCTAAGTCAGCACTGCTGCTTAGACTTGAGACTATTAGTGGTTTTATGGACATTAACAAATGGCCTGCTTTTTATGCTTCAGTGTAGAGAAATCCATGAAATAGATTGAGCCCCCTTGAACTGGGCCTCTGGAAAAAAAAGCTCTTCCATATTTTAAAGTGGCTTTTTAGGCCTCCTGAGTCTTTCTGGCACATCATTCTCAGACCCTTATGGACTGGGTTGCTGCCAAAAACCTCTTTTCCCACAAAACTTCAGTAAACTTTGAGTTCTAGAYACTGGAGTAGTGCATTTCCCAAAGAGAAATACAGTATTTCAAAATACCTACAGTGTAGGAATTAGCCTCTGAATGAACCCAACAGTACTTTTCCTCAGTTTTCTTACAAATACAAAAATTAAACTGTATCTTACTCTGATTTAGCACTTTGTTTCTGTTGAAGCAATGATTTTGTTTTACCAGCAGTATGATCTTTTTATAAATTGGTTATGCTTATTCTTATGTAAGTGTACTTTGATTTTACTAGACATTAAAACATACTTACATTTATTGCAAACATATCAAAATATTTCTTAACACTACAAAATATTTCAACTCAAATAATCCAGGGAAAGAAATATGCTATAGAAGCCAAATTTGGCTTACTTACCAGGGCTAGATAAAGTAAGTACAAACAAATTTGTAGCATTTCTTTGGACAGTTATCTGGTCTCTCAGACCTTGCCAAATTTTAGCATTTTGTAGCTTTCATTAAACACACACACGTAAAAAAAGAAAAATTATATGCCATTGAAAAGGAAACTTTGTATATCTTTTTTTTTTTTTTTCTCCCTGACGCTATCTGTCTCTTGTGCTAGGAGTTTGCTGTGAGCCGATTTTGTGTTCCAGGAGTAATTTTTTTCTGTGAGTGCTTGAAGTACTTAAAAACTAGAGTAACAAGGAATTTCTTGTGATTTACTTTGAAGGAACTGTATTAGAGATGGTTGGGAGAGAACTTTAACAAAAAGATTCAAATTAGACACCCCAAACTCTCAGTGTGCCACATCTGGTATTGCACAGTCCTCAGGCAGGAATACTGAGCTTTAATGTTTTAATTTGCTTGTAGAGTATTCATACATGAGTGGAGGCCAGGGGACCATTACCATCATAGGCTTGCTCCTGCTGAGTGAGCCAGCACTCCCAGGTGCATGCCTGCAGCTTCAGAGGGCTTGGCTGAGAGTTGCTTTCACATAAATGGAAACAGAGTTTTGAATCAAATGGTTAACTTAGTTCTGAGAGCTACTCTGACAGTGTCAGAATGAAGAAACTGACTCACCTTCTAAGTATCCGGTTCTACCCTGCTTGCTCAGGCAAAGCTTCCACTGTCTTCCAAGAATATCGTTTAGTTTCTTTTCAAGTGTGAATTTTGCCAGAGTAAATAGTACAAAACTGTCTTCATAATTACTATGCTTTCAAACGCCTATTATCATTTATTCCTCTGATTCTGCAAAAATACATTTTGTAGTCAAAACGTCTCATGCTTTGTCCTCTCCCAGCTGATTTATTTTGGAAAACTCAAAGGAAAACYTACTAAATTCTATTAGAGACTTTCCTACTAGCTATACTGATGATATTCCAGGTCATTGTAGCTTGACCTGCTTTGGAGTTCCACAAGGCAGTGAGAGGTGTTTCCCTGAAACACCATGCTGCTTTTAATTATCTGCTTCTAACTATCTGGGCAAAAATATTTCAGGCAAAAGCCTGATAGGATTTGTACATTGGTTTGGGAAAAGGAATGAATGATCATGGCTATTTTCTTTTTAAGAAAGCATATCTTTAGAGTTGGAAAAGCAATCAACATGAAAAATTTCAACCAGGCAGTTTCTGTGAAATTTATAATCAATGTAAAGCCAAGTCTTGTAATAAGCTAGTGAGCAACATCAATAACAAGCAGCAAAAGGAGCCCCACCTGTGATGCTGTTAATGATATCTCAGCTGAGTGTTTTAGACATTTGGTCACGTGTTCTGAGATTGAAAGCAGAGCTTGAATATTTTTGTAGCTTTCCTCAACATAGCCTTGGCCAGGCTGTATAGAAAGCTATGGAAAGCCTGTGCTGCTATGGTGGAAAGAGCCTTGCTGTGGAAGAATGGCTGGCAGGTGCATTTCAGAGTGAAATATAGTGACACTGAAACATTTCTGGTAGAACTAGTTTGCAGAATGCACTGGCATTCAAAGAGATGAGTCATGCAGATCTTACTCTTTATTCTCACCCTCCTAACAACTTCCTATGGAATTGGTAAGTATACGTGCTGTAATGTGAAGATCCGTCTTAATAATGAACTTTGTCAGAGACTTCTCATTAAGGGCACTGAATAAGAATACCACAGTGTCTGATATCAACTGTTCAAAAGGAAAGGAGGTCTAGGTGACCAGCAGGAACTGTCGGAGAAAGGAATGGCTAATCAGTTTTCTACATTTCTAATGGATCACCTATCTCTGTAAAACAGAGCTTATCTATTATTAATTGATTGTCATTTTACTGATCTTGTACCAAGGCGGGGTATGATTATCATTAATTGTCTAGGTATCATTTTAGGCTTTGCTATGGACGCTTTACACATGTTTAGCTGTTTAAATGGTGTGTGAAAGTTTGTTTAGCACGGTATTAAAGCAGAATCCCTCTGCATTCCAAAATTAAGGAGTATATCCTGTAAATCGCTGTTCAGATGATATCATCAATTACCCTGATAGGTAGATTCAAAATTTTTATGCTGCTGCTTTTCCCTCGCCTTTAAGACTGTGTCTGCTAAGTGGCACAGCAGGATGTGGAAGTATAAATATATATATCCTGTTGTCACAGAGAAACGCTCTGCTAGAACCTGGCAGAATCTTTTTGGTATAAACCCAGAGGCTGAAAGCTAGCCAGGGTGAGTTTAGGGCTTGGTCTACGTTTGTGATGAATGTGCTAATAAACTGATTATAAAACCTCTGTTTCTAATGGGAAGGGAGCATATCAGTTAGAAACCAGCAATACCAAAGCCGGGGCCAAGAGGAAGGTTAATGTATTCTTTTGCAAAGATCTGTTTCATCTGAGGAGATGAGAGTTTGTCATGAAAACCTAAGCTAATTCTGCAACTGTTTGCTGAGGAAATGTAACAGTAAATGCTTTTGCAATTTTTGTTACAATTTTATTTTTCTATTTTAGTACTGTTTAATTTGAATGTAAAGTGTGTTTCCCAAAGCCTACAAAATATATCATTAGAACAGCTAAATATATAATTGGCTACAGAAGATGCATTTTCGGAAAGTGTTTAGTATGTATAATAGGGAAACTGAATGTGGATATCAGGAGAATTGAAAGGGTTTTCAGTTTCACTCAGCAGAATAACCCTCCACCAGGATACCTCTCTCTTTTATATATCAAGTGGTTCAAGAGTATAGCACATTGCAGTAATAAACTTTGATTCTGTGATTTTTTTTTTATATAGAATTGCTATATTTTTGAAAAATATTTGCTCACACTATAATATATTCACAATTATTTCAGTGGAGCGGAGAATAGTTTCAATAAATCTGATCTTCATGATTGCAGTAGGTGTGTCAGTGGTACCTGATTTTAGGGTGTCCCAACTAAATGTACACATCTCCAGTTTCTGCTTGGAGAGTAAAAGAGGACGCATCCAAAGATGTGCATTGACATGTTTCATCCTATTGGTATCTGTGGGGTGGCATGTGAAGTAAAAGCTACGCCTTGGCATGAAATTTGCATGAACAGGACAGTTTACTGGATTTTAAGAACATGAATGTACTGCGAGGATTTTTCCCAGTGGGTAAACAGGCTTCCTGTCTTCCTGTTCCATGCAAACTTTGTAAACTTTTGATGTATCTTTCTTCACTCTGATTTTGAAGATAATTTCCTCTGTTTGATCTTTAAAAGGGTGGTAAATTAGAAATACTTTGCTAAGCCTAACTTTGCACAACTGATTGTCTTGAAGGAAGTTTTTAAGGTGGTTAACATGCGACCTGAGTATGTCTTCGGCTGAAAATGTGTGTTATGCCTCAGGGACATTTGAGCAGAAATCTGTTCATACAAATGCAGCATTACAATTTGTAGCATGCCTTCTTGCAGACTATATCTGGTATTGTTTCATGGAATGGAGTGATACAGTAGCAAAATGCTGGTGAATATGTAAATAATGAGAAAGATACGGCAAAAAGGCAAGTAATTCTACAAGCAGTAGAACTTATAAATACTGATTTTCAAGAATTTGTGTGTTGTGGTTTGATTCTTAAATGTCTTAAAAGCAACAACCTCTTAACTGATCAAAGCTTTTCCTGGAGCTATGATGTACGTGGCTTTTCTCTATCATGTGAATTTGCTGAGTACTATGAAATGCTTTGCCACAATTTTCTGTATAGAGTATTATTAGGATTTTATTCATCCATTCAACACTTTTCATGAAACGCATTGGAATTCAAAAATTATGAGAACTCTAGTCTGTAAAATGTATTGGAAATCGGCTAGGGAGGGCCAATAGTTGTTTTTGAGAGTTGGAGGGACAGACAGGTAAGCACATGAAACTGACTGCCTTAAAAGAAAACAAAACATATGAAGACTTTAGTTTGCATAAGCCTCATTTTAAGGAACCAAGTTAGGAGCTATCAGTTAAGATTTATGATGAGTTATTGCATTTTTTTTTCAAGGCAAAAGAGCTAGTTCGAACAAATGAAGAGTTCCATGCATAAATAAGTACATACAAACATAAATATAATGAAAGCCTATGTATACTCTATCTGTGAAACATGAAAAGATAAAATAAACCAAAGAGGAAAAGCTTAGCGAGATGATTTGAAATAGGCTGCAAATTAAAATAAAGAATAATTACTGGATTCTAAAATGGAAGAAATGCCGGGGAAGTGTTTGCAGTTGAGAGGTACAACTGAGAGATGGATCTTCTAAGATTCCATATGGAAGAAATTTATGGGTAATAGAGATCCCATCAGCTGAAGATAAAGCTAGACTTTGTTCCGTTGAGGAGAAAACAAAAGCAGATGTGAAACATCTATAAAAATGGAGGAGGAAGGATGAGTTCTTATTGTGGAAAGATGTTCTGATGTAAAAGAGAATGCAGCTTCTGTGCTTTTCTGTTTCTGCTGAGAAAGCATCAGAGCAGAATGGAAAAATAAACCTATTTTACTTATGCACAGAAGTAAATGTGGCAGAAAAAGAGAAGGCTAAAAACAAATATTGTAGTTCAATTTCAGAATTATGGAAGGATTTTGTTGGATGTTCTGGAAAAGCCTTTCAAAATTAAGGAGAGTTAAACTAGGAGCAGTATTTATCATAACCAAGAGGCAACAATAGGAGAGAATTAAGTAAGTTTTTACTTTAATAAATTTTACAGACATCAGTTTCTGCACACCAGAGCTGTCACACCATAAGAGCCCTTTTCTTTAGGAATGACTTGTGGGAGCAAGCCCACAAAACTGGAGACTTCCTCCTCACCGCCGTTTCAGTTATGTCTGTCCTTTCCCTGGCTGAAGGCAATGGGCTGAACACCACTAATTAGCTTTTGTATGCTTCAGTCCTTGGAAGTAAGCTTCTGAAACAGCTTTCTAAAATTTTGTTTAAAAAACTTTAACAAACAGAAAAATAATCCTCTTGCATTTGTTAGATACCTTTTTTCTTTTCTTTTTTCTTTTCTTTTTTCTTTTTTCTTTTTCTCTTTTTCTCTTTTTCTCTTTTCTTTTTTCTTTTTTCTTTTTTCTTTTTTCTTTTTTTTTCTTTTTTCTTTTTTCTTCTAAGAGTAAAGCATTTACTCATTTTCTGTGATTTTTGATAAAATTGAGGATGAAAAGTTCTGAGTAAAATTTAGCCAAATATCATTCAATAACATGCTCATGAGCACTATTACAGAGCACTGTCAGAAGACTATATTTAGGCTTATAGCTTCTTATCATAAATATATATGTATTTATACATGCATATATGCCATAGAGACAAAAGCACACAAAAATACATAAACTAAAGAATTATTATTTTAATATGTGTTAGATTATTTCTGTGTATGTAAACATTTGGAAAATTTGTGCAGCAGAAGTCACTGTAGGCACTATTATTTTAATTCAAATTCTGTAGTTTTAGTTACAGCTTCTCAATCTTACACAAAAGATGCTATAAATCTCCATGCAGATTGATGTAGGAGGCATATTATATGTTATACCACACAATTTAATCCCATTTTTTCAATAGAAGGCTACCTATTGATTTTTTTTTTGTAGTCAAACACTGAATCTCTTGCCATGTAACCATAATGAATGGAAATGAAAACTATATCACCTGTTTACGTGTATGCAAGCAATATTTTTTTCTATATATTATTCATAGCACTTGTAAGGGTAATAATTCTAGTAAACTATAAGAAAACCCATTTAAGTGTTTAACTTTTGTAAGAGTAGGACAAAAAGCTCTGCAAGAGTAAGGCACAACGTGACCTTATGCATATACAACTGTTATGGACTTTCATATAGTCATAGTTCCACTATGACTATAATTTTCTGTCCATTTAAATAGTGTGCTATGATAGTAATCACATTCTTAAAATTCTTTGGACTACTTTAATAATGTTTCACTGTATTTCACTGGCCCTCATTTCAATTCATATTTAAAGCAGCTATAGTCTAACTAGATCAATAAGTACGTATAGTTTTATCATGGTGGTTCATTAGAAACATATGGTAAAATGCCCCTCTATGAACATTTTTCATTCTTTTTGCTACTGTAGAATATCTTCGTAGAGAGCATCCAAATAATTGACATAGTATAGGACTGTGTTATTAATACCTTGATTTTTTCATTAACCTGCGTTTAAGTGCCAAATGTTGGTGCCATTTTAAATGGTCTTTTCCTATATTTGAGTACTGAAGTGCTACAGATGTGAACTGCCCAGCTAATATCCTGACTTGTAATAAGTAAATAAAATACTGGTGTGAGCCAACACATTTTCAAACCTGAATTTCAAACAAACAAACAAACAAACAACAAAAACACAAGAGCAGCATGCAAAACATCCTGGTGTAGGCAATATATCCAGCACAAAGGAAAAAGAAATATGCAGAGAGATAAAATATGCAATCATAGACATATTCTGTATTGATAGCTTCTCAAAAATTCCATGGTGATTAACTCTAGGTGGCAATCGGGTAAAAAAGTATGTACCAGTCAGAGATACAAGACAGTTCCTGCTTGGTTCAGAAGAGCAAACCACATGTGTGGTTCAAGTCAGTTTTTTTTGGTTTTATAAACATACTGATATAATTTTCAGAGACAGAATTACCATACAGAGGATCTCAGTTCACAGAACATCACATTTATAGACAACCTACTTGCACCTCTGAATTATATACAAGGTGCACACTTCTGAATTGGTGGTTTTGCAAGAAACACGCACAGGGATGCCTGCTGAAATAGCTTTCCTGTGACTTTCTTTTCCTCTTTCATTCTGAAGTGATGCCAGAGTCCTTAGTTTTCAGTTTATGCTGTCTTTATGGCTGCTGCGATCTGTATTGTGGTTTAGTTCTTGATTTTTCCACTGGATGCTTGTTCCATTCATGGGCACTGAAGTCACTAGACTTTTAGACTGGGAGCAGCAACAGCAAAGACATGACTGGAAATTAATAAAAGAAAAAATGTTTAGCATTAATCTGCTAACTATGCAGTTTGCTAACTGTATCCTTTGTAAGCAGATTATTTTAGGTGAAGAAAGAGCATCACACTGCATGAAAATTTTTGTCATAAAATGTAAACAATCCTTCTGATGAACTATCAGAAGATAGCAAATTAGGTCTATTTGGTTTAAGAACTTTTGCAGCATCAAAAGGAAAACTGTTTGACTAAATTAAGCAAGTTGGACATTAACAGAACCCCACATGTTTTCTAAAGAGCTGGGAAAGTATCCTCCCTCTCACCGTGCTGAGTACCTAGAGATCAGTAGTAGCTGCTTAGCAAGTACAGAGGCAATGAAAATTCCCTAGGAAATGATTTAGAACCCTTCCAACATCTCAAAGGAAGACAAAATTGTTTAGGGAAAGAGATGATGAATATATTGAAGCACATCATTTTATCATTCTATTCAAGAATAGAATAGGTCAGGATCATGCTCCTAGGTCCTTTGCAAGCATGGATGTTCTGTTGGGTCCTCTTTTCAGAAAGAATTCTTTGCCCATCCTCCCTACCTTTACAGAGAGCAATGCTGAGCTCTAAGCGGGATCTCTGCACCTTATTTAGGGCAAAGAGAGTTCTGCTCTCAAAGGCGCACTGGCAGTAGCAGCAGTTGATCAATGACTCCCTTGAATTCAGTGAGAAGGGAGTGTTGTAGAAAGGTAAGACTAGACATAAAATACATGTGCTGCAAATATGTGGTGGAAATGTGAAATTATTAGATTAGTACAGAGGTAGGGGTGGGAAATTCAATCATAAAATGGAAAGATTACCTGAAATAATCACATTGAGAAAGGAAAGATGTTCTAGTGAAAACTAGAGATTAAATAGTAACTGAAAATTATTTAATTAGAGTTGTTGGATAGCAATTTTATTTGGAAGGGCAAACATAAAGAGAGTTAATGATATGAGGAGCATCTGGTAGTACCATTACTTCTCCCTTGGGGACAAATGCCAGCATGGTGTTTTGTCCACAGTTTCCCACTGCAGTATGGGACTGTCAATATCAATGTCTAATGACAAAAGATACTTCATATTCTCTTGTGGAAATAGCCCCTTAAAAATAGTCCATAAGTCTGAGTGGGCTATGGAAAAACAGGCTTTCTCTATTTCAATCATTATATTTTTCAAAAGCTCATGTCACCTATTCATAGTCTGAAAGATTTTTAGTGCAGTCCTACAGTCCTTCTTTTTTTTTTTTTCTTTTCTTTGCAAATAAAATTATTTCAGTCTGCTATTTCATCACTGTGTTCTCCACTATTTGCTCTTCTTGTGTTGTCTCTCTTGGTGAATGTTGGTGAATGACTTGCCTGGACATTGTGATAAGGAAATTTAGCCTTGATATATTTTAGTGTGTTGGAACTAGAAAAAYGCAGGTAAAAGATATAGTGCTTATTTAATTGCCAAAGTCAACTCAGATACCTAATTTGGTATTCAGACTTGAAAATTTTAATTAGGATGTGATTGTTTAACTGCAGGCAGATTTGGTATGTTCTGTGCATGGGTTTTTTTTCCTCACCCGGAGTGGGAAATACGTTATCAAATGAATTCTGCTTCATGTACATGCCACATGTAAATAAATAGTACTTAATAAGAGCATGACTATCTCAGTGCTTGTTTACAGATGAGGACCATGTCAAACTTATTTACTGGTTTAGCATTTCAGATAATGAGGATAGTTTCAGCCCCCAGTTTGGTATGTGTGCTGTGTGACCTGCCAACTGGCAAACTGGATAGTTTATAACCCTTCATTCCTTTATATGTCTCTCCTCACAACTGATGAAAATAGACAGTAAATAAATGGCTTAATGCATTTCATCAATTAGATATTAAAATCTCCTCAACACTATCTTACCTGAAAGCAATTTTTAAACTTCTTGCTCACAAAATAGAGAGCTATTGGGTTTATACAAGAGTTCATGGTTGCCAGGTTGATGCTGATATAGTCCAGTGGCAGCAAGAAACTAGGCAACAAAAGAAAAAACAAAACATTTAAACTCTTTATATACTGTCACAACGTCTGTGCTATTTTTGGTTGCAGTCTCTGTTCTAGGTTCTGTCACAGAAACTATTCCCTGTCAACGAGCTCCTTCAATCTAATCTTTTACCATACCGTATCTGGAATAACTTGTCTCACAGAAATTCACAAAAGCAAGAGGAAAGTGCTTGCAATAGCATTAGACAACATTTATTGTATTTTTTTGTAACACATTACAGCAGAAACCCCTGAAAAGAGAGGGATATGGGAAAAAGATCAGAAAATAGGAACCAGTTCTTCTGACATGAGTTACATGCATAAGGACATTTCTTACGTAATCTCCAGTGTGCTGCATTATATTTATATTATACTTGATTAATATAAGAAAATAGGGTACCTGAGTAGTTCACATCTGCCAGGGTCTCTTTCGTTGTATACCATTTTTTTCAAAATTCGGCTCAGATGGAGAGGGAACCAGCAAAGAGCAAAAATCACTACTAGACAGAAAACTGTCTTTGCAACTTCTCGACGCTAGAAAAAGACACAAAGATAATGATTACTGATTGCCTAGTTCATATTGGTAGGTGCCTAAAGTGTAGTGATATTGGCAGCAAAGTATGCAATCTAGATGGGCATGCAAAGATTTCCAGAGCACAGCTTTTAGGTTAACTGCTCTCTGTGAAACRTTTTTTTATTGAGTTAGTTCTTGAAATCTTGCCGTCCTCAACAGAACCTACTGATCACTTAGACTAGAGCAGGTAGAGCACATGGGTGATGGCCGTCACCAAGCTGTCACCTAAGGAAAAATCCATTGCTAGACTTTCCTGAGCCTGCCTCCATTCCCCGCCATTCGTGCTACCCTGCAACTCAAAGTTTTCTGGCAATCTCTGCCAATTTGTAAGTTGTGGCATAAATATATCCTCCAGTAACCAGTCCAAGGAACACGATGTGCACTTCATGTTGTGATGGGGAAAGAAGGAGGGAAGGCTGCCTCCCTCCACCATCCTAGTCCTACCAGGGGGAGTAGATTATGYGGAGGCACTGGGAGAAGCTGCTAAGGGAAGGGATTGGAGAGTCTGCACAACAGGAGCATCTCTGGTCAGCACAGGCAGCAATGGGCCAGAGGAGGCAGGACCCCTGACAGAGGGCACTGCTTTAGAGATTCACATTTCTAAATCAATGGAGTGGGATTTGATGGGCTAAAATTAACATTGTATCCTATTGTCTGACAAACTGCAGGGGAAAAAAGTTAGGGAATTTCAGTTAGGAATGAAGTATCAGAAAGTGCTGCAAAAACACCAAAGTGAGATTTGGCGATTTTGTGAGTGACTTTGCTCTRTGCTTACTTATTTGTCCAAGCTTCCAAATGTTCTTTTCTATAGCCAGTACAGTTACTATAGTGGTACTGCAACAATGAAACAATCTTAAAAAAATCCAGCTTATCCTAAAACTAGGTTACTCTACAGTTGTTTTCTTTATTTGCTTGCTTTTTCTTTCTTTTTTTTTTTCCAAGACACGAAAGTTGTGCCTCAAAGTAYGCCAAAAATAGGGATGCCCCATGGAGTTGTATCTTCATGAATAAAAAGTCAATTTTTTTCAAATCTTTTTCACAAAATTCCAAGGCATATAACCGATAACAATTTAAAGTTAAGACCAGAACTGTCACACTTAAGAAAAGAGATAAACTCTGGTGAGCTTCCAGAGCATGTTGTCTTCAATATATCCTTATTGTCTTCAGTATATAATATGGTCTCCTATGTTCTGGGCTTGACTGAGTATCTCAGGGTCATAAATAAGCTACACCTTCACTCTATTTTTACAAATTATTGTATTCAAATACATTTTGAAACAGTTAACCCAAAGCTAACCCAAAGATAGAAGAACAGTTTTCTTAATATTTACCTGCTTAAGATGTTCACTGAGAGCAATTCTCAAATTACTGTTCCTTCTGTTTAACATTTCACAAGTCATTAATGTGTAAAAGATAGCGGTGCATGCCAGTGGCATGCAGAAATAGAAACCAAACAGCCACCAGTCCTTTGCATCTTTGTAAAACTGCAGAAAAGGGAAAGAAAAGAGAAGATATATTCTTAAAATTCAAAGAATGTAGCACAGAAATGTAGCAGAAAGTGTGACAATTGGTATGTTTCTTTTAAGAGTCCAAGTGTTTTGGTAGACAGCACTGAACTATGTCAACTTCCTTATCGTTCTGATCTATTTCAGACCAACAACAAAGTGGGAATTGTGGCAGTGTAAATGCTTAGTTTACCTTGCCAATAGCCAGCATGTACCTTTGTTGCAGTCTATTTTGAGTTGGAATTAATTACTCGTGACTGAGGTTTCTGGATGTGTACTCCCATTTATGAAAACTGGAGCTCAGTTTTCACAAAAATGACGTGCCCAAATGTAGCAAGTGTCAGTTTGCAATAACAAATCTCACTAAAAGCCTCGGTAAATGCCATTTTACCTCCATGGCTCCTGTCCTGATTCCAAAAAAGGAAGGTTCAAAATGTCTTGCAAGCTTAATCATCTTGTGTTATCAGTGAAAGGATTGCTAGTTGGTTTGCTTATGTTGTAGGCAGATAGAGGCTACTTCATAAGTATTTGTCTGTTACATGCAAAACGCAGGACCAGTGGCATCCAGTTTTATATTACTTTTAACCCTTTGCTTGCCCTTTGTACCATATGACTTTTATGAATGGGCATATTATTCTGCAGCAGCATTACTCTGCTATGTGATTTTAACTCTCAGTTGTGGTTTAAGGCTTTATGTATTATGGGAAATACTATATTTGACAAGATCTTTAAAATTGTACTTTTCTATGGGTAATTATCTTTACAGATTTGAGAAAATACTGTATTTTAGTATTTAACTTTTATGTTCAGCCAAAACCGTGCATTGCAGTATGATATTTTAAATACTTCCTGTCTCTATGTTATTAATCACTGAGATGGATGTATACAAGACAGAACCTTCTTTCTCATAATCTTTCCTTCAGTTTGTTTATCCCTAGTGGATGTGCTCTTGTAACATCACAGTTCCCACACCAAATGTCAAAGTGCTAATAACTGAGGATTATGTGAATCTCTTCTGAAAATGTCAGACATCTAACATCTTCTTTACATTTAAAACTGCATAGTGCTAAACTTTGAAAGGTGAAAATGAACCTAATTTAATAGACTAGTATTTAACAATGATATATTTTTAATTTGCTTTAGTTATATCCAAAAGCTGAATTAGTGAGAAAAAGGAAATATTTTTGATTTGCATCCCCTCTCACCCCAGTAGGGAGAGTAAGTTGCTACCGAGTTTGCTAGTGTAGCATGCCCTACAAGCCCTGCTGGTATCTAGGCCACAAGCCACCTCAAAGGACATCTTGTGCTGCGATGATTAGTTTGTTTTCTCCCTCTCATTAGCCTCATCCCTGGGAAAGGAGGGGCTGCAATCCACTGCATAGCTGCACTCTCTTTGGGGGCTGAATTTCCCCCCTGGGAACTCAGCTTCTGCCAAGAGAAAACCAGAAACCAGTATGTTCCATATTTTAGGAGTCTGTACTGAGGAGAAATATAATTAGCACTCCTCCTGCAGAGAAAAGGACTGCAAATACATGGAGACTTTTTTTTTTCCCCTGTGGAAATTCCTTCAGGTCAGACCAGAAGCACATTGGCTAGGCAGCATGGCAAAATGTGCACTGGGTGAATCCATGCTGTATTTACGAGGCAAACTGTTTGTCCTGCTTGCCTAACAGCTTTATGCACACAGCCTGCCAGTCACAAAGAGCACACACGGCCACTTCTGTGTATCAGCCCTGACYTGTGCACTAATGCTGTACAAAGACCTGGTTTTGTGCAGTTACAGAACCTGCGTGAAAATGCCTGCAAATGATTAATTATGGAAGCTGAGCTTCACAAAGCTTACATCAAAGCATAAAGTGGGGTTGATTTAAGAGGAATAGACATTCTTTTGTTTGTCTTGAAAGTCCACATGGAACTGGTTTTCTACAGGAAATGTGCATTTTAAACAAGTTTCCTAGTGCACTCAGCCTCTTGGGAATCACGGTCAAGCATGAATCTTTTAAATCTTTCAAGGATTGCTTTAAACATGAATAAAACTTCTCTTAAAAACAAAAGTTAATCTTAATTCCTTTCCAAAGTTTAATGATTGTTTATTGTGGTCTTTGTGGTAGTAAATATGATAGTTAAATTAAAATGTTATTTCCATTTTAATATCATGTTTTTACTTGCTTGCAACTCTTGAAACACTATCATTTCCAACACTTAATTCTTAGCTTGAAAGTAAATGCTGGCTTATTGCCTGGAAAATCAACTTGAGTTTAGGGGGACTTGGTGCTTTTGAATTGTGCCGAGTATGTAAAGGACACTAATTAAACTAAGAGCAAAAGAAAAGGAAAAGAAAAGAGGCTCATCTACTTACTGAGTTAAGAACAGAAAAATAATCGTTAATATTAACATGCCCACAAAAGACTTGAACTGTGATGTTTTTGCAAATAGTGAGGAGAAAACCATTCTTTTTCTTAGGGAGAGAAGAAGTGAAGATTTTCCAGGCACATTTGTGGGGAAAAAAAAGCAGCCATTATAAAAGCAAAAGGCCTAGGTTTGCTCCAGTATGCATTTCATAAGTTGCATTCCTGTTCTTAAAATATCCYCAGCCATAGAATCTGTAGACTTTAGTTATTGAAAGTCCTGGGTAACTCTACTCCCTCTTCACCTACATGATTTATTTCCATCAGGGAATGGCTTTTGTTTTCTCTTGCTCATGTTTCTTGCTGTTTCTACCTTCCCTGCAGTTGGCTTAACCGTATTGCCATTGGGGATCTTCAACTAAAAGCAATAAATCACACAGCCTCTTTATTTTCTAAATTTTCTAGCTGTTTTTTGCCTTCTCCTCCTCAGTTCTAGCCCATACGATGTTCTCATCCCATAAAAGGAGAGGTGTTAGACATTCGAAAAAAACAGAAACTTGTACTTTAAAATTCTAGCTCTGGAAAAAAATGTGCAATTGCCCTTAAATTTAAGACCTTGCATTATCTGCCTTCTCTCAGACAGAGCAGAACAATAATCATTTTTTATTGCTGGTGAGCTGTAGCTGGCCCTTTTTGGGTCCACAAAGGAAAATATGAGACCTTTTTCCATTTTATCAGTGGAGGGTCAGGCTATCCCTCTATGTAATAAAGATATGTTAACTCTGGAGAGGCTTTTGCCTGACTTGCCTTGAATGAGTTGATGTGGGCACTGACACCTGTTAAACCACGGCAGCATTGTGGATGAGGGCTATGAACATGCCTGATACCTGCTCAGGCACTTCTCTTGCTCTGCAATTTGTGTTGCTGTGTCTAGATGACAGCTGTCAATGACCAAGTTTCCTAGGTTAGAAATGGGAGCCTGTCAAATTTGTAGACATTAATTCTTATAAATGAAGGGATTATTGTGCTTGACTTGGTAAATGGCAGTTGGAAGAGATCTGTTAGAATGTGATCACTCTCTTTTCCTTCTCTGCCAGAAGGGCTGGCTGCTGCACACAGGGCGATGACTCATCACAGTAAAACACATTTCCCAGCAGTTRCAAGCTTCAAGGTGTTATACCTGGAAACACAATTCCTCCGAAAGCTCTGCCTACACTGATGCTGTTCTTGACTGTACTTTAATCAGGTCTGTACTGTACATTACTGGATTAAGAGTCCTCACTATTGAAGGAATGAAAATGTTGTATAAGTCGCATTTGCTATTTCTGGATGAAAGTGGACACTAACCACTGTAAATGAAGGCTCCTCCTTGCACCAATATACATTGGAACACATTTTACACTTATGAATAAAGCATATTTGTTATACTGTCAATCCCCAAAAGAGAAAAAAAGGAYGCTACTTACCAGCATAAATTTATTTGTAGGATTGAGCATGCAGGTAACGTAACTTTCATCCTTGTATCTGAAAGGCACCACAGCAAAACCAATTGCTTCTGGAATAGCCAGTATAAAGGACAGAAGCCAAATGGAGAAAATTTCAATAGCAGTGATCATAGGGATGCCGATTCCCTGAACACGGCTCCATGAGGCAACTGCTCTGTACCTGCAAGAGACAGATATTAAATTGCAATCTCCAGGATCTTCCTTAAACTCACAGCTCTGTTCTACTTTTAAATATTATACAAAATYCTAAAGCTGCCATGCCAATTATTTATTAATCTTATATTTCTTGYTTTTATATGCACTAATGATTTCTGATTAAAGTAGGAAAGGTTTGTGAGGCCTGGCAATATCTTTTAGTAGATAAACTTACGTATTGTAAGTAAAAAAAGCTTTCAGGCGTGCAAGCTGTTCTACAGATCTGAAACAGCTCATCTCCTTCAGCCACATCAGTAATAACTGCAGTGCTATCCAAATTGAAGTCGTGTGTTTGCATGAAATGAAATACTATGCGAATATTCTTCATAATGTGAAAATGCACTTGTTTTACATTGTGTTTACATATTAAAAATGCTGTGTTTATGAGGCATTTTCATATTAACCTTAGACTACAGCTGAGTATTACAGCTATCTGGCTGCCAATTCAGGTCTTAGACTCCGCACCCTTCCAGTAAGAACCTGAAGTGCCACGGATAAAGACTGTACGTGCCAGAAACAATGCATTTTTCCCATGACTTTGTCCCTTAGATAGCAAGTTTCTCTGTGAAAAGGGAAAATATTGAAACCTACTTTCCTGTATATACATATCTTATAGCAGGAATGTCTGGTAAAAGGTGAGAATTCTTAAAGAAGCTTCACATAAAGTCATGCATTTAGCATATCTCTCTTTTTATTGCTTTGCCTTCTCCATCTCTTTCATGGTGGGGGATTTTTGTCATCAAGCTGCAGCCCTTCTGCATGTCTTTCTCCTCTACTTGTCTGACAGCTTTCAAGGAACTTGTATGGACTTCTGATTCTTGCGACCTCAACCTCACTGCCTCAAAATTAGAGCAAGCACAAGCTCTGTTTTTTTCTTGCAATAATCTGTAGTATGTGTAGGACAGCTTTCTTTCATCTGTGACATAACATTTCCTAAACTGCTTATTTTAGTTCCCAAAAAATTATTACTGCTTCCTATCTGGAAATATAGTTCTGCATGGCTTTATTATGTCCTCCGCCAATGAAACATTGTTCTTTAGCTGAGAGGGGGAAAAATCAAGAAAAAATGTTCCCCTATTTTAAAAACATCAGGACAAGAGGTCAGATTAAGCAGATTAATTTTTATAAGAAGCAGTGTCATTTTATTGCCCTGGCTTTGTCAAGTATTCTTTTCTTTCTCAGACATGCTCTCTTGAGTCCTGGCAGAATGCTAGATATATGCCGCTGCCACATCTGTTTTTGAAATTTTGTCAAGGTAGGAGCCAGGTTGTGGTTTTAGGAAAGTACTGGGGGCTTGAGGGCTCCTGCCTATCGAACATTTAAGGAAAAGAGCAGGTCAGAGCCTCAGGTTGGGAGGTTTTGAGTGTACTGGGAAGCACTGGAGTTTGGATTTCCGAGGTGGAAGAGATTAAGAGCTTCTGATGAGCACAAGAATAAAGAGAAGTAGGACCCCAGAGATCCTTAAATGTCTGAGTTATTACAAGGCATCCTTCCTTTACCAACTTCTCTGAACAGAACAGAGGGAGGAAGGTGCATGAATGCAAGATCAAGCCCTCAACCATTCAGGAAAACTACAGAAAACATTATCAGRCTGGAATCTTATGCTCTGAATACCGTACACAACATAGTCACAGGCATACTAGGCACAGGTTCTTAGTCTACCATTTTAACATAAATATCGTCTTTGAGATCCTTTYATATTGTTTTTGCCAAATATCAAACTAGGAGTTCCATACTATTGCTAATATTGAGCTGTTCCTGCTCATCATGAGAGATCACAGCAGTTCTTCATGTTAAGGATAGCCAGCAGTATGTTGACTGAAGCTCTTACTCTAATAATGCTCTTTTTGTTTTTTAATTGTAGAATCTTGATTAACTAAAACATATATTGCTTATAGCAATTGACTCCATCTAATGCTGTATGCAAACCCGTATATACACCCATATAGCCATATAGCCAATTATTATAAATAATCTGCTTTCAGAAGCTTTTTGAAACTAAAATTGACCAAAGTTGAAGACTAGAAACAGTCTAACTGTGACAGCACAGAGCTGTGTGCTGGCTGATTTTTCTTATTAAAAAGACTACATTCGCTGATATTTAGTTTTGTATCATATGACTACTTACAGTGCCAGTCCCTAACTGGTGGAAAGTACTGTCAGATCCTCATTTCACTGTCATTTAACCTGATTACACCTCATCTTAGTTATTTTCAGARTCTGGCCGTATATGTCTGTTTTCTAACACACATTATCTGCAGCTATTACAGTAGTAGCAACTGATAAAGAATATGCCCTTGGCCAMACATGTAAAAGGTAAGAGGAAGTTAAATATGCTCAGTCTGATCCCACACAAGATTTTATACTCAAATGCCATGTGATTGTTGTGGGGATTACTTAGTGCTTTTTAAAAAAATGTATATMTAAAGAGAAGGCTTCAGCTGAGTTACTTGCAACTTAGAAAAGCAGATCTARCAGTCTACTGGAATTAATTAAGAATTAAGTAAGATTAAGCCTAGTAGAATTGTGTTTGGTCAGAAAATGGCTAATAAATTCTGAACTTCATGTATGCTTGATCTAGGAGCTACTCCTTAGAGTAATCCTCAGTAATCCTTTTACTGAGTAATCCTTAGAGTAATCCTTTTACCATTTGGGAAATGGAGTTATTTTTATAGTGCCCAGACTTATAAAGGAAATAGAGTACTACCTGTAGTAGTATGGGTTTCTGTTCCTGGGTTCAGCTTATGTTTTAACATAGGAGTTACTAAAGCAGTAAGAGCAATATTTCAGGTGTGGATACTACTAAGTCACCCATCCCTTGTAAAATTTGTATATCAATTCTTTGCTTAAAACCAAGAAAATTTTATTCTTAAAGTCTACATCACTTTGTTAATACATGCAATGAAGTTTATTTATCAACAATTTGTGTATCAAAGTTCCTTGTATATTTTATAGTAAAATAAGATCTAGCATGCTCCAGACCAAGAATAAAAGTTTTTGTAGAAGTGAAGACTTCATCTGCTATTGCCTAATATATATGAAAAAAAGGCATAAAGGAATAGTATTTAAAACCTTCTTAGCAGTTGTCATATCATTCTCTTCATATATCTTCCTCAGTACTTTTAGCAGAGGCATTTACTTTTGAACAATCAAGCAAGTTTCCTGCATGGTTTTCAGTAAGATTCAAATAGTGATATTTGTTGTCACAGTAAACATTGTAATTATATTCTACAGGCAGTGAGTTGTTAACAGTTGCAATTATTTTTAAGACAAATTTGAATAGTAATCCAGAATTGGAATACAAAATTCTTCATATTCAGGCATGTGTTTAAAGCTTTTGCTTGCCTTGTGGTATGTGAAAAAAAAAAAGGTCTTTAATAGGCAGAGTTTCAAAAAATGTCATAAAATAAATCCCAATAGTTACAMTGAATCCTATATGCTTTTGAGAGCATGAAGAAGAAACTGTACTAAATGTACATACTGTAACTGCTSAGGAGACCATCCTGAATGCTTCTAGTTTTAGAAAAAAATGGCAAAGGAGAGAACAGTGTCTGGCAAAAGAGCAGAATATACTGTACCTGTCCACACTAAGGGCACAGAGATTAAGGACTGTAATTCCCACTGATGCCTTCTGTATAAAGGGAAGGAATTTGCATAGGAACTGTCCAAATTCAGAATCCCCAAAAGGCCACTTCTGAGCAAGGAGCTAAAGAAAAGATACAAAATAATCAGAATATTTAAATAATAACTTAGCAAATATGAATCAACTATAATTATTTCTTGTCTTTAGACACAACTATTTTAACCTTGAGTTCTCCATAACTCAAGTGAGTGAACCTGCATAGTAACTCCTGCTATAGAAGCACGAAAGGTGAAAATGTGTTGATCTTCTACTAGTAACTACTACTACTTCTACTAGTAACTAACACTGTTAAAAGATCTTTTCTTTTAGTGTACTTCAGCCCTATTATAGCTGTTYGTAGTTACCATGCCTCCTCCCAGAACCAACCATTTAAAGCATAACTTGCAGTTCATAACGCATAGCCAAATTCCCATTTTGCACACAAGTAGATTCTTGTCATTGTAAACGTATTGCTGTGTAACTCATGGCAGCATTCACTGCCAGATTCTTAAGTGTGTGGAGAAAACACTGTGTGTACATAATTTGCTCTATATTATGCTTAAAGGACTGACATCATACATGTGAAGATGTGGCTGGTGTTTAAATTGTCTGAGCAATAAACTGGCAGATTACATTCAATGTCAATAAATGTAGCATGTGAAAAAAAAATAAAGTCCATACAGAATATTGTGCTCTAACTTAGCAAACATCGCTCGGGAAAGGGATTGTGGAGTTACCATGGCCAGTTCTGAAAAATGAAGTTGTTAAACCTTCTCACCAGAAAAGGATGGATGAATCTTGCTCTACAATTTTCTAATCCTCCTTCCCTAGCCTTTGCTACTGAGCTTGTCAGAGGTAGAAGTTCTTTGTCYGACGTGGGATAGCTCTCAGGCTCTTTTCAACTTCAGTCCAAGTGGTTGCAGAATGCAAAGCAATAGATTTAAAGAGACAGATGTACAACTTTGGCACCATCCTGGAGGATGTTCTATGCCCTGTACAAACAGGCAACAGATTTTTCACTGCAATACTTAGTAGTAATCACCATCTTCTTGATACATATATATTCAGCTTCTGATTTCTATTAAGCCTTACTGAAAGAAGGGCTGGAACACAGAATATTTTGAAGGTACCTTTAAAAGATGTTTCTAGAWCTTTTTATTTGCTTCAGAGAAGTTTAGCAAGTGATACATTTCAGAGTTAAAATTACAAGCCCAACCCAAGCTGGTGAAAGCTTCTGAAATTTTGCTGAAATTTTGTTCTAGACCAGAGTCTCAGTTTTATGGAACTGAAAGAGATTTAAACTTCACAACAGTTTTACTTGCCAATGTCAGCATGGGATGGAGATAAATTGATGTGGCACAGCTAGCATTTCCAGTAAGTACAGTATTTATGATATATTATGTGCTAATCTAGCTGTTCATGGACAAGAGCACAAAATGGAAAAGAAAGAGCAAAGATCCCCCTTCTCACCTGCACAAATGTACAGAGGGACATTTCTTTCTATATACAAAATTTAGTACAGCTTTGCATACAAAATTTAGTTGTGTTCTTACATTAATAAAAAACAGAACCTCTGAAATATAAATTACTACATAGAAACTTTTGTAGCAGAATAGTAGGATCACTAGGATTAGTGATTTAAATGATGTAAATAATAATCAATGTAAAGACATTATACCTGCAAATTCTCAAGTATTTCCTCTGGTTTTATCTCTGTTTGAAATAGAGGAAAACTTCAGATGGTTTATAGCTAGACATTACACTAAATATTTGCAGGCCATATTTATGCTTTTTGCCATTAATTTGTGCATGAGGCTTTAATTCATGTCAGGGGCTGCTGAACAGCTGTTGGAGAGAGGAGGGCTGATTTGGAAGGTAATTCTCCAGCCAGTTGTAGTCTCATGGAATTTCAGCTCTGAAATTCAGATGAAGGCTTTAGTCCAGACCCTGGATAGTCTGTAATCATGTGGTGTCTGTGTTTGGGCCAGATCAGAATAGTGTTCAGATACCTCTGGGAAAGGTTAATTTAGAGGGGTACTGCCAAGTAAAAGAGTTCCTAAGAGACTTTTATCAATCCCCTGTGCCAACCAGAGACCCCAGGTTCATTTCTCATTAGAGGTCCCACTTCAGGAGGCAGGAGAAAGGCAGGCATCTCTTCATTTATGTGCATGAAAAAGGCTCTAGTGTATATTCAGCAATGGAAATGAACAAGCACTTTGTAGTGACTGTGAAACTCTGGTACTACAAAGCAAATATTAGCTTCAAAAAGGAAAGTGCTGTACTTAAAAAGGCTCACTTAGTCATTACTCTTCACAGGGAAGCTTTCTCATGGTCCCACCATGTATACATCTTTTCCACGCCCCAGGAAGCTCTCCTTTTTTAAGATGAAAAGTATTTTATTCTTTTTGTTTCTTACGTTTTTCCACTAATTGAAGTAACATCAGTATCAAATGATTGGACATTCTTTTCAAGTTGATTTTAACCAAAATGACTGGTATCAGGGATAATTTTTAAGATTAACTTTGCTTTCACTTCTGTGAGTATACCGTGTTATGCAGTATACCAGTTATGTGTTCGTTACTTCTGTCTGCATTGGGGCCATTTTTTTCCTATGCAAACATTTTTAGTCAGCAAATCGGATCCTGTCTGTAGTTATGCTAATTTTACACCAAAACAAGTCCACAGCCTSTTTTCTACTCTAGCAGGATACAGAGATATCAGAGGGAATTACACATTTATTTTGTAAGATGAATTGGGCTCATTAGTCCTCAGTTACATAGGTAGAAGATAAGGACTTTTGCCACTGGCTCTGCTCTTCCAGTACTTTTGCATGTTTTAATATCAGAACAAAATGAGTGTTTTCACACATTTACAAAATTTTAGCAGATTTTCAATCAAGGCACCAGGACAGAAGAAGCATGCCAGTTATCCCAACTTGTATCCCAGTTCTCTTTGACTTGAACAAATGAATTCTGTTCCCATAACCTCACTCAAAATCTCAGAGGTTTCAGAATGAGACATGTGGCAAAGGAAATGCACTTTTCTCCCTGTGTATTTTGCAACCCTGAGGGAGTTTCAAATGTGATGCAATTCCCAAGAGAGTACATGTCGTCAAAAGCATGTTTTTACACCGAAATCACAACCAGAGATTTCAAGGTTCTGCTGTCAGTCTTAAGAAACAGCTACAGCTTTCTGGAGCATCCCCGTCTCTGCTCGCCTGTATGGCCTTTCTGCCCTGACGCTGCAGCTTGAAGCAAACAAGACAGCATTGCTGAGAACATTCCTTTGTAGGGATTTTTAAATGTCACTCAGTTGGTTTTATTCTGCTGCTGTTGCTATTTTCTAACCCTGTTAATGTACTAGCTGATGTGCAAAACACAGATAAACTCCTGCTCTGCACCCTGAGCAATTTATAGTGTAAAGAGAGAACGTTATAATCCAGGGACATGAGCATTCACCAGTGCACACTCATATGCATCCACAGTGTTTATCTAAGTCTGGGCTGATACTGTGTGTTTACAGGCAGATGACGACCCTGGAGCTCAGCCCAAAATAGATGGGCTGGGTTGAGTGCTGGATATGAAATAGCTCAAGGCTGCTCTATAAAAACCGCTTTGATTCAACAGCTACATGTTAGGAGGTCTTCTTAGCCTCATGGTTGCTGAGGATGAAAGCAGTTTTCAAAGATTTATAACTACTCTTTCCTACTCCACTCTTATCATAGTGCTCTAGAGCTTTTTCCCTATTTCCTCTTGGGACCTTTGTTCATGTGCTGACACACAAACTATTTTTCCCAGAAGCTGAACTGGTTTTCATATAGACAGTRCTTGCCTCTCATGGTAGCAGCCCTCATATGGCGATCATCCTGAGTTTCATATTCCCATCACTAATAATGATCCTGATGGCACAACTCATGTGTCTTCAGCCAGGGTTTATGCTCCATCTACAGCAAGGCGCTAGAAACAGCCTCCTTATTCCCTGGCTGCTGTTCAGCTTGGGCAGTGAGCAGGACAGGGACCAAGGCAGCAGAATTCTAGTTGCAGAGACAACTTTTGATTGTATAAATACATGGCATCTTCCAACTATGTGGTAGGATTTACAAAATCAGTGCATTTTGCTTTCCCTGTAACATAGCACAGATAGAAATTCAGGACAAAGTTCTCTCTCTCTTTTTTTTTTCTTCTCTGTCATATTGGCAGGKTTTTTTTTAACACTAAATTCTTCTAGGAGACCTTGAGCTGTCTTGGTGCAGCTCTGTCTTAAATTGTGGTCTGTAGTAATGTACGCTTTTATAAAGCATGTCTATAAAATTTCAAGGCACAAGCCACATATATGATACCTGATGCTTATTTGGAATTTAAATGAAATTTGATTGAACGTAGTGGTGACCAAGGCCTTTACCCCTGTGCTGACTGCATTTTGTGACAAAAGATCATGATTCTGACTAATGCTTTCCGTCTGACTCTGATCCATGAGACTAGTTGGTTAGGAAGAAGAGTAGGTCGAGTCTCCTGCTTGTGGTATTTTGATTCCATGACTCAACCCACCCTTCTGTTTCCAGAAAACTTCATAGCACAGGAAATCACTGCATACTCTCAAACCTTCCTTTTCTTCCTATAACCCGATATAGGATTACAATGCAGAACAGCCCCATTCCTCATCCATTTCTGTCTTGGAACCCACAGATTGTTRCTCTTCTCACATACATGATTCACCTGTGCTGCAGTATTTTGCTAGCAAAGCTGTAGGGGTGGAGGAGAGAGAATAGTGTATCTCTAGCTTTCCTTGCCCTTGCCTTCCCTTCTATTCTGTTCCTTCTCTTGTCCCCTTCTGCTCTCCCTTCCCTCCCATGCTGTAGTGAAATGCCTCAGCTCTGGGAATGGCATTGAGTAGAAAGAAGATGGACACTGAATGAGACCAACTTTTGCAATGCATGGCAAGAGAATGGTACTGAGTATATCATGGTAATATGGTAGTTTGAGSTTTTGTCAGCTTTAGTATCTCTTGACATTTTGCTTATACTTGAAATCATAATAGTGCCCTGATATGGAGGGCACACCACACTGCATCTCTTCAGCTGTTCTTTGCAGGAAATACTTTCCTCCTTTGGCTACAACCAAGAGAAGTTTTCTTTCTACTTTCTTGATGTAGAAAGAATGGTTTTTTTCTAGAGGGAATAAAGGTTAGGAGTACCATCAAAGACATTTTTCTCTCTGAATTGCCCCACCACAGCTTTCTCTGCAATTCTGCTCCCCTTTGCCCATCTGAGCAAAGGTAGGAGGTAGCAGAGGGTCCCATGCCATTTCAGGCTTTTTTTCCACCCCTGCCCCCCACTTAGCCAGCTACAGAAGGGAATGAAAGGGAATGTATAGTTCATATGCAAGAGAAAGTGGATTATGCCTCAATAGGTCCTGAATGGTCAGAAAAACAAATGTGTTGTTTTTAAGGAGAACATTCTTTCTTGATTAACAGCTAAAAGAAAATTCTAAGTTTTATGTGGGTTTTTTTTTTCTGTTTATTACAAAAATTCTATGTAGTGGTAAAACATTCCTGGCAATTTGAGACATCTCCCTTGTGGTATTTTTATTGTTTACACAGTAGGAGTAGTTTCTTTTTTGTTGCTGTTCTGTTGTGTTGGCTAACATCCCATCCTTTTAGGTAGGCTGTTTCTCAAGCAGTGCTGCTCTTCTTCAGGGAAATGAACTGCAAGGTGTGCATATGTGCAAGGTGATTAGTTGAACAGGATTTTTTCAATCCCTGGGCAAAGCACCACTTCATTATTCCTCCAGCTCTTCTGTATTTTGTGTGTTGCTAAAAGAGAGTGACAGTACTGCTCAGAAATTACTGCGGAACTGGTAAACCCTGGATATGCACAGTCAAAACAATATCTTGTTATCTGTAGAGTTCAGCTGAYTGAAAAAAACACAGTGAACACACTGACATTGTTACACCTGGAGCCCAGAGATACTCTGCAGTTTTATATATCTACAGGGCAGCAAGGCAAGCATGAGGTGCAAAACCAAAGCAGAGTAAAGTGCTCTCTTTCCTCTGAGGAGAAGACATAGTTCCCCATAAAACCCTGGGATTTACATACAGGACAGCCATTAGTTAAAGGTAGGCTGGATCGTGGACTGACTTGTGGGATATAAAATCTCTTCCTCAGCTTCTGCCTTGGAATGTGTGTTATGTGTTTTCCACATGGGAGCTGTAGTCTGCATATGGGAAGAGCAGATGCCAGGTCTGTTTTTTCTTGTCCCATGTCCCCTGTTCCATTTTGAGTGATATTTTAGGACACCGCAGTTCCCTTGCTACCTCTAGATTATGTATGATCACTACATGGAGACATATACCCAAATAATAGGAAGTCATATTCTGAACAAGTTACTTTGTTTCCTGCATCACACAGGGCTACCTTGGAAGGATTGGTAGGAATTCAGCAAAGTTGTTCAGGTGGTAGTCACATAATTTCCTACTGATGTTTGTGCTTGATTGAAAAGAATACATAGCACTTGTGATGAATTTTGCTTTTAAAAAGGCTTGCTTTTCTAAGTGAACTTAATTTTATGTGCTCTGTGGGCTTGGCCTTATTTTCCTTTGGCACAAAACTCCATAATTACAATGGATGCCACTTACTTCACTAGTCTACAGGGTGAGTCTCAATGCGTTTTGTCATCAGCTTTGTCTATACATAATATTAATTTTCTCAACAAAGGCTATTGGTTAGCTATGCCAAACAGCTTTTGATCAGAAATCTGTGCAGCAGATGAGAAGAGATTGGTCCAACTCCTCACCTATTACACATTTTCTCTGATGTTCAAAATGTTAGTAACTAGCAATACCCTAGGTAGGTCTTCCTTCACTGAAGAGAAAATGCCTGAAGATGTTTAGTTCCTGACAGCTACCTTATGCAACATGTAGCTTCACAGGGCTTTAGGTTGGCCACTTCACAGTGTTCTAGGCATCCAAACTGATGTAAGAAGAATGAATACCAGCAAAAACATAGTCCATAAAGGAAAATATCATCTGGTTAAGCTGTTTGAGCACTGGACAAACCCATTTATTAACTGCATTGATGTMTTTGACTTTGTATCAGTAAAATGATTAGGAAAAAAGTTTGTAAATCTCATTTAAAAGAAAAGGTTAAAAAGTGARTATTTTGCATCATCTGCCTTTATGTAATCTAGTGGTGCAAGGAGTTCATAATATTAAGATGTAAGACAATATAATCTTACATAGGTCAGTTTTCAATAAACCAAACTCATTTAAACATTTTTCTCTGAATCATGAAAAGAGCTTTACATGAGAGACATATCAAGACTTCTCAGCGATGTAGTTAAAACTGAATCTTGYCACTCCAAAGGCGAGAAACACTGGACCTACAGTGTGTCTAGCTCCACAAGATCAGGAACGAGCTATGGAGAGTTTTTTTCCTAAGGAGAGCAGCTGCGTGCTCTACTACTGCTACTGCTGTTTCCAGGGATAGCAGCCACAGCCAAAAGGGCTTTCCAGAGCTCCGGCRCAGCCAAAGGGACAGCAGCACTATSGATATTCTGCTGCTCCTGCCTCCCAAAAGCCTTGGAAGACTGGCTAGTTTCACAATGGAAAGCAGTCCTCTAGAGAAGTTTCCTTKCTTTAACTCCAAACTTTTGCTGCATCTGTATGTGACACTCATGAGTAGTGCAGGTGAGGCAGCTTTGAGCTAAGAGCCAGGCCACCTGAAATGGAAAGATATTGTATGAACCTCTCTCCAACAACATAACCTGATCTCTGAGGTATATTTGGGAGAAAGAGGAAAGTATTTGAAACCAAGTGCAATAAGCACATGACTGGAAATGTAATTGGCTTAGAACTGATGTTTCAGTCCGTTAAGGCTGGATTATAATTGGCACCCTTCCTGTAATACTCAATTTGTTATAATTGATTCAATATTAAAAGCAGTCATGCTAGAGATAATTAAGTATAATAAGGCTTTAATAGATTTGGAATATCTTCAAAGGAGGCTAGTGAATATTAGTGATCTCAATCCATTTTACAAATTCCTAAGGGGAATCAGCTATATAATTATAGTAATTGGAGAAGGTAAGGGAGAATTTTGAGTCTATTGTACARTGAAAAAAATTGTTAAAATGTCAAACACTGTGACTATATCTTTAGCCAACATAAAATATGCAATTTCCCTTCATTTTTTCTCCAGCAGCATCTGATCACTGTTAACTGTGCACATGCATAACACAATGATGGACTTGGATTCCTCCTAGAACTTTGTGTTTTCAATCAATACAGTCTTGTAACTACTTTCTAAAGATAGGTAAAATGGATTTCAATATCAGTAATATTGCCTACTGCCTTTAGAATATATATAGGGACAGATAAACCTTCCTTATATTTCAGGAAAGTGATTACAGCTGTTGCAATATCACATTATCATTAAATATTAACACATTGTGTGCATTTATAGGATGTGTCCCTTGCAATATTGTACTATGTTTATTTTAATATGTAGATAAATGCTTATTACTCTGCTTCCACAGTAATTCTGTCGTTCTAAAAAACAAAGATCAAGCCTATATTGTGTTGCGTGTTTTACATTTTTTATTTACAYAGAATACTGCTAAGTTTATATAGGTCAACATAAGGCTGACTCTGAARTTAAAAAGTGCTTAAAGTTCACATCTGAGTGTATAAAAAACTTTAAAAATGAGGTTTTAATGCCATTTTTWAAAAATGTTGCTTAAAACACTCTCCCTTCCAATTTCAAAATCTACTAGTATTTTCAGTGGCTGCCCTTTGCTGCCACTTGACAAGGAGAGATAGATGTTGCCACAGATTTTAAGAACCTTGGAAGTCTAAACATGAATGCCATTTAACAAAGTTTAAAATCAACTTCTAATGTAAATAGAGATATCTTTAAATAGTTGATACGAAATGTGCTATAAATAATAACAATTTCATAGCAGAAGCGCTAGGGCTCCACTGTAAATGCTATAAATACTTCCCTGTATCAGAATATTTGCAGCTAATCTTACACAATGAGGTGTTTATGTAAGATATTTTTTCCAATAATTARTTTTGAAAGTTCAGTCACTGAAAAGTTATTTTAGGTCAGAATTGKTTTTTTGTCAGAAATTCCACCAGAAATAAAAACCCTATCTCAGAAAATAAAGAGCATAATTACATAGAGAGGGCACTGTATTGCAGGAGATGGAGTCCAGCACATCCCATCTCTCATCCCGTCTCACACGGGCATGGAAGACACGGCTGGAACTCAAGTCAGGCACAGGCGAATTGTTTGAGTCAGACTGATAATACAGCATAATTTACCTCTGCCTACATCAAACTGAATATTTAATTTTAATTTTCTGGATGGAAAAATGAAAAAGTTGGAAATTTATCTGTAATTTGCTATTAAACCAAATTCAGCACCTCATGATAACTTAGATTATATGGCKCTATACATATATAAGGTGTTCAGATACACATTTTAAGCCATAATTGAYTTTAAAGTTACTATGATCTTTTCCAATCAATATCTGCATTGTTAGTAATATCAGTAGCTATTTACATATAATATACCATTTTCTGGTCCATTTGTGKTTTTTTTCTTTTTTTTCTTTCATTTTAAAATACATTTTCAAACTCCATGACACTACTCRTTATAAAGGTCCATGTAAAATGTATGTCTAAACAATCTTTAAGGCCCAAGTTGTACGGAGTGTGTTGTTTGTTTCTTTTTTTTTTTTTTTTTTCATTGTACTATGTTTTGTTTTATTTACTAATTTAAATGGCCTAAGAAGAAAAAAAGAATAATATCCTGTTTGCTCACATGCTTGATTATAATCCTCAGGATGCAGGTAGAAGTTTGCAAAATTCTTTGAAGATGTTCTGAAATGTGTTAAGATCCATCACTTATATTTAAAAAAGCAGTTATATTAATTCAAGCCTTTCCAGGAATTATGCAAGTTAATCTTGTATAGATCTAAGCATATATTCCATTTGAAAGACCAYCGTTTATGGCTTTGTTTAATTAAAATTAAAAATAATAAAGGTGGGGGGCAGGATAATTTATTCCAGTTAAAAGAGTTTCTGGGACTCTTTTCTATACTTTGGCAAATCCAGGTGAAATTTAGAATTTCAAAAACATTCTGTGATAAAGTTGACCATTCTAAGCTGAGAATGGTTTAGGAAAATCTGCTATTAATGAATATTAACCTTAATACTCAGCCAACATGATATCTCTCTGCACATTCATAACATGAGGCCTGCAAATCACAGAGAATAATTTCTGTATAAACACAAAGTAAGGATAGGACAGCCTAAAAATAGCAACTACTCCCGTGTTTGCTGCCCATTAATGACAGCAGTTGGAAAAAAAAAGGGGGGTCTACTCTCTTTTTTTATTTTTTGTGAGCTATTGTAGCTATAATAAATAACTAGTTCCTATGAAATGCCCAAGCCTTAATGAAGTGCTGAATAGCCTTGAAAAGAAGATACACATTTTCTTTATGGAAGTGAGACCTGAGAACAAAGTTTTGGTTGGAGAACAAAACACTCTGTATTTTWTCCTCAAATTGACTATTCATTAATAAAAAAATCACAACTTAGACATAGAATTAACCACAGCAAATAACAGCAAATTTGTAAAGAAACTTCAAGTAAAAGGTATTCATGGTTGTGTCCTACCTTGTACACAATGATAGGAATATCAATCACAATATAGATAAGGTCTCCTAGTGCCAGACTGGCTATCAGTGCATTCGGGCCATTCCTCATACACTTGTTCTGGTAAATGATCCTCAGCAGAGTTGCATTCCCCACCATTCCGACGATGAAAATAGCACAAGACACCACTGTGTTAATGTATTTAAAAGTTTCAGCAATTTTAGTCTGCTGGGAGCACTTGACAGTTTGATTGGACACCAGGGGCTGCTTGGTGGTGAGAAGTACCCCAGAGTCTATCCCTGAGAAGGTGGGAAGATCATTTCCCAGATCACTCCGATTGGTGGTGTATCTGTCAGAACTGTCACTGAGGGCAAATCCAGGGACCAGCAGCAGCAAGGACACTCTTAAACACAAKGTTTCCATCTTGAACTCCCAAATAAGACAGTTCAATGAAACAGGGTTTTCTCAGTATATCACTGTGGTATTACTCACTTCTTCACCTGCACAGAGACAAAATAAACAAAAACAAAGGAGAAAAAGAATCAATACAAGTATGTCCTGTTTCTCATTTAGGAAGAAGGGTATTTGAAGGTACAGATTTATTTACAACACATATGCACAAATACATATTTGTAATCACTATGCCACTCTGAAATCTAGCTTATCCACATTTGGTAAATGGCCAGCAAAATTCAAACATGAAAATTCCCAATGGCAACTCAAGCTTATAGCAGAAAGATCTTGCAGAGCTCTTTTAGTCTGAGGCAGATGTCATATATGACAGGAAGAAATGATGGTGTATGAAATTCTGTTATAAGGTAAAATCTTGCAAGAAAAGTATCACTTAGTAAGAGTCTTTCAGTAAAATGAGGCTTTCAGGATTCTATTTAATGATATTTTAGCAAATACAGAGTTATTATTTCAGCTTTCTGCTAGAAAGGCAAAAACCCTGCATTAACAAATATATCTACTAAAATAATTAATTTTCTGAGTATTTTTCATGTAATACAACACTGAGGCTTTACATMATTTTTCTCTATCTTCACAATTGCTTGTATTTTTAAAAGCAGGCTATAGAGACATGAATTTTAAATCAAAAATTTGACCAGATTTGATCGATTTAGCAAGAAGACTTTGTAGTCTCGGGGCAGACTTTTGACTAGGACAAATCTTTAAAGTCATATGTGAGGATTTACTGTAATAAAAGTATGTTTGATTCTTGCATAAAGTCCTTGCAACTCATCTTGAGTCCCAAGCTGCAGCTGAGTTAAGAATAAATACACAAATATGTAAGCATGTTGAAGCATTTAAACTTTTGAGTTAGTATCCCAAGCAATATCTCCAGGCATTTTCAGGTGGGAAAGGGAGCCCCAGAGCACTGTGTCACAGCCAGAGCCAGCCCCCTGCAGCAGGGAGTAGGTACCACCAATGTACGAGCCAGAGTTGTCCATTTTCCTTAAGCCTTAGTCTGATCTAAGACTAAAGATTTTAACGTGACTTGTCTATGCGAAATAGGATAAAGTGCTGCACTGTTGCCAAAATAAGAGGAGAAAGTTGAGTATTTATAACTTTCTGTTTTCTAGGGATGCACATGAAGGAGTTGCAAGGATACTTTTAAATAMATCATTATTTCTTTCCCAATGGGACTATTAGTTCAGGACTTGTAGTGAAAAACTACAAGATAGAGAATGTGAGAGACAATTTACTGATAGGACCTCTGAATACAGCCAAAGTATAAATATTTAGCCTCCATTATCCTATTCAGGTGTGTGTGATTTGCACAAGTGTGTGTGAGTCTGCACATAGCAGCATTACGCAAYGTTCATGTGAACCATCCTCTCTGGTATGTCGAGTGCTGTCCCTCACAGAMCAGGGATACGAGTTTGCAGTGTGTTACAGCGGCGTGTCGGAGATGAGGGTCTGAGCAACCGTGCGTGCACACATGCTTGACTTYGAAGCTTCATGCTAGAGGCTGATATGCTGAAGGGCCTGTTAGGGTGGTATGGGGGGACAGTGAGCGCTGCTGGGCATGATGGAAGAGCTTTCATTCAGCACTCTAAATCATACCAGAAACAACAGGCCACTTCTACTGCAAATCCTCTCTATACTTCTACTATTTGTTATGACTRCAGGTCCCCAATATACAAATGGGAAAAAATGAATCACTAATGATTTAAATGACTTTCCCAAGTTCAGACCTGCTCAAGCAAATCCGTGGCACAGCTATGAACAGAGATGACAGCCGCGTGCGTTAGTTGCTGAATGTAGTTTCCTACTTAGTTTAYGATGTTTTCTTCGGCAAATGTAATAGACTAGCAGAGATAGTACGAGTATGGTGGCAGCACGGCAGTCATCCAACCAGGGCGTGAAGCTCAGAACAAAGCTGCTGGTTACCAGCTCTTCCCTCTCCCAGAAGAAACTTCCCCTTCACTAACAAAACTAGTAATTTCTAGGAATGTTTTCTTATGGATTCCTGACAAATCCTGTCATTCCTCTGTGCATATTTTCAGTGGGTCTCTTTTCCTATAGACTGTAGGTCTCTACGCTAACCGTTCACTGCCCCACAAGCCGGTATTCTTCCTTCTGTTGAAGCAGGGCACTAGCGGGTGCGCAGGCCGAGCGCCACACGGCACCACCAGCCGTAGAGCTCCCAGCCTCCCAACATCTCTCTTCCCCAGCMGTCGCACCTCAAATATTCCCAGGCTGACATTCCCAAGAAGAAACTCTTGGAGATTAAATTCTTCAAAGCATTAAAGACCTGACGAAGGCACTAGCACTGTTAATCTGCCCCAAAGGCAGCTGAAATGTAAACAGGCTCCAACAGAGTTAAGAGGGCAGGAAAGCTGGGAAGGCAGTATGGGACCCAGGGGCTCTATCCTGGCTGTGTCCTGGAGCAGCGCAGGCAACGCGCTCTGCTGCGGGGAAGTGCCCCGTGTTTCTGCCYCCTCCTCTGCCCTAACGCTGTCAAGGGAGCGATTCCAGCGTGCGCTCGGCAAATCGGCGCAGCCTGGGAAGCGCCGGGCAGGAGCTGGAGCCACCACGAGCCCCGCGCCCCGGCTCCCGGCGCGCTACTCACCCGCCGCGCCGCGTCGCGCTGCCCGCATGCTGCGCCCGCCGCCGCTCCCGCGCAGGACGGCGAGGAGGAGGAGGAGGATTTCCTCCCCGCGCCTTCTCCCGGTAGCCTGCCCAGATCTCCCGCCTGCCTCCCGCTGGGTGGGATTGGAAATCTCCACCTCCGCTGCATCCGCGAGCGAGACRCGCTCAAGGAGAGCGTCCCCTCTTCTCTGCCCCCTCCCCCAATTAAAACAAACCTCCAGCCCAAACCGAGCSCCTGCCAAAGCCGAGCACAAAGGCTGCCTCCCGGGCACGGGGGAGCGCTGGGCTCTTTAACTCTTTCCTCCCTGCAATGGAGCTGCGCGTCTTCGCGGGGCTCGCCTGAGCAGCGCTCGTGGGAAAGCGCTGCTGCCTGCGGGAGCGGCGCCGGCGCTTCCCGGGGTTCCGCAGGTGCGATTAAACCACACGGCAGGAGCGCCGGGGCAGAGCAGGGCAAACACTTCATGGCACAGCTTCTGTTTTGCGTTTTCCCAGCGTTTGGTGGTTGGGATTATAATGTTTTCCAAGACAGTCACTGAAACAGGATGTACAAAAGTTTCAAAACCTCTGGATCCTTACACACTGACTGTTCCTGGATGAGATTTGCTGCGGTCCATCCAAGACACACTTTGCTAGTATCTCTTACCTCTTTCCAGACCAAAAATGCACTTTAAAAGAGATTAAAAGCATACATATGCTGGCATTCCTAGGTTTCCTAATGCTACTTTTGCTGCTGTTGTAAAAGTGGAAGTTCTCTTACAGTTATTCAATCTTTCCTCATTATGATAAAAAATCATTCTCTCAGAGGAAGCAGCTGAAGTGTTCAGGCTGAGAATTGTAAGCAGCCAACTGTTGGCAAACCGAGTAGAAATRTTTAATTGAAAATCTCAAGTTGTCTTGAAATTGAGTATATGCAATAGTCACTAAATACACTGTATTATACTAATGAAAATTATTCAAAAAATTCCTTACAGTTTTGTTGTAGATGCTTAGTATTACCGGTGTGCTTTGTTAAGAACCCCATGTATACTCACCTATCGACAAAACTATTGAAGACCTAGTAAGGGTGTACCTAAAGATCACGCAGACTTGAGGAGTGTTTTACCATCYGCGCTTCTTAAAACTGTTATATGTTCTGCAACCATTCCTAACACCCAGTTTGTTTCCTACGGTCATTTGACCTTCCTTTCTAAACAACTTGAATTGCCCATCAAGATTAAGTTTAGATTTCTGATCTTCCCCAAGCACACATTTTTCCTTCCAACTCATAATTMCATTAATTTAGAAGGTTGACATAATTTATTCAAATACATTCATTCTTAATTACATTTACTATTAAATGGAATAATCAGATTTATTAATGCTGCTAAAATTTCGTTCCAAATATGAAAAGGGAGAACTATTTGTTATCATTTGGAATTTCTTTAGTATTGCTAGGCTTCATAAATTGTATTAATTACTAGAAATAACTGAATTGCTCACAGTGGTTTTGTGATCTTTGTTGTTATTACTAGTGCTTATTTAGTAATTGGACCTTTCTTTTTTCTTTAATCTTATCAGGTGCCTAAAACTGAGCTGAACTCTTGTCTGAAACTAAGTTAAATTCAGAATTTGTATTTGATCATTCCTGCTAAGTTCTTTGACTATGTTCAAGGAAGCAACATGGGAAAGGAATTTACTGCATATGAATTCTCTGCAAACTGATATTAAGTGCAGTTGACCTCAGCTATGAAGAAAAGTGATCAAATACAGTTCTTTATACCAACACATTTTTAGATCCTGGAGAAGCTTTCACTGTAACTGTAGGACTGCTGTCCTTTTAGTGGAGAGTTCTTGACTGAGGATTCTCAGATCTGGTTGTGAAAGTATTTCCTCCAASCTCTTCCATTTTGTCTCATGAGTAAACCACTTAGCTTTCGGTTAAAGCGTCAAACGTAASCATAAGCATAAGATGTCACTGTCCTTACAGTGCATTATACTTAACTTTTAAGACTACTGGRAATATAGCTGAGTTTTGGCACTGAAGTGACACTTCAGGAAGACTCAACATTTTTAAAGCTGTTGAGTTCTCCTTAGGCATTCAGCTATTAGAAAGAAATTTTTTATTTCAAGTGTTGGAAGTCCAAAGATGCTAGAATTTTTTTTATGCAACTMCATCAGATGCTATAAAAGGGATCTTTAGCTATGATTGGAGAAGTTAGTTTTATTTGATTAACAAATCTGAGGCTTACCTCGTCAGATTTATTAGGAAATATGAGCATATGCTTATCAGCTTGAAGAGTCCAAAATCCCATTGCAAAGGTTTAAAAGACCAGAATCAGGGGGAGAGATTCACTTATAACTGGCAATCTCATAACCTATCAGATAATATGCTTTTAATCTGCAGCATTTTCAGAAAATTAAAAGGGCTGGCACAATATATAAATATGGTCATTATATTGCTTTCTTCCACTTGATCTCTGATCTGCGTTTTGTTTCTTCARGAAAGAATACACATTATCTTAAGAACCACTTGATATTCTGGAAGAATGAAGCTGCATACTTTGGTTAAAATCCTTCATGAATGTTTCACATTCTATTCAGTAGACCTCGTGAATATTTTTCCTYTAAGTTTTTGAAAATGCTAGCCCATCAAATCCAAAACTTTTTGTGCAGATATACTCATTTGAAAAATATTTGTTAGGCAGTTTTCTCAATTTGTACTAACTAAGATTCAGYAAGAAGTTGCATCTCATTCAAAAATGCCAGGAATCCAAACCATAGACAGCATTTCTATCTTGTGTAGATTCTGTTCTTTGACAAGAGTTGCACTCATGCAGTGGCTTTAGATTAATTCAGTTAAAAAGTAAATCTGGTGCAAGATATAAATTAATTGCAACTTAGACCTCATTATTCATGGAACTCTTTGCCGTCTTATTACATAAAGTTGCTGTTCCCAGTAGCTGTCTTATTTAAATTTTGCCTCTCAGCTGTGACACTACCTGAATAGAGTTTGTCCGTGATCCAAATACAGTGACGAAAGAGTTTGTGTGGGACCTCTTTCATTTTTTTCTCCCTTTCCTCCCATTTGTGAACCATAAGATGATAAAATGACCACACCAGATCAGACCAAAAAGTTCATTTAATCCAGTTTCCTACAGTAGACATCCAAGCTGGATGTCCAAGCAGAGAAGAGTAACAGAATACTCATGTTTTCCTGCTCTGTTCTCTGAGCTCCCAGTGACTAAGCCACCGTCAAATGCAGTGTATTTGTGCCCTGTTGGATTACTAGATCCTGTGCATTGGGATCAAAATCCAAATCACTGATAGTCCAGATCCATTTCTCYTTAGATTAATACTTCACAGTAATCATTTTAACATCACTGATCTTAGTAAATTCAACTTCATCTCACACTTAGAGACTGTTCACTAAAGATAAAATTATAATAATGCTATCAAATATAGGTATTAATATCCTATTAATGGATAGGTGGAAGGACCTATTATAGGTTTATATAAGCACTGAAAGGGATGTCAGTGTGTTGTGATGCTGCAATTAGCTGAGAGCTAAAAGAGTTCAGGGAACCTGCCTGAAAGAGATTAGGCTTTAATGGTAACAGATAAGTAGAATTTTATTTAAAAACTAAACATGTGGAATAAAGAATAAATAAAGAACAATGAAACAGAAGTATGACATAGAAAATATCTGTTATGTAATGAAATGAAATTATGCAATGAGCACCCATACTAAAGAAAATAAATAGAAGCAGAAGAAATAGATATTTAGAGACAAAGTAAAGTTTATTTTAAAGAACTTAGAACAGGAAGGGAATGTCTAAGAATCTTTCATAACTTACCTTAGTTCACAAAAGTAAGTTTCAAGGAGAGCTTGGAAGCATCTGTAGATGGGAGCCTGTGCAGAACACAYATTAAGTGGTAAAGGAATGCCAGTCTGCTGCCAGTGCCTTTTGCTATCTTAATCACCAACAAAATTATCTAGTTAAGATAGTGAGATATTAGAATGCCATTTTATCTTAATCTAAATAAGGTTAAAATTATTTCTATTGGCTGCTCTACAATGAAGCTGATTTTCATGGAAAATCCTGATCTTTTTATTAGCCTAACTAAAGCTAAGTTGAAATTACCTGCTTTTACAATTGCTTTGGTTCACTAAACCGCTGTTCTTACATTATTCAGTGTCTAATGATTAGTATATACTATTATTATTATACTAGTATTATCTTATGCTAAAGGTTACACAGGTCACACAAACACAAAATGGTTASGTTTGTAAGGGACCTCTAGAGATCATCCAATCCAAGCCTCTTGCTCCAGCAGGGGCAGCTAGAGCACATGGCACAGAGTGGCATCCAGGCGGGTGTTGAAGATCTCCAGAGAAGGAGACTCTACAACCTCTCTGGGCAGCCTGTTCCAGGGCTCTGTCACCTGAACAGTAAAGAAGTTCTTCCTCACATGGAGATGGAACTTCCCATGTTTTAACTTGTATCCATTACCACTTCTACTCTCTCTGGCCACCACCAAAAAGAGTTTGGTCCCATCCTCCCTACATTCTCCCCTCAGGTACTTATACATACTGGTCAGATCTCCTCTGATATTTAAATTTTTTTTTTTACATATATTGATAGTAATGAGGAGTGTTCTACAACTAAATTTTATGGTGAAGGCCTTTAAAGAACTAAGGTTTCTAGAACAGAGGTTATAGCGTGCTTTTGTGCTACCTAGAAAATCATTCTTTTTGGGAAATCAAAGAACAGATTTAAGGTTGTACACAATTAGGAGGGCAAAAGTAGAAAAAAATAAGCTTGTAAGAACTGAGAAAGAAGGATAGGACAGCTCTTTACACATTGGTGATGCAACTTGTCCAAACTTTCAAACACGTCCCCTCATATATATGGGATGTGCTGTTTGTTATAAGGTTACAGCTGCCTTTATCCTGTGTTCAGAGGGGCTGGGGCTAAGATGTTTGCATTCATGTGAATATGGTTGGTATCATGTGCTATCCTGTGTTGTCATAGTCAATTGAAAGTCCTTATACCAAGGCTTCAAGTTAATTGAGTATGGTAGGTACTTATATTTATGGAWTTTTTTTTAATAAGGAAATATCAATAATCTTATGAAAATGAATCTTGGATAACTTGATGCTAAAGTTTTGAATTGGATCAAATCCAGCATTTTCTGGATGTCTGATATAATTGCTTTTATTTGGGGACTTATTAATAGTCATATAGGCATCTACAGTTAAGAAAGGCAATTTAAAGTGAAGGAACTATTTTGAAATCCTACATCTTGATCAGAGACATCAGGCAAGAATTATAGATTGATTATTTACCATATAAATACCATCTTGATTCAACAGAATTCAAACTGATGAAAATCTCTTTCACAGTAAAAAAATCATTCCCATGTCAATGGGAATTCGATAGTACTTCCTAAACATAGACCCTATATGGAAAAATACATTCACTGCTATTTGATTCTGTTAACATCACACAGTGATACTGTCAGAGTTGTCAAGACATTTGAACTTCTCCTGAGGATTGGGAGCCAGTAACCTTGGCTCATTTCATTCCTCTTCTATCTCAGCTCATGGGCAGCGTTATTTTTTCTGCCCTGGTCTTTCTAATGAGAATGTCCCATAGCTTCCACATATGCCTTGTAGGCATCAAGACAGCCTTCATCTGCCAGCTTTCTGCTGCTGCCTCCCATCCTACCCAGTGGTGATGATCTTCTCTGGACTCTCACACAGTTGGCATTCCATGCTCAACACTAAGAGAATGGATTTAATCCCAGTGCCGGGGTAGGGTTTGGAAAAACAGACAAGGAAAAACAGACAAGGAAAATAGGAAAGTGAGAAAGCTGCAGCTGGGAGGGCCCTTGCCCTGCCCTTACTTATCTTAATCATAAACGTAGCAACTCTAATTGATTTTACTAGATAATAAATAAATGAAAGTATAAGCATATATATTTCTTGAACCAGTGAGCATATAATTTGCATTCTGTGCAAATGAAGAATATCTGGAAAAACAACTTGCACTGCCTTATGCATGTAAAACTCACCTTTTTAATACATAAATAAATGGTGTAATGCAAAATCTTAACTAGATCAGGTTTAATTCAGTGGGAATGTAATGTTCTCTTCTGCAAGAGGAAAGCTCTGTAGTAACTTAGAATTGTACATTGTAAATATACTCAAAAACAGGTATATCCTTATGAAAATACTGAAGATACTATAACTATCTATATGGTGATCAAATGTCATTTATTTCAAACCCACTGAAATAAAAGATATGTTTTGGGACTCTTACCTCACTGTTGGATCAGATTCCTGGCTAGCATAAGTGAGTATAAATSTCTTGATGGAAATGGAAATATATTTATACCTATCATCAGAGGGGGATCAGAAATGATGTAATTATTTCAGGCTATTATTAATACAGTTTGCAAGGAACCATGCCATCATGCTCATGTATCTCAAAATATATCTGAAACTGAGCAATTGCTGCAATTCTCTGCAAAAGCTATTTCTGCTTATTAATGATTTTGACTTAGCTCTTTTTTTAACGTTTCCTGATTCTTTTTTCCTTGGGGRGGGAGGGGGGATTTTAATTACTTAGCAGTTATATTAATCTACATCAGTTAATTTTCAGTAAATTTTGGAAAATGGTTGGAAATCAAATTTTGATTTAATGATGTGAAATATTTTCATTGGAAATCAGGTTAAATTAAAGTATCAAATTATAGCTAAATTAAAATATAGTAGGACATCTGTGTCCAAACACACTTTACACTGCAGTAATAAACATATGCAAAGACTTGCCTGTAAATGAGAAGGAACTGAAGTTTACATTAGTTTTTTAATGTTTAATAATTGCAAATAACATAAATATTTGTATAATGTGATTTTCATAGGAACTTTATAAACAAAGATAAAATTGTTTACATAATTCAAACAAATTAGAAGCTGTACAAGAACTATGAACTATATGAGAAAGAGAAACCTTTCAAACTTACATTTAGTATATCCTAAACAGTCTGGCAAAAGACAAGGGGAAMTGAAGAACTTCTCCAGCTTAGCTTGGATCCTGTGTTTTACAACTTAGCCTATGCTTTATTTGAATCAGTATGCTCACTTTTTCACTTCAAGCTGTGCTAAAAATGGGAAATATTGAAAAACAATACAAAAAAAACCCTATTTTTGCTGAAATTTTGAAATACAGTGGAATACATGAGGGCTTTTTAGTTAAAAAATCTTGTTTGATTCCTCTATATTTTATTAGTTCAAATTGAAAAACAAATTACTAAAACTCTCCTACCTCTAGGAAGTGTTTATTAGCTCTACCAACTGTACTTTTATTCCTAGATAAATTCCTCAGATTTTAGAAATTTATCCACCTTTGCAGTTTCCTAAATACACATGCCTGTGCATATGTTTCAGATACAGAACATGAGAAAATCTTGTTTATTGTCAAAAATTCATATATGCAAAAATGTCTTTCAAGTTATGCAGAAGTAGGGAAAAAGTCTGTATGATTTTAGCTGCTAGCAGTTGGCGAGACTAAAGGGAAATGATACAAACAGATGTCCTATAAGCTGTCAAGACCTAATAAGTCTGGTATTAATAGACATGTCTGGGCCAAGTACTCCCTAGAGATAGTAACAATAATTATTGCCTGCAGATAGTCAAGCTAGTCTCTGCAACTTTTTAAAGGGTTCAAATTTTCAATTGTGTTGTTTCAAATTTTTAATTAGTCATTGCTTTTATTGTACATTGTCTGTAGATTTAAATACCCACCCCTAATGAGGTGTCTCAACATGAAACAAAGGTTATTTTTTTGTTGTTGTTTTTAATRGTGAGTAGGAACTGAAAGTTTAATTCCTTGTGCCCTGGAGGGGTTAGTATGACTTGGTATATTAARAAATGCTTGTTTGAGCAGATATGTTTGGCAACTTATATCAAAAAGATGAGAGTTAGGTTCAGGCTATTTCYTTGTGCGCGGTTGTTCTAACTGTGCACCCTAACTTCCCGTGTCACCAGGTGCTTCTGTCAACTATTGCGATCCCTGTCTGGACATAGCAAGGGCTCCGGGAAGGGAAAGAATATTGTTTCCCAGTTCACAGCTAGGCTATATTGACCTCTGCGTTCATACCGGAGCTTCTGAGCAGCACCCTGTGAAGCCAGAGCTGGAGTGCTTGTGCCACCTCTGCTACATGGAGGAGACCTGTTGAATGAGAAGGGGGAATATCGTGCTCATTCTGAGCAGGGTAGTAAATAAGGTGCTTAGTCATTGCGGCCATGTAAGCCTTGGGATAGTGTGAACACACCTAGGACCACCATAATTCTGTGAATTCTCTAATGGCAGAGACTGTTTTTCAGCTAGGTTTCCCAAGGAGTTTCCTACTGGAATGGTATCCATTTGGCTCGGTGTACCTATCCTAAGTAATTTTGTACGTGTTATCTTGTGCAGAGTGACCTATACTAGATAATCTTGATCTTCCATTTTTTACTGCACTGCTTGAAACATTACAGTTTGCTCACTGTGCTTGGCTATGTGCAAGCCATGGAGACACCGAGCTGGTGATTCCTCATGAAAGAATTCCTGCAGATGATGAAAACATCTGCACTGCTCTGACATTTCTCTGGAAGAAACAGATGCAGTATCTGCCAAATGGTTAAATGATCAATTTAACAAGCTAATGATCAATTACTTCCAACACATGGACATATGAAAGAGCTGCTCAAAAAATGGTGGCAGCAGCAGGGGTAGAAGGCACTAGTACTGTCAAGGCAGTAAATGGAAGGAAAGGATGAGAGCAGAAGGACTGTAGACTGAGGAGACTGTCAATTAATCTTCACAAAGATCTTCACAGGAAATTTYAAATATTAAGGGTGGTAAAATCTTAAAACATATGCCAAGGTGGAACATATTATATGGAGCCATCTTCTGTCAGAGTAAAAAGAAATCACAAAGCTAAACTGCCACAGAGGATAGATGTAAACATAGCCATTTTGATAGATCAGACTGACTTAAATATATAACAGTTATAATGAATGTAACCATCATGGCAAATTCACGGGTTGTTAAAATGCTGGATGGGCGTAAAATTTAAATACTCATTTCACTCCTAGGTGTGGTTTCTCCAGGTGATGACTGAGGTTTGTTGCTAATAATGTATGGATAAGCTTTCAGTATAGCCACTTTTCAGTGCATAATTCAGGGTTTGATTATGAGCTCTGTCAGCACTGTATACTCACTGTCAGATTAGTGCACAGAAAAATACTCGTGTGCTGGGTTATCCTAGAAAACCTTCAAGGGACTGAATTGTCCATATAAAGAAAGTTTTTTTTGAACATTTGCATTTTCTGTTATATCTATTATCTCTGTCCCTCTTCTGCACACTAACAAATATGTACAGCAATCAAAACTACCAATATAATGTTCTTTTGTTTGTAACTGCAGATGTGCATGAAATGTTCAGTGGAAGTGCTGTGCCTTTTTCAAGAAAGGAAAGATTTTAGGGGTTTTTTGCCTTTAAAATGGCTAACACAAAAGTATTTTCAAATGCTTAATAAAAGCAAGCTGGTATGAAGCTTTTAAAATAAGACTCAGAATGGCTGGCACTAGAAAAGATATCAGTACACAGAAACTGGGATATTTCTGCTACTTTGTGGTATTCTTTGGGGTTTTCAGTAGGAGGGGCTGGCCTACAAAATCTGTTCTCTGACTGCTTTGAAGTAAAATAGCTCTTCTCTCCTAGTTCCAAACAGGCCACAGACATTCTGAATTTAGTTGTCCAAATTTAAGATGGTATTGCCTATTTACTGCTTGTCAGCAATCAAAAGATTGGCTTGGCCTACCCTTACCCTTACCCTTACCCTTACCCTTACCCTTACCCTTACCCTTACCCTTACCCTTACCCTTACCCTTACCCTTACCCTTACCCTTACTCTTACCCTTACCCTTACCCTTACCCTTACCCTTACCCTTACCCTTACCCTTACCCTTACCCTTACCCTTACCCTTACCCTTACCCCAGCCTCTACCCCTATGCCTACTCCTACCCCTATGCCTATGCCTATGCCAGCACTTCCCTCTAGTCCATAATTCTGCTAGCAGAAGGACTATTGCATGTGCTTAAAATTTGCCTCAGTCCAAGTCCACCTGGTACAAATCCCCACCTGCACCAATGTACTAAGCAAGGGCAGTAGAATTGGCCTGAAACCAATAAAGGCAAGAGCTGCTGGTAAYAAGCAACTGAGGAGAGAGTAGTCCTCTAAGGCATGGTGACTGCAAAATAAAATAGGTCACCACAGTTGGAGGCCTAAGATACAACCCAAAGAGCAGTATAAGCTCCAAAAGGTTTTGACTAATTGACTACAGAGAAGTGCTGATTCATTAAGTGGTTGATGTTATTAACTAGCTGTATTGGTAGCTGCTACAACTTAAGTTATAAAGAAAGGCAAGAAAACAGAAATTGATACTTTAATTAACCTTTTACAGCTTCCTATTCTGCACAGTTTGACTCTTTCTGTTATTTTTCTTTCTTATTCCCTTGCCTGGTTATTTTGAAATCCAAGCAGTGTGTATTTTGCTGAAGAAACTGTGAATGCACTGACAGATGTCCACTGGGCCATTTAGATTGAGATCAACTGATTGAAAAGGTTCTTCTWCTATACTTTTTTCTTATGCTTTTGCTTATCTTTTTCTTAGTTGTTTTCATATATTTTGTGAATAGAACTGAAGCAGAATGACTAATTAACCTTGAATAGATTTTCAGCTATTAACTTTGACAGTAAAGTACTACATTTATTTCATTTTGGACTGCAGAATATTTTCTTCTTTGATAAGAAGCAAGTTCAGAAATGCATTTCTCAAATAGAAATATGCCATTTGCTTGGCCAAAGTTCATTAGTAGAAAACAACCCAACAAATAGAAAAAAAATCACCCCAACCCCCAAAATCACACCAATAGTTTATATAAATAACTTCAAAAATTGCAGGTTTAAATCTGTCTGGACTTAAAATGTCTGAATGATTCAAGTAACTACTGGAGAAGAAAAATATAATCTTCCACTCCTTGCATGTGTATTTTACACAGTAAAGCCTACTTTGAATCAGATTGGAAAGATTTGTCTCTTTCCATTGATCTGTGCCAAAATCCAATTATAGAACACATCCCAGTAATGGCAATAAATAATACTTATGAGAGGAGAATGAGGAATGGGAAGGCATGCTACGATCTGATGTTGCCAAATAAGTAAGAAGTCTGTTTATGCTCTTCAAAATGACGGGTTTTTTTCCCCCTATTTATAAGTTAGGAACTGGTATACTTCCAGCATCTTGGTGCATCTGCAAATTTACTAAATCAAGCATATTTTTTAAACTTCAACAGTTTACTCCTTTTCTGAATAAAATATCTGAAGCATAACAGGAATGAAATCCTGACCACTTTGAAGTCACTCGGAAAATTTTATTTTTCTCATTAAGCCAGGATTTCACTCCAAGTGACTGAAACCTCATATTATTCTGAATTGCTTTTTAGAGAGTGATGTATCTGTGAGGAACTCAAATTTCCATTTTACATCATTATCCTCTTATAATCTTTAAAATAAATTCAACTTGTTTTGTTCTAACCTGTTGAGGAAGAGATGATTCTCTTCAGCTTCTCTACTCAGTCGGAGAACTGATAAGAAGCTGCAGTGTTCCACAGGAAGAAGCAGGAGGCCACAGAAGAGTCCATGCTCCTGTGACTTTACAGTGAAGACTATTTGCAGAAAGACTTATTTGGTGAAGGAGTATTGAGAGTACTGTTTGCATCAGCAAAAAAAAGGGAAGCCCAATAGTAATAATTTTTTAGAGAGTGATAGTAGTTGTTTCACTCACGTTGAGTTGGATAGCATGAGGCTTTCTCATTGCTCATTACTGCCTTATTATGGAAGAGAGATGGGACGTGTTAAGGGCACTTCTTTGTGCACTTCCTACGTGATGGTTAGTTGTCTCCATTTTTCTTTACTACCAGTTACTTCACTTCTAATTTGGGAAATGCCTATGCTTGCTTACTGTTGAAGATCACCTAGAGTATTTGAGGGCTGTAGGAGTTGACACTAACTCTACAGACATAATGAGCTCTGCGTTGGAAACGTTGCTTTGGGAAGTCGTGACCATCAAACTGATGACTTCACACACCTGCTAACATTAAGACTCAGAAGTATCTGCAGTTTTTAGGGAGTCTTTTGGAATGCACTAGATTACCTGACTTCTCCCCTCTCCCCCATCTAGCAGGCAATATGCTGCAGAACTGGTACAAAGAGAAGATCTTTTCCCTTACCATGGACGTTAATTACCGCATTTCTGAAAGTGCACGGGGTAAAATATTGGACTGAATACAGATACGGCAAAAGATACTAGACACCCTCAACCTCAAAAAGAGGTTGAAAAATGTGGTCCATCTTGCCAAGAAAAATGGTTATATTTCCAGATATACAAGAAGAATAGTATGTTCTTTTTTTTAAATCCAGTCCAAATTCCTTTCAACAAAGAAACGTATTGTTGAGCATATCCAATAATATGGTGCCTAAATAAGTATGTCTGGAGTAAGTAAAACTGCTGGACAACAAGTGATGGCTTACAGTATATAGAACAAGCTCGTATTTGAATGTTTATACAACACCATAAAAAAGCAACCCTGTGTGGAGATGAACAGTGTTTATCCGTGTGCTGGGGTTGCTGTACAAGTTACACTTCTTCATCACAAGGTGCTGGCTTCACAGCCCATACACATTTGCTTTGCTACCTTCTCCTGGAGAATCCAGAAGGCGTCCCACTAAGGGGTGGTATGGTGTCTGCGCATGGTTGGGGACTCCTATAGCTGCTGCGTATTTCCTACATCCAGCAGAATCTTCAAGCACCTTTCAGTCCTAAACTTCTCCTTGTTGTTTATGGACTGAAAAGGTGTTTGTAGGTGGTTCAGAGTGCAACTGTGGCATCATATACAATCACAACTTGACAACAATATCACAAAATTATTTCCATGCAAAACTTTCATAGCTATTGACRTTGATTTTGAAGATAATTTTAAAAATAGCTTGGAAGATATTGCCTTTGTCTATAGGGAGGATGCAGATGAGTAATTTAATTGCAAATGTATATTGTATGATGTATAGTGAAAACTTACAAAAGGTTAAGTTTCTGACATGCATATATCATAGGAGGCAAAATGACATTTTACGGTTGATGTTCTCATATTCCGTCTCAGCATGAAGACTGAATCTTTTAGTCTCTGCTCTAACATGTATTATATAGCAGTAATGGTCTGTAGCTTAAATCTGCTGTCAGAAATTTTCCCTGCTCCACCCTCCCACTGAAAACCTGTATCATCACTGGGCAAATTGCTGTGCCGCCATCCATACATAAGTTCAAACAGCTCCAGTAAAGCTGCCTAATATTTCTGGTTTATAAAATTATCTAAAGGTCACTGGTCTGTTAAATATGCAGTGCCCTGGTATGGGTAGCTCGCCTCTWCTGAGTTTTATAGATTGTATGCCAGTCACAAAAGTTATCAATTTGAAACATCTGAAAGATTTGTTCAGAAAAAGTATGTTTACCTAAAGAGGGAATTCACTGTGTGTGAAAATGCTAATTTCCTCCAAAGTTACCAAAAAAGTTTCCTCAAAAATGTTAAAGTACATTGCTGGTATAGTTCCAGGAAGGTTTAGGAGATGGAGCTTAYGGTTAACAAGGAGCACCAAAGGCCTTGTGATACCTGTAACTTGATGGAATTCAGTAGTTCCCTGGCTTACCTAGCATGTGTCATTTGAGTTGTGGCATTTCCACAGTTTTCAGTTACCAGCTACTCAGTTCAGTACATAAAACTTACTAATCTTCTTCTAGGGAGATGCCATCTCCTTTCCTTGAACGTATGCAGCTGGATGCATAATTTTCTCTTTTTTTTTTCTCCTTTGTGTCCTTCAAATCTTCTTAAAGTAAGACTTGCTGGACTATATGGTTTTTATTTTCTTGTTACCAAAACATAATTTAAAAAAAAAACTTCCTGTGTTTCTTGAAGGACTAATATATTAGCTTTTAGTGGATTCCTTGGAAATCAATTTCAATTCCACTAATCTGATTTAAAATTTTATTTTGAATGTGTTATCGTTTTCAATATGAATTATATTTCCTATTAACACACCTTTTACTTATCCTAGGATAWCAATCTGGTTGGAAACCTAGTGAGATTCCTAGATCACTAGCGAGACTCTGTCATCACTGACAACTGTATCATCTAGTGTCTGAAAAGAATTTATCAATGCTCCTCATTGAAACAAATTAGTTTTTCTGCTGTTCCTAGATCCTACTGAAAGAACATTCCAAAATATACTCTTCTAATTTTTGTCCTAAACTTACTTATGGTTTTACTGAACAAATTTGTTCTTATGCCAATGTTTAATTTAACACAGATCATTTTTATTCCTCTTCCTAAACATAGTGTTTAGAAAGAGAGAAATAATTTCTTTTGCAGACTTTGTTTTGCTTGGCCAGCAAGCTAAGTCCCCTATATGTCTTTTATAATAGATTGAATGGGARCCTCTTGTTCTTCTTTACCTGTTTCTGTCTGACTAAATTTATCCTAAATATGTTTTATGGGAATTGTGTAAAGGAGTCTTTGCTGCAAACCAGGACAGTCAGACATGACTCCTCCCTTGCAAACATGGCAGTGTTTAGCAAATGTCCAACTACAGGCCATCAGCATGAGACAAACACAGTGTTAGGAGGTATCAGGTACGGTGTTTCCCACAGATGCAGCAAAGTTGTAATGCCGTTGTACAAAACATGAGTAAAGTCACCTAYGTTCAGTTTCAAAAGGCAGGTTCCTGCTGGGTCTATGATACTTAAGGCTTGGTGGTTTGCCTCTGTTCTCTTGTGTGATGTTCTCTATAACATTCATTGCTAACTTCCTGACTCATGTAGATGGGAAGAGAGTTTTTGCAATGTTTAAGTGTAGACATAGAAGAGGAGGAGGATTCATCCCACCTAACTGGTGCACCTAGAGTCAGGAGTGCCCTCTGCCAGGAATCTGCTGTGGTGTCTAGGTAGAGAGACCTGGATTGGCTATCATCTGCTGTTGAGGGAAACTGCACATCAGCCTCCTAACACAGGCACCTAAATGTGGTGATTTGAATACCCTCCATTCTGCCTTCAGCCATCTCTATTAACATGTTCCTGCTAAGTATAGGAATGCATTTGTTCAGTGTCCAACTTGGTATGAAGAAGCATTTTGCAAGGTGTGTCTGGGAGCTCGTAAGCAGTCTTGAGCCTAGCTCCAAAAGAGTCACAGCCTTTAAGGAGCTGGAACGCAGGATGCAAAAATTATACACATGTGATGTTATCTACTTGTACACAGTGGCCTTTTTCAAAGTGGGCACCTCAGTCTTATATAATTAGGGAGCTGACCTTTAAGTCCCTGTGACTGAGTGGCACTTGCATCTATTGTTAAAAAGATGTGCATAGGTGAACATTTGCCAGGCCTTGGCTTATAAGCATTTTGCGTAGGTGTCATGATAGGGCTGCATCCTGCCCAGAGGCTGAGAGTACTAAGGGAGAGAATTCTGAACACAGAGAAACTRTGGATGACAACTGTCACTATTGGTAGTCCTATCTTTTGACATATTTTTTTTGAGAAACAGGCTTATGTATACACGTTATATAAGTTTTATTAGTAATAATTTACATGTATCTGCACAAAACCTACAATTTCTACTTTTTCTCTTGCAATATTTGAATAATGTATGTCTTTAATATTCTTCCCATCATCTTAATGTTCTTCACTTATTGGGAAATCCCTTCTTGTCTTTAGTATTGGGGTCATCAAAGAGAAATTTGGTGGGAAAGAAAAAAAATATTCAAACAGAGTAAGTCCTTGTATATCCACTTGTGTGTTAATAGATATTCTATGAGGTGTATGTCCTCACAACTAATAGCATTTATATTTGAAAGTATGTTTGTTTGGGATAATGACTGGAACTTGGAAGAGCTGGTGCTTGTTGTGAAACCAATGTTTTGGATCTGAAAGTGTCTGTGAAAGAACCATGTAACCACCCTTGAGAGTCTTAGCAATATCTCTTTCTCACTTATTCACTCAATCTTAATTCATTGGTCTTAGCGCATGTCCTTTGTAAACAGTCAACTATTGAATGTATAAGCTGATAGAAACAGGGGAAAAAAAGGAGAGAAATACTTATTAAATAATTGGTTGTATCTTTCTATCAACATTAGTAATAGTTTCTGTAGGATGCCCTCAGCTCATTTTAAAACATCTGCAGTTGCTTTCTTCAGGATTCAGTCTGCGGTTTGCTGYGTGCTTCTGTGTGAAACCATTCCCCTTCCCAGATGTCCTTTAGCACTCCCAGGTCCCCCAAGAAACAGGCGGACACAGCAGAGGAGCCAAAGCATAGCAGTGCGCTGCCCAGCAGCAGTTTTCGAAAGGGCCATTGTGAACTTCTGTATTGATTCCCACTGTGGCTTCTCTGTCCAGAGAAATGTATGAGTAAAAAAATAGCGAGACTATGTTCTTTCTCACTTTGCAGCTTTATTCAATTCTGCAACCTAATTGTAGCTAATAATGTAGTTTTCTCTGTGCTCCATGTTTTGTTCCCAGTTTACCTAGAGCTAAGTGCACTTTAAAGACATCTGTGTCTTAGGTGAATCTCCTCAGCGCAGTCTCTGTCATTCTAGCTCTTCTACAGTATCTTTAAGCAGCTAAAACTCTGGAGCCTCCAGTGCACACATAGCAAAGGGAGCATGTGTGCAAGGCGCATTCATCTTGTTTGTGTGGTTATAGCTTTTCACATATCGAAGAAGTTAGTTGGCGCTTAGACAAACAACCTAATCCAGATCCTTCTGAAATTAATTAGGTGGATTCTAGCCACTGACGTATACGAGTTTTGGATGAAACCGTATTATTCTGTACCCTCAGTTACAAGTCTTTAAACTTTCATTGTTTTTATAAGGCAACTTATGTGCTATCCAAAAATGTTACTGTAATTCAACAATTTCTCTATTTACTTAATGTTTGAAAATATGATATTACTAAACATATGCAATGCTGGGGAACTCCACAGTTTTCTGATGCATAGGAGATGTAAATGAGTAAATAATAAATAGTAGTATGTGTATTTATGAGTAAAAGGACAAAAATGAATATTTAAAACAAAACTCCATGTCTCTAGATGCAATCCATACACTAGATTCTGTTTGCAATCTTTCTGGTGTCAATACTGTGACAAAGTAGTACTTTTCCCTTTATAGTGATATCAAATAGATTTTAATTGAAGTTGAAATGAGGTAGGTCAAGCTTTCAGAAATGGTCAGTTAGAATTTAATTTGAAATATGTTTGGGCTTGATTAAGTGACCTGATAACAGATGAAATGAACTTTTATAGAGTTGAGATTTTCACAGCTGGAGGTGAATATTATCCATGCTCAGCATCTCTAGAAATTGAGTCCTATTATTATGATTCCTAAGCCTGACTTGGAGGACATAACATAGAGGAAAATGACTGAAAACTGCAATTTTAATGAGGAACAGCATGAAATCAAGGCCTGTGAGTACCTATTGATTTATCAATTTAAAATACATCAAAGTGTCTCAAATAGTTCTGCCAAAGTAGAATGTTTTTAAATCCATTTCTTTTTATTCTGTATTAGAGCAATAGGTAGCAGAGTAGCCCTTTTCTTTTTTTTCCGCAATAAAATCTTATATGTATTACAATAGCACAATTACGTATGTCAGGTACTGTTAAGACACTGGTTAACTCCACACCACTTTCAAATTATAAAAAGTCTACATGAAACATGTATTTGTCTTCTTGATTTGGTTACGAAATAAAAAGAAGCTGGGCATGTGTAAAATACAATTAGTGTAGCTTAGCCCCATGTGTTCTCCACTGAAATCCTCACCTCTCACACCCTCTGCTCCAGACAACATTAGATTATTTTGCCTTGTAGCTCTCACTGGTTTATGAGACATATCCTATGCCTCATTTTTATTTGTATAGCAAAAATCACACTTTTTATTAAATCACTCGTGTCTATTGACAGCATCATCTCACAGGTCTAATACTGAGGCTGCAAGGGTGTATGTGTGGAGGCAGAGCTCTATAAATAATAAACTACACTTTTATTGCACAGGGTAAGTTTTTAATGTTTCAAAGACTAAACTTTTTATTTAAACATTTATTATCTGCATAGATATAGATTCTGTATATCTGGAGGGACTTTGTCTTTTATTTTATCACAGTGGCTCTTTTTCTTTATTAGAAGACATGGATTTTTCCTTTTTTTTTTTCACCCCATTCCACTCTGGACAGAGTTCTCCAAACCTGAGCACTGAGAAATGCTCGCAGTTCTCTGAATGCTTCTTGGTACCTTTAGTTAAAAATAGGGCACTTAGGATGAAAATAGATAGATAGATACCCAGATATTTTTGTCCTGAAAAATGAACAAGAACAAGCATCTTATATATTTTTATTATCTCTTTTTGTCAGCCAGATCAAAAGCGCTAAGAAAGTAACCTCTCTCATGGTCTTTCTTTCTTGCTTTCTTTTCTCCTCATGTTTCTTTCATTTCATCTTTTGCATAGTCCTTAAAGGGGAAGGTTCAGAGAGAACAATGTATTATGCTGTGTAAGATGAATGCTTTTGCTTTTCTATCTCGAGGAGAGCTTGTAGATAGTAACTTTCCTGTTCATAAAATTATTTTTTACTGTCACAACGTGGACCTGAGTCAAAACTAGTTAACTGATCTCTTGAGGCACCCTTGAGGATCCACAACTTGAGAAACTTTTTCTTTCTTGCAGAACATTCTCTGGCCTTTAAAGATGGTAGAAGCATGTAGGTTTCTAAGTTCTGAGGTGTAAGTATCAAACTTCCTTGTGTTCTTCTGAAAGCCAAACTCAAAATTTACCTTCTGCAGGTTTTTTTTGGTTTTTTTTTTTCTTACTGCACAGTCCTATCTTACTGTGCTCGGTAGTCAGGAACTAATGTCAGCCAGTACTAGGAGCACACAAAGTATGAAAATCTGATTTTAGCAGATCTGTTTTAGCAGCTATGATACAGCAGCATGTAATGAGAGATAAGAAGCCTGAGAAAACAACAGCATGGTGTTGGCTAACATGCTGCTCAGTGGTAGCAGGACATAAGTATTTAGTCGTTGTCAGCAGTATCCAGAATCAGGGCCAATTTTTGTAGTCTAGGAAACTCTTATGTTGTAAGCAAAGCAATAGAGTAGAAAGACTTTTCTTCTTTTCATACCAGTTTCCTGGTTTCAGATCCCTTTTCCATGCTACTGCTTGAGAATTTCATGAAGAATAATGAAGCCAGTGCAAATTAAACTGCAGTTTTCCAGCAGCACCTCTCAACTGCCATTGCGGCTCTGGTTGCCCAAGAGTGGCCGCAAAGTTCAATCAAGAGCAGTGTCAAGTCACAGCAAGTCTGGATGAAAAAGTAAGTGGGGACATTGTGCCTGTTACTGCTCATGACAAGAATGCAGAGTGGGATCGTATGCCATGTGTGGTGCCCTTTTCAAAGTGGTGCCACCCAGAAGGATGGTTACCTAGAAGGCCAAGTCATGGAAGGATCACTTTTGCTTTGGAGATACTTATTGGGAAATTATTGCCACAGCTGTGTGCTGTGATTAGCCACCGCTGAGTCATACCACAATTGCTCCTCTTCATGTTACTTGGCTTCTTTGTAAACACCCAGGTCATGTGAGCGGTTTGTCCAGGCTGTTTCTGCCCTTCTGCATAGGTGGTACATGACAAGGAGGGAAGCACAGGGGGGAGGGGAATCCTACTCTTCTTTCTTCCTCCACAAACATTTAAGCAATAAAGACAAATATCAAGGTTGCTGACTACACTTGGGGAAGCTCCTTGTACTTTTGAGCCTCTGAGAAGGATAAGGATTGGTGGTGCATTGGGCTTAAGACTGCTTCTGGCCTGACAAGTTCGTGCCAACTTAGTGGTATGAGAGGCGTAAGGTGTGGCCTGCTGGATTAGTGCTGAGGGACTGTGGGGAGCGAGAGACACTTAGTACCTCTTGTTCTCCTGTTGTATGCACGATGTAGACCATTTTAGCTTCTAGCCCATACCCAGATTTCTCTTGCTAGGTTCTGTTCAGCTCAGAGTGAATGTGTAAATGAACCCATCTTGAGGACTGGGAAATAAAACCCTAAAATAAGAGACAGAATGAAACAAATACACATACCCCTTAAGTGTATTGAAATCCATAGTCTTAAGAAGTTTCCTCATCTGTCCCTCAGCCTTCTCTAATTTCCTGGASATTCCCAGAACTTTTGCAGACCACTTAAGCCTGACTTCTAAGTGAAGGGTACTGCAACAAATAGGCATTTACATTTCATCTCCTAACACTGCAAGCCTTATGAGAACTGTGTGCTGCAGCTCACAGTGCAGAGATGGATTATTGCTCATTTTATTGGTCAGGCAAACCAAAACAGTTTGTTTATTTATTCTTATTTCATTTACAGCAAAAGCCCACAGGAAAACAATTGCTCAGAACTGAGTTTCTCATGTTTTCATCCAAATGTCTGCAATAATATTAGAGAAAGTAGGACAAAGTGGATAAAGTGGCTGAGCACAGAAGACAAGTCACGTCATCAGGGACAAGGGTGACACGGATTTTGCAGGAGTGCCCACATAGAGGGTGACTCTTCCAGCAGAGCAGAAGGAAGTGACTCCAGCCTCCTGCCTGTTCTCACATTTTTCTCTTGGCATTTGGGTCTTCTCCTTTGCACAGGCCCCTAAAATCTGTGAAGTTTCTTGTTCTCCAGGATGGGATCTCCAGGGCTTGGGCAGTCACTGCTGGGGAGGCTTCCATGCTTTGTGGGTGAACCTAGAGGTCTGTGGCCTGATAGATTCTCTTTAAAGCTCTGCTGCCCAATTTAARCTTTGTCTTTCTTTTATCTTAGATTTCTGGCTTCATTTGGATTGCTTTAGATTCAAATCCCAAGAGTTTCTTATTCTAGATTTCTCATGCCTTTTTATCAGAAAGTTTTTAAAATATCATTGAAGATTATATAAGTTATAGTTCACTGTTTATACATGGCCATCTCTGGCCATTTGTTTTATTTTAGAAGAATCTGCCTTCTAAATTGCTATTTAAAATGATCTCTCCTCCTCCCTCCCCCACCCCTCTTTTTTTTTTTTTTTTTTTTTTGCTGTTATGACAACAGGCTGAAAAATTTTGCTCTTGCTTGCGCATCCACAACTCTCCAGAAACCAGCCAAGTTTTACAAATGGAACAGAGTGCAGGATTTGGCCAAGATTGCATAAAGCCCCAGGGAAATCCTATAGGTCTGTGGAAAATACCTAACTTCTCTTATATTTTCCTATTCATTGCTCCTTCAGTTTCCTGCTTAGCTTCTGAGATTCTCCTCATAGAAAGCCCAGACATGTCTCTTTTAGTACAACTATACTGAACTATAGGCACAGCATTAGATTTTGTGCCTCTTGAAGGAGTGAATGGATATAAATTCAAATTACTACCAGTTCTCATTTTCATACCCGCTGAGTTGCTATTATGAAAACAAAGGCGAAGTCATTCAAACAGATTATGATTAGGACACTGTAACTTTCAGCTGATTTGAACAGCAAAATAAAAACATGTGTTCTGTGATAAGAAGCAGAAAATTACATGCTGTTATTTTATTCCTTTTGTCATCCAGAGGGAAATCGTAAGTTACGATTTTTCCCAAAGACAGTCAGTGTTATAGCTAGAATTAATGCTTGCTCTCTGCTCTTACTTGGAATACTTTTCTTCTGCTGTATCTCATGTTACTAAGTTTTTTCAGCTTATGATCAAAGTTCATGCTACCACTCACCCCAGAGGGCTGGCTGAAGGAACATGCACGATGCRCCATGGCTGTGGGATCTGTGGCTGGCAGCCTACCTGGGTTTCCTGCACGCTGCAGAAATTCTTCTCTGGTGTGTTCTGGCAATGTAGAAAGGAGGCAGCAAAGAGAAACACACTCCTTGTTTCTGACACAAGTATTTTATAGTATTTCATAAAATTTTGTATAATCCTGATATACAGGAAATATACCAAACTGTGAGGAATAGCTGAYAGCCCTGARGGCTGYGCTGCCATCCAGAGGGACCTGGACAGACTGGACAGCTGGGCGGCGAGTAACCTCATGAAGTTCAACAAGGGCAAGTGTAGGGTCCTGCACCTGGGGAGGAATAACCCYAGWCATGCCTACAGRCTGGGGACCGACCTCCTGGAGAGCAGCCCTGTAGAGAGGGACCTGGGCGTCATGGTGGACTACAGGTTGACCATGAGGCAGCAGTGTGCCCTTGTGGCCAAGAAGGCCAATGGGATCCTGGGATGCATTAAGCAGAGCGTCTCCAGCAGGTCGAGGGAGGTGATTCTGCCCCTCTACTCAGCCCTTGTGAGGCTGCACCTCGAGTACTGTGTGCAGTTCTGGGCTCCCCAGTGCAGGAGGGACGTGGAGCTGCTAGAGAGAGTCCAGCGCAGGGCCACAAAGATGATTAGGGGCCTGGAACATCTGCCCTACAAGCGAAGGCTGAGAGAGCTGGGCCTCTTCAGCCTGCAGAAGAGAAGACTGAGAGGGGACCTGATTAATGTATATAAATATCTCAAGAGAGGGAGTGAGGAGGATGGGGCTGGCCTCTTCTCAGTGGTGGCCAGTGATAGAACTAGGGGAAACGACCACAAATTGAGGCACCAAAAGTTCCACAGGAACCTGAGAAAGAATTTCTTACCAGTGAGGGTGACAGAGCCCTGGAACAGGCTGCCCAGAGAGGTGGTGGAGTCTCCTTCTCTGGAGATCTTCAAAACCCGCTTGGACACCACCCTGTGCCACATGCCCTAGAGGACCCTGCGTGTGCAGGGGGATAGGACTAGATGACCTCTAGAAGTCCCTTCCAACCTTAAGTATTCTATGATTCTATGATAAGAAACAATCTTCAGGCACCAAAAGAGCTCCTGCATATTGGGGCGGGGAGGAGAGTAAAAAAATGTATCCTCCAGCACCAATTAATATGAGCACCTTTTGCTGTCTCACTTTTTATCTATTAATCTTTCTAGTGATGTGAAATGTATTTTTCGCCAACCTCAGCATAATCCATCAAAAAAGGGAGAGATCCAGGCAGGATAACTCTGTTGCCATTACTTCATCACCCTGTGCCACATGCTCTAGGGGACCCTGTGTGTGCAGGGGGGTTGGACTAGATGACCTCTACAGGTCCCTTCCAACCCTAGCCATTCTATGATTCTATACAGGAAAATACAGGCATTTCATAATCCTCTAAATGCTGAATCTGTGGAAGTGTCCAGTAACTTTCAAATCTACAGRTTTGTCAGTGTTTTTTTCTTCATACTCCATTTTTTTTTGCTTCATATTGTAAAAATATGAAACACTTTTAGCATACTGTCTAGAAAAATGATGAGAACACATGCAGARCAATTTTAAATGCTACAGTTTAAGTAACAAACATCTGATGTATATATCCTATATTGTAATATTTCTGACCCAACTACCCATAAAGCAGCTTTGTTTTGATTTGAGAGTTTTGTCATCTGGCTTATTTCTCTTTTAGAGAGATACTGAAATTCCTGTTCCCATGCTGGTTTTTCTTTTTCTTAGCTAAGAAAGAAATACATTTTCACTTAGCTATTTCTTCTCCTTCCCTGCTAGATCCACTCTGATCAAATTACCATATGTACAATATTCAGCTGCAAGATTTCTGCCTTGCCCTAGGTCCTGGGAACATACCACCCTCATTTTGATCTCTCTGAATTAGCTTCCTGTACAATTTCCTGTCAAACATGAGTTTCATGAGATTTGTCCTTGAATGTGTGTGTGATCTTCCCTTCTCACTGCAATGAAACTTTGGCTGCCTCACTAGCTGGAACATATTCACCAATCCTGTTTTTATAGGAATAAATACAAATGAGATTTCCTTTGTCAGCAGACACAATTCAGATTAACTGCCCCTTTAAGAATTTTTTTTTCCCTTTAAACCTCTTCTGGCATCTTGTCAATTACTTTGAATATGATTTATTATGATCTCAGCTTTGTGAAGCTTCTTACATTTAGGTAACATAAAATGGACTTGCAGGAAGAAACCGCTATCTAGTAGCTGAACTATTGCAGGAACTGATTTTATTACAACTTTATGTGTGACCAAGGATGAGTTATTAATCAGTGGCCTCAAAGATTGGTGTTATTTCCTGAAGCATGATTTTGGAGGATGTTTTATTTCCCACCAAGATGGTTTCCGCTACAGGATGCATGTATTTCAACTGAAAAAAAAGTTTTAAAATGTTTCTAGTAAGGCTGAAATTGGTAGCTACCTTAAAAATTATTTCTCAAATTTGCCCTATCCTGCTTTCTTCTATGAGGTATAATTCCAGTAGTGGACCAGGATTAAAAGTGTGGCTACACCATGCTAAAAATCTATTTCCATACTTACCAGTTGGTTCCTTAAATTAATTAACCAAGGACTATATTCGTATATGTAAAATTTGCAAAGCGTAGAGCTAATTATAGGTCTGCCTCTGGCATGGGTCGCTTTCTGTTGGCTGCCAAACACGAGCCAAGAAACAGTGTTCAAAGAAGCATTTAAAAATAAAGTATTCTGAAGACTCAGGTTTGCTGAAAACATTGATTAGAGAAAGCAGCGAATAGACAGATACTGCTTTCACACAATACCTGTAGTATAATCTTCAAAAACCTAAAAAAAAGAGATTATCTCAGTATTTAAAAATTTGTGAAATTTCTACTGTTAAGAAATGATAGCAGGTGCCTACAACTTCAAGGATGAATTTTGCTTGAGCTTCATGTGCCAGCTTGCAAGAAGCAAGAGTTAGCAGCAGCATTTAATGCAGATCTTTTWAAATCTACCACCCAGTCCCTGATGATTTAACAGCAATAGTCAGACTAAGGACAAACCTGTTTGCAGCTCTGTATTGTAGCTGTGCAGTCAGCAGCTGTGACAGAGCAGGAAATACTCAGCACCCTCTTCTTTCCTCTGCCAGAATCCAGCTCCTGCAGCTTGTGCCAGCCTGGGCCTCATAGTTGGCAAACTCTAGCTTTAAAAGCAAGAAATAACCAGAGTTGTTGCCAACTGTAAAGGCACCTTAGCAGCTCCCTTTTGTACCAGCCAAACTCCAAAGGAGGGAGATGAAAGAATGCTTTCCTTTTTCTTGTCAAGCTCGGCTGGGAGTCTAAAAGCATAGCCAAAAACCTGGAGATGTGGTTAACCTTTGGGTTTGACCTCAAAACAGCTGGAGATTGGGTTGCTAAATGAAAGAAGGTTGAAACAATCTTCCAGGTGTCTGTGTAGCCTGCATTCATTTCAGGTGATGACAGGTCGTGCAGTCCTGGCGGTTGGTGAGCAAGGCCTGACAGAAGCAGCCTGGAAGGTCGGGCACACAGACAACTTGGGCATAATGCTGCAAAACACGTGCAAGTCGTTGGAAGCACCTGTTCTCATGGGGCTTCTTGTCCAGGCCAGGGGAGAATACTGCCCTTCGTGTGAGAAATGATAAAATTAGATCTAAATATGGAGTTAAGTCTTTCTTAATAAAGATGCACCTTTGGATGGCCTTTGATGCATCTGTGCCCACCAGACAAGACGTGTAGCTGGAGAAAGCCCTAGGCTTCTGGCTATTTGCTCGCCAGGCTGGAAGGTTCTCTAGGCTGCTTGAGAAATTTGGCTGGAATTCATGGAGCACAGGCTGGCTGGAGTAGGATTGTCTGCTTTTCAAAATGGGTGGCAGACCAAGTTGAAGGTGGATACTAAGGTGACCAGATGACCAGCTGACAAAACATCCAAAATGAATGACTTATGGGTAGTTAGGAAAGAGATATATGTGGGATATGAGAAGTTGTGCCCTGTTGTGAACTGTGGACCCTAAGAACTGAAGGAATGGATATACTTCAATGAAGCTCCTGTGTAAGGATGCCCAGGCTTTGCTGGTGACTATTTAGAGCGGATGTGATGGAGAGTTGCTAAAAAAGTTTACCTGTATGCTAGCTATCAGTTAATATGGGTGTCAATAAACATAGAGGGCTGAAAGCAGATGCTTTTTAGCACTTAAAGCTGTTAGGATAGGTTAAAAACTGACCTTGATAGAGAATATAGGAAAGGAGGGATGTGCACAAGGTTCMGTCAGTCACAGAGCTGTCCCAAAGAGCAAGCAAAGTAAACCAGCTGCCTAGAGCAGCAGCTTCGAGGTCCTAACAGGCAGCCCAGCGTGCTGACGCTTTTTTTTTTTTGCACTACAGTTGACAGAAAGGTTGAATGTATGGGTTACAGCTGTGCAAATAGTCTTTCTTACAAGAAATAATCACAGCTCCTATGCTCTTTCACATCTGTGTCTTTTTCAGAAACAGAGAGCCCCCCAAAATTGAGATTTTCCTCATATCATCTTCACTCCCTGGCTCCTTTTCCCTCTGTCTGCCTCAGCAGCAAATTGAAGTTTACTTCTTGTGCAGGAAAGGAAGAAACAGCAGCATCTTAGAGGGACAGGAGTTCAGTGGATATCAAGAAAAGAAAAGACAGACAGAGGAAAGCATAAGAAATAATGGGAACATAAAAATTAATTTTCAGTTGCAGTGAATTTTCTGGAAGAAAAATAGGAGTTGCACCCTGTTAGGGATGGCATATACGAATGTCAACTTGCATTTAGAGAGAGCACTTATAGCGTTGCCCTCTTATCTTTTCTCTCTGATGAATCGTCCTTCTGTCCCACTCTAAATTTAGCAGATGCAACATTGCAAGTGCTATCAGCCCTGAGCAGGCTTCAGCTTGACTGTGGGTATGTGACCACGTACCTAAAAGTGTTCACTCAGTCTCTTCTCCCGTGTTCTGATCTGCTCTTGGAGGAGAGAAATTTCCTTCAGAAAGGTTATAATTCACTAGTAATTTAAAAAATAATGATTTTTGATTTCTTTTTAAATTCATAATAACTGTTTTATTACAATTCCATATCCTGAGTAGCATACATATGCATTATATGGTAATTTGGGGTAAATGTTGAATATTAAATGATTGTTATCCCAAGTTGGTAGAGAAAGCAAACATACTTTTATGGCCTAATTCTTCTCCAATTTGTCTGCATGTAGGCCAAGATTTTCTTTTTATTTACCTCCATTCTACTAAATTCTTTTAGGTAGAAKGAATAAAACACAGAGAACCTGATTAATCTGACATATTTATAGTGTATTAGCTATTAGTCAATCATTTGGAATCCATTTCCAGAGGAGAAAATGAAGAAATCAAGTTAGTGGGGCTRTTGACTTGGAGAAGCAGAAACTAATGCTAAGCAACCGATGGCTTTAATTTCCACTTTGGCCATCCACACATGATACTTTTATTCTGTTCTTTCTTCTTTTTCTCTCTTTCTGTGCCGGCTTCAGAAGAGAACTTTAGTACAAATTTTAGTTAAAATAGCATGTTGCTTTTAGATTCAGAATTGTAATTCAATCTTGTAAATGCAACAGCATAAATAAAACAATGAGATATTGTTTKGTTGTAGTAAATGAGTAGACAGTGTGCAAGGAAAGCAAAACTACTCTGAGAACTGGAACATAAAATTCATGTAAGCTCATGATGGATAGACCTCTATTCTCTGGAGATRCCCTGTGCTTTAATGGGAACCCCTGACAGCTTTCCTAAGTTTGGCCAAATGCCTAGAAGGAAAGCCAAAATTTTAACTATTACATAGTGTTACTGTATTCATTTTCAAGCTATCCAAATATTTAACTTTAAATTTAGGACCAAAGGACATCTGTGGAAAATAGTCCTGCCAGTAGAAACTTCATGTTTCTTCATTATGTTATGTTTCTCTAGGACAAATTATGTTAAACTATCATTTTTCCCCTGGACACCAAAATCCTTATTGTTGCAGAAGAGCTTTTTGTGAGACAATAGAGTTGTCAGAAAATAGAAATTGTGAGAGTTCCTAATAAAATTTAGCCAGCAAAACAAAGCTGTCTTTCCTTAAGACAGTTGGAWTTCATCATCTTTAAAAAGATACTGTCCACCTTTCTGAAGTCCACTTCCTTTTTATTCATCAGCACCAACTGGAGAAGAAAAAGGATTGAGAAAACACCTGAGCTTTAACTGTTGCCCAGGATAAGTTACATCTATKGCCCTAGTGAGTTGCTTCAGTGACCCTTTAGTAATCTGGTCTATTTGATCTGAGAGATCAAAAAGTTTCTGTGCTCTCAGAAGACTGAAACCCTCTTGCTCATACAGAGGCAGCCCCTCCATGCAGCTCTCAGCAACTTCATTTGACTTCTTCACCCTCAGGGCTTCCACTTCGGAGTCGCCGTTCATTGACATACTGCTCATGTTGTCCTGGCCAAACTCCAGCTCCCTTGCTGGGCTGGTGCTGGACATGGCAGCATGTCATTTACCTGTCAGCCCTTCTCCCAGGTTCTCTTTCTGCCCTCCTTTTCACTTTGTTTCTTCAGTTTTTCTTTCGACCCTTCCTTTAACCTTCTRTTAGCTAAAACTGGCTTTATTTGCRGAAGAACACTTAAGATCTGTTAACCTTTGCCGTGCACATAGGTTTGTAGTTAGGCCTATAGGAGAAGATAATTTTCGAAAGTGGTACTCTAGCAACTATGGAACTGTTGTGCTCAACAGATTATTACCATTTGTTTAATCCTTGATTGCTTCTTTCTATTAAAGCCATCTCTGCCTCTGATTTATCAGTGTGTTTCTACTGCCTCTGTCTCTGTAGAATGTATTTCTACACTACAATGCAAGGGAGTCTGAAGAAGACCTTGCCTTGGACATTAGTATGTTTGTGCTCATGTGATGTCTTCATTCTGTTACAATACCACAGGCCTGGACWCTTCTAACTCCTGGCTGAATAGAGSCATGCTCCTTTCTTAAATAACATATATAATGATATTGGTGGGGTTAAAACTTTGATACAAGAAATAATTCATTTTAATACATGGCCAGTTTCTCTTTAGACTTATGTAAGTGCAGGGGGAAGGAGAGAAGAAATGGCAGGAGCATTTTGCATACTAGACTTCCTAACATGGTTTTAGAAAATTGTCTCTCTGATTTTTTTTTTAAGGAAAATTACTCTAACAGTTATATATCCTGTTTTCCTGCTCATACTAAGTTGGACTAAAGAAATAGGTGTGTTACAGAACTTACAGAACTCTTCCTAACCTCTTTAGCATATGGTAGCTGTGCTTTTTGTTCCATTAGTATTGTCAGAGTAAAGAACTGAAGAGTTGGCTGGGACTTTAAGAAAAACAGTCTGGCATAGTTCCCTGCAAAAGGTGTCTGCTTCAGAATGATTGAATGGTYTTCAGAACATGCACCCCAGGTAGTAGCCCTTACTCCAGGCCATAGCACTGTTAGTACTGTGTACATCTGTTTCTCAAAATTTAATAGTCTTTTTAAAAAAATACTGCTGCCTTTACAGTGAATGGGTTAACTGAGCTGCTGAGCATCTCAGTGTTTTTCCATGCTTATTTCAAAACAGTTTTCCCATTTTCCCTTGCCTTTTATTTTTTTTCCTTCCCTAATAAGCAGTCTTCTCTCTCCCTGTCTCCCTCTCCTGCTTCCTGGACTTTTGGCAGGACTTGATGTGTGAATAGTGATACTCGTCGCTATGTGGCTGAAATTCTCTGAACTGCAATCCACAAAAGCAACTGTGAACTTTCCAGTGAAAAACATGAGCCTGTTGGTAAGGCTGAAACAACAAGGACTTCATAGTCTGAGTTTTTGCTTTTTGTTTGCTCTTTATCTGCTGTGAAAATTTATTTGATTGTAGTTACAACCACCAGAGTATTTTTGTTTTCTTGCTTTTCTAAAATTATGCTAAATATTTTACAAAAAGAATTCAGTATTATTCCCACTACARGTTTGGGGCTTTTCAGTGGAAGCAGGAGTAGTACAGGCTCCCTAAAGCTGAGGTGTTATGAAACGTGTGCTTTTGAAGCTTAATTCCATGCAAAGACCATGCACTGCTGAAAGGACTGCCGCACCTGCTCCAGGCACAGGATCCATATAGGAGCATATGGCAGTAGCATTGCTGGGGTCAGGCAGGTTCTGGCTGGCTCCTGCAGCACGAGCTGGAGTGTCCCTTGAAGTGATTTGGAAATATTCTGGTGAGAACCTGGCTTAGGGAAACTGAATGGGTTAGACCCACACCTTTGCAGGGTTTAAAATTTACTTCTTGCCAAACTTGGTACTTCCTCTTTAGAAGCATATGAGTGGAGAAGTTGGGTTTGCCTTTCTGACTTCGCTAAGATGCAGGAGGAGCAAAACCTTGYCTTCAAATATATCCTGTCTTCAAGTAGTTTTGCCTTATCTTGCTTTTATTTTCCTCCCTCTTTTGTGCCTTTTTCTGAATCTAAACTCAGTATTTCAAAAACAAATTAAGAGTTTGTACAAAACAAGTCATGAATACTGAGTTTTCTAAATTGTTTTTCCAAGATACTAATTAAAACCTTTATTTGTTGGTTGCTGTACATATGGCTTTCCTCTATTTCTGACATCAGCATCTCCTGCAATGTTTTTACCAACAGGGAAAATTAATTTTAAGTTTGTTGTACAGATGCTGTACAAGTACAAAATAAGAAATGACTCAACTGGAGAAGTAACCAAAGATTATTAGCTATCACTTCTATCCCTATGACCTATACATTCAAGTTGCTCATGTGCACATTTGTGAAATCTATTCCCAGGGCAGTGCATGAAAAAGCCCACTTTCTCTGTGCTCACTTTTGTTTTATTGGTGAGTTTGATTGGCTTTTGTTTGTTTGGGTTTCTGGGAGCCATGTGACAACTATTCATTTTTCTTTTTTCCTTTATTGGTGTTTATGTCTCTGGTCTATTCGCAGCTCTGCGCTCTTGCAAAATTTGCATGCACCATCAGTTTCTGAATAGTTAGATGAACATTACAGAYGACAAACTTCTGAAAACCTAACATGGGAGAAAAACGCAAGTGAGCCTGTGTGCACATGTAAAACATGCTGGCTTTGTTACTTGCACCTCAGGCAAGTGCAATTATCATAGTCATTTCCTTGGAGTTCCCTTTTTTTATMTTTGTTACAATGTAATTGTGTGAAAATAGGTATTTATCAATATTTATGCAAACCTAAATAATTTTGAGGTACTTTAAACACAAAATTCTGCTGTTATTTGGCTCTATGATGCACTCAAGTTCTTCTCTTGAAGCTTTTTGGAGTATTTGTGTTTAAGACAAAATGGCTATTTAAAAGACTATAAAATGATTATTCAGGTTGTAATGTGTTTAAAATGTTAAAAATTTCTTGACTGATATAACAGAATATTTCTGAAGTGAAGTGACATAGAAGTTTCAGTGAAAGACAGAACCATTGGTGGGGAAGGGTGTTCATTCATTACAGTAGCAACACAGACGTTTGGGGCTTCAGATGCCTCCTCCTTTCTGCTTCAGCTCTTTTTTTCCATCTTATTAAATATTTATTGTAGGTGTTTGGGAGGAAAAAAAATGGCAAGATAACAGAAGAAAAAGTGCTAATGGTACATGGCTAATTCCCATCTTCTACACACACAACAGAAAGAGCCACATGTCTTCACAGCCTGTGTGGAGTTGCTAAAGTGGAGCTGGCAAAAGCAGACTCAGGCAAATGTAAAGTAATGGTGTAGAAGGAAATGCTTTTTGCAACTTCATTAGTCTGTATTTTCTTACTCTACTTAAGACATCTTCTTCCAGTCCCTTACTGTGAGCAGTAGTTTTGAATTTCCTGGGAACTGCTCGGTGGTTCTGGAAGCTAAATAGTTTTTGTGGCRGTAAGTGCTAGCTCTCTATACAATAAGCCAGAGGACACAGCCAGACAGATCTAGCAGCAATGATCCAGCCATGACCCCCCCAGTTCAGCTAACATGGCAAGAATTTGTGCTGAACACTTGTATGTGTGTGAAAGAAAGTATTACTGAATGACCACATGCATTTCAAAAGGTGGGTGGCTTTATGACCACCAGCAGTTCCCTGTTTATTTAGGAGGAGAAGGCAGAACGGATTTTAAAAGTCTGGAATGGAAACATGAATGTTCATTTCAGTTGTTGAACTACTGATACTGTTGTTCCAGCCTGTTTCACTAATAATAGCCAGGATATATTGCCATAGCTAAACACCACTCGTCTCTCTAGTCTCATTTTTCTGCAATACTGAATGARGCAATTTCTTAACTGCAGTTTTATTTGGTTCATTTGTTTGTTCAGTAACTTGAAGTTACCAGAGCTGGGAGTTAAATGGCAGTATATCTATGGCACTGTTTAATAAAGGCAGAGCACGATGCAGTGATGCTTTCATGGCACTCGAACAAAATGTAGTGCTGCTCATAGTGAGTTTAAGCGAGTAGTTCTGTTGACTCGCTAAGAAGGGGTATGTATTAGGTCTCAAAGAACATTTTAGCTGGATAAAAACTGTCTTGCAAAAATTTCACATTTGTCTTCCTGCACCAAGTGTATATGAGAGAAGCCTAAGGTCAAGAGAAAATAAGCAAAAGTCAAAGACAGACTTGTAAGACAAATAGCAACATCTGGTAAATGACTTCCTTCTACATTCAGAGAGCTCTTTTTCAGTGCAGTGAATGTGAAATGTTTTTCTTGGCGGGATTATAGGATTGAAGTTCATCAGTCTGGGAATAAACTTCATGCAGGTTTATAATATACCTACTACACAGTCAGAAACTAGAAAATCTGTATGTATTAGAATCTGTTTGTAGCAAAAGCAACAAAGAAGTATGCTAAGGGATAACTAGATTTTATTCTAACATTTTGTCATTTCATTTCTTAGGACATTTCCAGTGTTTTTGGTGGTTGGTTCTAGTATACAAAATATTTCACCGGATGAGATTGTTCCCTCTTTTCTGCCCTGTGGAGTCATCTTTACGCTAGTTAAAAGCCCATGTTCCCAGGGCCACTGTGCAGGAAGGCATGTGAACATGCTAGCAGCCTGGGCCGAGGAGAGGGCTTGCACCCGGCGCTGGGAATCCCTTATTGCCTGGGGCCCCCAAATGGGAAAATCTGTGCTGAGGAAGATGAGAAAAAGAAACAGAACTGATCCAGTTTGTGAGTTCCTGTGATAGCTTCCAGCTGTTCCCACACCACCGTCCTTCCCAACAGCGTCTTCAGGAAGAAATAAGCCTGTAGACAGCACTGCTTTCTGTGGGAAATCCCTTCCCACATGCCTGATTCTCTTCTTTGAAAAAAAAGAGAGAGAGAATACAGATTGTATAATTTTTGCATATAACAAACAACTTGCCCCTGCTGCCTCTCCCCATTTTCTTTCCTCCTTTCATTCCAAATCGTGCAGAGGGCAAAAAAATCAGGAACAGCTGGTCTTCTCGAACGCAATTTGCAAAGAATTACTCAGTCGTAGGAGTACCTCAGTGCACTCAACTAATCATTTAAATTTTCTGTTAATTAATGTTCCTGTGCTATTTTGCATTTCTTGAACTCTGTTCAATGCCGAATAGTTTAACTGGAACAACAGAAAGGAACCTGGCTGAGGTCAGGACCCTTGGACCAAATGGAAACTGAGTAAAGTCCATGGGACCAGCTAATTTGTGGACTAAAATCAGTGCTATAGTTTAGCCTCAGCTGCATTGTGGAAAGTTCTTTGCAACTTTTTTTAGTATTCCAGCTGTGATGTTAAACTGCTGTCTCTAAGGCCAGAATTATGATAATTTCGTCACACTTAAGGGAGACAGAAAAAGGAGTTAGAAGAGAAAAGAGAAATGTACAAATAAAACTCTTTCTTTAGAATTAAGTATGCATTTCTGCATTTATGTAATAAGTAGAATTAAGATGCATTTCTAGAACAATTCCAAAAACTGCAATTGCAATTTGGCAGTATGTGCATGTCTGGTATAAAATTCTGTCTGCCTTCYGCAAAAATCAGTCTGGCTTCTAGACAGCAAAATGTGACCTTGTCAAAATACTTGCACATTACCTGCTGAGTATTTATAGTTGGATTTGAGGCCAGTGTCCCAGGTTGGCTGCATTGACTTGGACAGTCTCTCCTGGTTCCAACTTGTGTTGTGAAAGCAGCCTTGGCCCATTGCATTTCTATTTGTAAAGAAATCTGTTTGTTGCCTTTGATAAAAGCAGGAGAACCCACTTTGCTGGGAACACAGGGTGAATTGTTCAGTAGCCCTTGTAGTGGGTGACAGTTGTATCTTACTAGAGTCTTTGATTACTGTGCTCTTCACCACAGCATGACTGTCCYGTAGGTTTCCCCGCCACGTGCCAGCAAGAGTAAGAGCCAATTTCTTGCCCTTTTTAAGTCAGCCAAGGGGAGATCTTGGGAGCAGAAAACCAAAATGGAGCATAAAATTTTGAGAACAATTATTTCTAACTAATCAAACACAATAAATAGCAGGAAGCATGTTTATTTATGGAACAGATGTCTACTAAGAAACCTGAAGTCATTTTAATTCTAACTTCCTCCTCCAAAAAATAAAAAATGAGAAAATAAAAGCTCTGCACTGGTTAAATACTAGACCTGTTTAAAAATCAGTCAGAAAGAGAAGAATCCCTCATATATTTAAATGATGCAAGCTCACTGTTTCATGCCTGCTTTCTAAACAACACGGTGTCTTTTTATGGAGATAATCTTATGAAAATGATTAGGAAGGCAGCAAGTAGACACTTCAACATGAGTCAAGCTTAATTATTTTGAAAAGTCATCTTTAAATGTTAAGGTGCAGACTAAGGCAAATTATTTCACATTGGGCTACAGTTGTATTACACTGTTGTATAGTGCATCACTGCTTTGTTCTCACGTAGCTGTTGTGCAGATTTTCCACAGCATCCACCTCTCTCTTAGCAAAGTAATGGCTGTCACACACTGCCATTTGGCATCAGTTGCAACCAAAGGTAGGCTGCTTAGCTTTTCAGCAAAATTGAAAACAGACTTGTGTTATTAAAAAGCAAAACAAATTATTTTATAAAAAGCAAAAAATGGAAGCTGCTGTGAATGATATGTGATATTTCTTTTTTTGCACTGATATATTCAATAAAGGGTGAATTTTTAAGCCACATGTGTTAAATAGCTCATTTATAACCTCCATGGAGCTCACTGCCTCTTAGAAATCTAGATGGAGCAATGTTATGCTGCATAGTCCATGAAGAGACAAGAGAGTCTTTCAAGCAAATCAAAAGAGCAGCAGTTTTTCTCATCTCTGTCACCACACATCCTCACTAGACAAATTTAATCTGTATTAATAGACTCAGTTCTGAAAATATTTGACAAAATTCTCTACCATCCAGTCAACTATAGGATGAAATTGATCTTGCAGAACATCAGTATGACTTTGAGACCTACCTGGCTGCAGTGGAGGAGATTTATTATTAGAGAGTTTTATTGTGCAGAAATGTAATTCTGATATGAGAACATTGTGTGTCCAGGTTATAAAAGAAAATAAATATAAACCCATGCATTTATTATCCTTATAAATTATTTCCTGGTTATGTAATTCTTAGAGATAATGCTGCAAAATATTATGCCTCTTGGATTTGATGTTAATTCAATATCATCCTGATATTTATGACTTCATGACTGCATAGAAAGGAAAAGAGGCAAATTCTGCTCTTAGGTGAAAAAAGTTGACCAAAAAAAAAAAAAGAGAGATAAAAGAATTATATATAAGCAAATTACATGTTCTTATAAATAAAGAAAAAAAGAATTATTAAGAATAAGTTGGGGCTTCAGAAGAACATCTATTATTTTCTGAATCAGAACTCTTTTTTTTTTTCCAGGTACAGCAGTGAGCAGGGAGATTGTGAGCCTTCCTACTTAGCTGTTTGGTAAGCTTTTTGTTATGCTTCAACCTTGTGTATTTATGGCTGATAAATGCATCATAGATTCCCTCTGTTAATGACAAATTGATGTGCTGGGAAAGTGAAAGAGGTTTTTAAAATTTGTTCTTTGGTGGCATACCGCATTCTACATCCATCTGTGAGTTAGAGGAGAGTATGTTTATGTATTTTCTTTTAGCTTTGGCCACAGTGGCTGTGTGTTTATATTTCAAGTGCTTCCTCTGAACTTCTGGAAAGTACTGGACTACATCCTCAGTAAACATAAATGGTTACAACTTTGTTTGATTTGGCCTATGAGAAAACTCCTCTACCTGCATTTTCATCCAAGGAGAGATAATAGTTGTATAACTAAATAACTAAATATCTAAAGTTTATTTCATTTGTTTCTTTCAAATAAACAAAACTTCAGAAAAATCTTTACTTCAGGACCTGTTATTCTTAGGTAGAATACCTGATTTCTAGAGCCATGGATGAGCACAACTAAGGTTGGTGGACTTGATCCCTTGTTGGGACTAGGTTAATGTGCTTTATGCTACATTGAATCTTTATACTTAATTTTGGAGAAAGGTGTAATTGTTTCTTTTTTTGCTGAAAAAGAAAAGTTCTTCTCTCTCTTCCTCATTTTCTGTCATTGGAGGAGCATGTCAGGCTTGATGGCACAGAGGGTTTTTTTGCTCCGAGTGCCACAAAATGCGTCTCTTAATGCCATCAGGCTGAGCAGCMTTTTGGAGGCGTGTTCTCCAGCTCGGATGGACAGTCTCGCTGTTGCTGCCCATCCTGCTCTCTGCTCTGTCTCGTGCTCTCATGAAACACAGCGTGTGGTGAGGGGCCCCCAGCAGACTCCGGTGCTGTCCTCACTGCTGGCTGCAGCACTCCAGCAGCCTCCGGCCTCCGTCGGCTCGCTCTGCGGAAGCTTGGAAGCTGCAGCTGGGTGCTAAGTGCTGGCATTCCTAGGGCTCCATGAGGGAGCAGTGACCTCTGTGGTGCTGCTAATGGTCTCAGAGCTCAGACAGAGTTTATACAGCCCAGGCTGCAGTGCTTCTCACCATTGACAAGATGTTTGAAAAAGAGTGTTTGGACAGGAGACAATTACAGGATCTTATCTGAAACATTCCTGATCTTACATTTCTCCTCAGCTCCCAAAGAGAGCTTTTATAGAGTGAGTGGCAGCTTGTTTTTCATGACTTTCATCAGTATTGTCTAACTTAGCAAATGACCTTGCAAGCCTTTAGTGTCTTTTTGTGTTCACTGACGGTCAGGAATTTTTGCTCTTGAAAGACCTCTGTGGCTTGACATGGCTTAAGGCTGCTCTGTTACGGGCCTTACAAACAGAAGTTAACCTTGATACAGTTTCAATGCAAGAAAATAAACGCACACACACTTAAAATCCAATGAACTTCAGGCCAAATCTTTCTATAGTTCAATCACTGAGCTTTACTCAACTAGAGAGCCTAGAGAACAAATAAAGAATGGAAGGAATAGTCCTGCCTGCCTTTCATGTGGAAAAGTCAGACTTCTTCATCCTTTTCAAGGCAGCCCAACGTCAAGTCAGGTTGGGTTGCCTAAGGCTGCTTTGCGGTGAGGGGATTTAAATGTAACCTCTGCATACAGAGAAAGGAAGTCCCTTAATTCATTCAATATTTTATTAGAAATCTCTTAATACTGATCTTATTCCTGAAGGTAAACCTCTCAGAGGATTTTCAAAGCCTGTATTTCATTATTTAATAATCTGTTTTCAGTAATACATCTCCCTAGGTCTGAGCTTGTAACTAGGTCCACAGGCTGGAAATATCAGCAGTCCAGGAACTGTTAAATAATTAAGTCGTTGGTATCTGTAACTGTTATGACTAGAATCACTCATATTTTATTATCACAAACTGCTGGGGAAAAAGGCTGTAAAAAGCAAAGATTACTAGCCTTTGTTAAGGAAAATGTGGGTCTTGTCTGTAATGAGATGGTTTGAAACTATGTGATTTTTTGTTTAGAAAGTAACATTCATAGAAGTATTAGTTTGTTTGGAAGAATTAGTTTATTTAGTTGTGAGCCTACGCATACCTGTCTCTTTGTGTAGAGCGCTGTCACCTATATACAAAAGTGTTTTCTCATTCTCTGAACTCACTGGCAATGCCTACATGCATTTGGAAGATTAATACATTTTTGTAGGTACTCAGCAAGGTAATCTTTCGTAAGCATTTCCTGGGAATAACCACAGCCTGGAAAATATAGGGAAGTGTTTGGCTACGGAACAGCACATTTCTATGCTAGGTGTGTGTGCAGATGTGCTGGCTTCCGTGTTTGCACACGTATACACACGTTTGCACAAGTACACATTACCCCTATCCTTCTCCCCAGAAGGGGAAATGTCTCCAAAGGAACCAAAGGCAACTATTTGTACTACTCATTTTGACAGCTCAGTCCAAAACTCAGAGAGAAATGGGATCATTTTGAACACAGAGGATGCAATGTAGACTGCTTTCTGCTACCAAAGATGGAGATAGGTCAGTTGACTGAGGCTCTCTGTGAATCATGTGTGCCAAGATTGTCCTTCTTCAGAGAGAGAAAATGAAATTGTTTGTATCATAGTGTCATTTGCCTTTGAGAGTGAAGAAGTAGTACAGTGTGGTTCATAGTGTAGGAGAACAGCAGTTCAAGGAGGTTTAGCATGGAGGACTTTTATGAGCACTAGTAACACGTGCTCCCTAATGTAGTCCAGTGAACAATTGAGGGAGCACCACAATTTAGTGCAGAACCAGATTACTTTCCTCTGTGAACAATTTGAATTTGGTCATTATGTGGAGTCAGGTGGCTGCAATGGCAGGGATGGGAAGAAAGGAGGAAAACGAGATTCTGATGAAATATACTAGGACAAGGAAAATTATTTTCCTTACTCTTCAGAAACTGAGATTCTGCAATTAGTAGAACAAGATATGAGATAATGTTGATGATCTCAAATAGCATGTCTTGTTCTGTTGCATCTGACAGTACAACCATTGTATCTTTCTGTATTTATGCATGTACGTGTACTTATTATTTATTAAGCTAAGATCTGGAAATAARTGGTTATCTGTAATCTAGATATTTATTGGATTAATCTATTTACATTGGCTTTTTGAAATATTTGGGACTTGTGATCTGTAATGGGAAATCYCTCTACATTCCCTTCAGCATTTTTAATTTGTGTTTCCAAGCTTAGGCTGTATTGACACTGTTACTAAGGAGGAACCAGTTTTGGGGGAGGAAGGCAGCTTTAGCAGCATTATATGTACATGCAAAATTTAAAATATGCAAACATTACAGTAAAAGACAAATTTAAAGCTTGTGCTTTCAAGCTACTTAAAAATTAAGGAGTACTAAAAGTAGGCTCACCCATGTCTGCTGTGCATTTGTTATAAAACAGTTTGTAATTTTGACTGTCAGCATGGCAACAATTTTCCATTAACTTTGGGATGGACAAATTACCCTAGATGTCTAGAAAGTTAAAACATGAAATTTGATTTTCAGATTACCAAATATTTWAAATATTTTTTTCTCTTGTCTTAGATTTACTGCCTTGATGTGAACATTATATTCGCCTCTCATTGTGATTAGTTGTGATTCCTGGTCAGGCAGCCTCTTCTGCAGTAAGGCTAGGACCATTTGCTGCACTTGAGCAAAGGTGAACTCAAGATTAAAACGAAAAAAAAAAAAAMCCAAAGAGCTGTGTATGCAGGTTACACGTCTATCACTAAGACTTTCTGTTGTATTAAGTCATCCTCTTTAAGTAATCACTATAGTTTGTTTTAATTTAGTTATTTTCAAAGAGTTGTTGATAATTAAAAATATGAGCATCAGTTCATAGCATTCTTTTGATCACTTGCTAAATAACAAAGCTCTACATTATGGTACGTTTTATGAAAGTGTATAATTATAATTTTAGCTAGCTTAAACTCATTATTTATGCCAAATTATATTTTCACCAAGCAAAACCTAATTTTTCTAGTTGTTTCCCAGGGCTCTACAATTAGCTCTTATCTAATAGTCATACTTACTTTTTTTTTGCTGAGGAGGGAGGAAAATGAAGCTTCTAAATCATGACTTACATCTYACATCTCTAGCACTTTCATATGCAACCTAATAGACAGTTTTCTGCCAGCACTACTATCTTATTGCTCAAGAATATATTTTTGTAGTTCAGAGCATTTCGTATAACTTTATAACTTTGCCCCTAGGATTTGAGAAACTTCCTGTAATGTAGTGGCACTTGGCTCCATTTCAGCATCACTAGTTCTCTGAGTCGTAGCACCTGCTGAAGTGGGGAGGTTTCTTTTAGCCCATAGAAATCTAAAAATGGGGATTTCCTTGTTTTAGCAAAAGCTGGTTTTTGAAGACCTTACATTTGTCCAGGCGTCTTTTTGGTGCTTAAGTTTGCTGCTTTACTCATGTGAAGAAATTCAGCATGGTAACAGCAATGGCCTCAACGGAACAGAATAAAACTTTCAGTTCTGAAGGACCTAACTGATTTATTAAAATGAATGTACATGTATGCTGCTTGACACAATCCTAAATGATCTTGTATCTAATAAAACCCCATGATTCATCAGGGTTCTCTTAGGGTGAAAGAATTGGTTTTATAGAGTCCTTTTCATTTGATTCCTTGACCATATGCCTGTTCTTAGAGGAACTCTCRGAACTTGAAATGTGTATTTTAAAACACTGCCTAGACAAATGAGACCATGGAGGCTTATGACATACTGACTTTATTTCAGCCTGGTACTTCAATATTTTGCTCTTTATATATATATAAAAAACCCCTAGTGTTTTCATTTTGTAATTGCCAAAGAGCTGTGCCCCAACCATTTGACTAAAATAAAGCAAAACAGTGCTAGTATGTGCTGTCTTGTAACCACAACATATGACCTATTCTAACCACACTTTTTCATTTTTTGCCAAGAAAAGGAGCATTAACAGGAAGGTTTATAGATAATTGTAATAGTAATAGTGTATTTATTGAATTCCAGATTAGCAACCTGAAATCTCCTTGAACTTGCATCAGAGAAGCACATATACAGGCAATTATCATCGAATAGCTAAAGTRAGGTGGCTTATCAATATTTCTGGCCTGGAGATGCTCACTTCTTGGAAAATGTGATGCAACTTCCTTCTTTTTTGTCTTCCTTGTGAGGATAAAAGTGTGATCATAGCAGCAGTGTAGGAAACTGCTACTGGATTTCCCTCAATAGGTACATTCAATATCATTTGGAAAACTCATTGTCCCAAAGAACTGAAGGAAGAAATAAAAGAACTCATCTTGAATAAAATATTCTTAGAATAAACACRTGTGTGAGTATGAATGACGCACATTATTCTTTAGAATTAAGATTTTTCTTCGGACTTAACAGGCAATTAAATATCAAATTTGAAGCAGAAATTGAACCAAGATGTTAATAACTTATTTTTTCTCTGTTGCAGTAACTTTTGTTTCCTTTTTAARAATCCAGTTCATAAAGTTGTTTTAGGTATTTTAAGGGTCTTAAACAAATAGTTGTTAGATCCCTGCATTATGCATGTCAGTTTTGATATTAGTTTTGATATTCGCTCTTTTCTAGATCTGTTTTTAATTTTTTTGCGTTTTGGACGAGTCAGTAGCTTCAAGTTGTTTAGCTTTTGCCCCTTTCTCCTGATTATCCAGGATGCCTAGGGAAGCGCAGTTCATAAGTGGAGGAACAAGAGGTGACTATGTTTGACACTTTACTAGGAAGCCAGCACTACCAGCAGCAGGTAAGGGTTCCTAGGCCTATGGATCAGCTGTTGTCCATCTGCTGCTGCTCTTGTTCCCTCCTTCCCCAAGACCATCTGGGTAAGTGCAGCACGTTACGCTCGACAATTGTGTTCCTAGTTTGATGAGGATGACGGGGGATTGCACTGTTTGTTCTGTGATCTCTGATGTCTAGCGCAGGGACCTAGTTTTGGGTGATCACTGATATTTGCTGAGTCTGATGCTCAGWTTAGCAATAGCTGCAATAAAAATGGTATCTGAGTAACATCAAAAATCCCAACCATACAAGATTCGAGAGCTACAGCTTATCTGTTCACACTTTGAGAAGATGAACTCCTGAAATGCTCTATGTTAGATTAAATATTAAGGACCTGATTCATCATTTCATTACACTAATGTTGATCCAGTACTGGTATTCTGACTACCTGTTTAAATATTAAATTTCTTCTGACAGGGTGGAAGCTGATGTGCGACCTCTGACACTGGGCTCCCATGCTGCTTGTCACACGTGATGACAATTGCCAGGAACAGTGACTAGCAGCAGCAAGAGACTCTGCAATATTCACTTTAATTGCAATCTTTATTTTCAAATATGATTTGCAGCTTTAAATTGTTGGAATATGAGTGTCCTGACATGAGCTCTCAGAGTCCTGTCAGAAGCCACTGGGAAAAGGGAAGTTTTCCTTTCAAGATTCAAGAAAAACAGTCCCTCGCTGTGTGACAGAGACAAGCAGCACCAAACCTGCCAGTGATTCAGCATGTTTTTCTAAACTCAAACTGGGCTGTAAACTTTGGAGTAGGGATTCAAACCCTGCAGGGTAACTCCAGAGGCTCAAACCTTTCTCCCAGCATCCATTATTGTGCCAGGTAGGGAACTAAAACTGTGTGCTAAAATAGCATAAAAAATGGCTCCAGGGCACACAGAGAGAGGCCAATCCACACTATTAATTAGTCTAAAAGTAATTAGCAAAATACTGCTAAAAGTCATAAGTGGAATGATTGAGAGCTGGATGAGTTTTTGAACTCAGCAATATGAAAACCCATGTGTAGTAACTGTGAATTTGATGCACATTGGGAGATTTCAGTGACAAGTAGACCAGTCAAAGGGAGAAAAACACAATAGAAAATATAATCTGCTGTAGAGATTAGAGGCTACAAATGGAATGTAAATTCTTTTTCCAGTAAATTCATATCCATGCAAAACAGAGAAGTATATTACTCTTTACTAGTCATATTAATTGCAATGAATATTTTCTTAAATTTAGCTGTGTTTTTCTTGGGGGAAACTGCRTGATGGTATTTGATGATGAGATCTTTGAGCTAGATATACATGCAAGCAGTTGTCTTGTGTCTATAACAGACATAGTGAAAGACAATTAAAAGGAAGACAGAGAGAGAAATTTCAAGATGGAAGTGGAGGCAACAGTACCGAGTGGAGATGTCTTATCTAGATCTTAAGTTTGCCTCCAAGAATTGGAACTCCAAGAGTTGCAGTTGGTTAAGTTGGCTTACATACTTGCTGTTCTAAATAGAACTGGCACTTCTCAAATACTGGTAGAGACTTCTTTTAAAGTTATGTTATGACTCAGATCAGTCAATATGCTTTTTAGTGGTATTTATTTAAAACTATAAAAAGAGCTTATGATTCCCTAACATCAGCCATCAGCTCTTCTCAAAGGCCTATTTTGCCAAATTTCTAAATGCCAAACATTATCATTTTTTCCCTATTTCTTTTCTATTTATACTGGTAAAATTGCAATTTCAATCTACTCATCTCTGGATAAAGAGTTAAACATGGAAAACTTTGTTCAAACTGCACAATGTATTGCCACTAGTTTTCTACCATATTAATTCAGTATAAGTAGTGAATTAAACACCTGATGCATCAGAAAGACAAATAAACTTTTAGCTCTGTACCAAGACACTAAGATTTCATTCTTCCAGACTTATACACTGAGGCAAGGTGCTAGTTCTTGTCAATACTTTAAAGCATAACAGTTGTTTTCTGCTTGATAACTTCTAGAATACTTTTTTACTGCACATATAAGGATAAATGAATTCAGATAAATCTCTCTCTTTTTTTTTTGAGTGGGAGGGAAGTAATAGAAGTCTGCAAGTCCGGCTGTTTGCTTTCCATGATGGAAGATGACAACAAACTTGAGTGCTTAGACTTTGTGTTACATATTATAAATGTTCAACATATACAATCTAAAGCAATATTTAGGCTGGAATATACTGGAGAGCAGGACATTTGGATTCAAGAGTGTGGGTTTTTTTCTGTTGCAAAATAGGATATTTGTAAAGACTGTAGGTAGGGTTACATTTGAAGTACCTTCATTATTTGGATATTGTGAAGTTTTGGGTAAAACTTATCTCTAAAAGCAGGTCTGGTTTAATATTTTTCTGTACAATATGTTATCTATTTACATATGAGATTTATTGGCTGTTTTGTGTTAATGATAAAAGAGAACTACTTTGCTATTTGGTAGTTTTAAAGCAACATGCTTTTTACATATAGTGACCAGTGATTACATGAATACTTAAACTTTGGGAAGATATTTTTGATGAAAAAGACCCTACAAGATGTTTGTTGCTCATGCTAACATGCAAGGCATCTACCTAACCCAAATACTGCCTTTCACTTTTGACCTAGCCACATTTGCTGAAAAAAGTACAACAGAATATATAAAAATAGATAAAAATACATACAATTTACAATATTGCTTATATCCAAGGATTATAAACTTTGCTTACAAAAAAATCCTGAAAAGCTAAACCTCAAAAATCATCTTGCAGAGGTTGGTAAATACTGTAGTCTCATTCAGCTGCAGGGTGAAAGCATTTCTAGTGCCTTCAAGGCACTCAGTGGTTCAATCCCAGAACTGCCCAAAGAGCTGAGGTAGATCTTTAAAGATGTGAGCTAAAGCCAGGAATTAGTAATTTTCCCCACTCTTTGAATCTCTGAACTAGCTCCCTGTGCCATGACATGAATGTCAGTGCTAGTAAATGGATGAGAGTGAGGAGCACAACTGGGAGGACAGGGGAAAATGAGAGGTGAGAGCCCGGTATTAAGTTGCTTTAAGTTTCTTTAAATTGTATCCTAAGGACTCAAATGACCAGCAGGGTAGATCTGGACTCACAAGCCTTCTTGAAATCTAAAACTAGATTTAAGAGTCTTTGCTGATTACTAGCAACCTAGTAAGCAACCTAGACTTCAGTGAAGGGCAGCTAGTTTTCAACTGTGAGAATGGAAATTTTTGAAAAAAACAAGTTAAAATACAGAATGAAAATTAATTACCCTACCATATAGCTTTTGTTTTCATCCATAAATACAAAGGAGCCTTGTTGATCTCTAATAAATGAGTCTCAGCACCTATATAACAGAGCATTACCCACATTTTATGAAACATTGCTTAGCATTTTGAGAGTGTGTCACTTCCTGAGMTGGCTTAAGCACACAACTTCATTGGCCACACTGCAGCCAAGCTGATTTTATATCAGTAGAGCATCTTGCCTGTTATATTTATGCCTGTTTTAAGAGTTAGATGCTTTGACTACCAYATTCATGTCTAGAGATTCGTTTTTATTGTTAAAAGTAAAGGGTAAGGACAGACAAAAAATAAAAATGAGTGACCTTGAATATGCTGAGTATTTGCTGGGGAATAAAACCTTATCTCCAAGAAAGGCATCATTTATCAAGGAGATAATGACCAGCAGCATTCTTGCTAGCAAGTCTTCTAGCRCTGCTCTAATGAAAACTGGAATTAGGGCTGGGGAGACAAAAGTCTCAAGCTTCTATTGGAGTGTGGCTACAGTAAGTCTGCCAAAGGAAAGGATAGATTCAGAAAGTGTTCATGTGCAGCAGGGGCGGCAGACTTGGGCTAAGGTTTAGCCCATATCTTAGTGTAGGTTAGTGGTGTTAGGATTATGCTTGGGGTTGGGGTGGTCCCAGTGTCAAAGCTGATGCCTTCAGGAGGAGTGGGAGAGCTAAGGTGCTGCGATAGGAAAAGACTGCCAAAAGTGTTCACTGAGGACTTCCTCATGTGGGACTAGGCTGTGGCTTGACTGGACTACCAATGGAAGAGGCAAACTGGAAAAAGCTTTCTCTCCTGAGAACTTCATATAGGACCTTACATGCGCTTTACCCATTAAAATCTGGAGTTCTGTGCCAAGCTGTATTCTATGATAATGTACCAACTCTGAGAAACAATGTAAAATAAAGCGCAGAAAATCTCTGTGGCTGCAGTTCAACTCCAAAATAAAATGTAGGAAAATTCTCCCATAGTCTCCTCAACATGAAAGAGTCTGAGGCAGTGCTGCACTGGCTACCGTCCAGACTCACTGGGAGGTAAGCTGCAATGTCTTCCTGGAATCCAGCCCTCCCCGCCAGAGTCTCCGACCCCTCTTCTCCTGTGAGCTGAAGTCAGCCAAGTGGAGCCACAACCCTGCAAGACACTGACATTCACAAGCCAGTCCTCCCACTCCCTTTTACCTCAGCACTTCCCACTCATTGCTGAATTTCCTTCTTGGCCCAGACAGCTCCAGGCTAGACAAGTCTTTGCTGTGGCAGACTAACTAACCCCTTTAGGCACGGAGAAGACAAAATCATATTTCCTGGCTCCAGCTTTCAAGCAGATGAATCTTCTTCATACTAAAAATTCAGTTTTTGTCTCTAAACATGTGACACTTCCAGCACCTATGGAAGAAGGGATATCGGACTCCTGGGAACTGGGAATGTCAAGCGCAGGGTGCTGAATGGCTGAGACCTCCCTTCCTGGACTCCCCTTCGGGAGCCAGCAGACGAGCAGTTCTGTGCGCGCGTCCACGTACTCAGCCTGCCCTAGCAAGGCTCCCAGGGACTGATTTGTCAGGTAGACCCGCTGCCACCACTGTGCAAGCATCCAGTGTCAGCTCTTAGAAAACATCTCTGATAAGTTTGCAGCCTTCTCTCTAAATCAAAATGCGTGTTGAGTCACAGAATAAAATATTTCATTCAGAACGAAGTGCTGAATTTTAAATGTGGCCTCTAATAAGGGCCAGTTTAAACAAGACAGAATTAAGTTTCGTTGTTTACCTCCCCAATGGTCCTAGCCATGGCATAATAAATGATGGGGCCCTGAGCTGAGGAAGGCGTCTGGAAGAATGTTTTGTTTAGACTGCTCCAGTAGCCAATTCCATAGCATGGTAGGAATGCAGAAGGACAGGAGTGAGGGAGAACTTCCACGAGAAGAATCAATTTCTGAAATCAATGAAGCAATTGAACTTATGCTTCAGATTTCCCCAATCTTCCTTAGAATATATTTAAAACTTTTGAGAGTAGATATAATCTTATACCAGAAAGTTTTTTTTTTAAAAAACAAAATTATCATAGCCTCTGTCTTATTCCTTTCTCTGCATTTGTTCTGAATGGATATTTGCTTCATTTTATTTCTAGGTTTATCACTAGCTGAGTGCTGACTGAGTGACAAGTTACTTCATTCTCTGTACTTTTCTGTAAAGCGGGAAAAGTGATTCCTACTTCTCTGTCTGGAGCCTCTGACCCTCCAAAGCCTCCAGTAAGCCTTCCTTGGATTTGATTTTACGATTAGCAGGACCAGCAGCTTTAGAACTGCACAGAGAAAAGCCAAGATTAGCTTATGAAAACACTAGTGTCTCATTCAGTGAGAAACAAACTCCAGGAAGGCTAAGGCTTGCGAATGGGGAGCTGTGAGGAGGGAAGAGCGACAAAGAGCAGTGCGGCCTTGCCCCAGACCCTGCTACCTTTTCATCCTGGCAGGAAGTCACTGTTAAACTGTTTTCAAGCTCTTACGCCTCCTGTGGACTGCATAACATACTATTGAAAAAAATAATTTTTTTCCTATTTCTGATTCTCTGTTTATGCAGATATTTCTTTTCCTGTCTTCTAGTTCCTCATCTGGAAAGAAGAGTTTAGGGAAGAGCACAGAATAAATCAAGYTAAGTGAGGCTTGGTTTAACTCTATAAATTGTGAAAAGGTGAGCATTTTGTCATAACCTGTCAAAGTCCATATCATAATTCAAATAATCATTGTTAAAAAGAGGGCTAAGGTAGAGGAAATATGTATGAAACACTGCCAGATTTTTCAGGGGAGGATCTACCAAGACAAGACAAGACAAGACAAGACAAGACAAGACAAGACAAGACAAGACAAGACAAGACAAGTATTGCCTAAAACATGGAGACCTGTTTTTATGGCTGTCCAGCTTCCTCCTTCCAAATACAGTTTCTCTCTATCCTAATTTTTTTTCAGGAGTTATTTACTCAGTGTGGCTTGCAGTGTGGTTAATCAGTGGATTGCAGAATTGAGCCAACAGAGATTATCTGATTTATCTTTTGCARTAACACTTAGTTGTCCATCATATTAAACGGCACCTATAAGCAATTAGACCCTCTAGTATTTGGTAGTCTAATACCTAAAATAGTCATGTTAGCTTTGGATGATTAACATACACTTGTAACAATTTGTCTAGGGTGAAATTTCATGTTATTTGTGTCCAGGCAAGCATCAGAGCCAGAAGAGGTTTCACCCTTGGCTGAAATCTTGCAATTGTAACTGGTCTCTTTATTATGCTGTCTTCTGTCTCAGCTTTGTGAGGATGTGTGTGTTGAGAGATGACTGAGGTCACAGCACCAAAATATTGGGTACATTTTTAAAAAGAGCAAAAATTGTATCATGTTTTGCAATATTGTTTATACATCTGCTATGGTCTCCTCATTGTGGTAAAATCCTAAGATTTCTGCATTGTTTTGTTTCTAAAATCTTTCCTTACTGCAGGAATTCTCATCCAAACYTTCTAAAATGGCCTAGTGTTTTTCATCTGTGCTCATGCACATGCTTCTCTTTGAGGAGTTCTGATTTTCCAGTGCAAAGCTGGACTACTAAGCAACTTTTGAAATCTTTAGATGAAGCAGTTTCTCTGCACATGCTAAACAATATGAAATTATAAATGAAATCAGCTTACTCTAGACCCTTTGAAACACAAACACAGTGGGTCACCAGGCCGGCTGAGGTGTTTTACATATTGTCATAAATATTCATCTGTATCTTTTGCACCTTTTGAAATTTTTCTCAGATAAATTTTTGGGAGCACTTTTAAATATATTTAGCCTATTAATATAGCACTGCTCAAATTATGTTGGGACCCGTTTATGCTAACTGCTCTGCAAAGCTCTTATGCTAACTGCTCGAAAAATCACTGTAAGGAAGAGCTCATAGTCTAAGTAGGTCAAGTAGATTTTGGTTAAGGAGAATGAAATGTAGAGAAAGTAATTTGTTTGTTGTCCAGTGGACACAGCTGGGAATGCAGCTCTGGGCAGTTTGTGCTGAGATGTGAGCCCTCGTGTGAATAAGCATCTGGGATTAGGAAGGAGAAGCATGGTCCCGCAAAAAGAGTTAAGGCTTGAATTAGTCTATTAGTTTGAGAGGTGATTGAATTGCATGGTTGGTTATCTGTTCAATKAAAATATATATGCTTTTATTCACCCTGTTCCTTTGTTTAAAGGCTTTGCCTATTTTTGCAGCAGTACAATGGTATAATGTTGTTTACAAGCAATTCTGTTTTCCAGTAGTATTTGTTTTAGCACCTAGCTTTCTATTTTATTTAGCAAGCAGTAGATTAATTTGTATCTAACCCTAACCTTGATGTTATTTTGAAAACCATTGGAACAGACAGTATTTCTGAACTAATCATAAGACTTAGAAATGAGAATCTTAAGTTTCTCTACTTATTTTTAAAAGTGCCATGTTTATATRTACAATTTAATGTTTTTACTGTTTTTGAGGGAGAAAAAGTTCAGTTAGTTGAGGTTAGTACTAAAATCATGGTGTGTTTTTCTATCCTAGAATTGTTGTCCTGTTTTTCATCTTTCAGTGTCTGACATAAACATTTGACTAACGTTATCTATTTGTTGAAAAAGTAAGGCGCATCCTCACTGAGATGATATCACTATCTTTGCCACATCAAAGGGCAGGTAAGAAACTAAAATTTGTTGACATATTGTGTTGGAATACTTCATACTAGAATAGTGGAACTGAAGTTGGCAGTAGCTGCTTCAGCTTGGGAAGGTAGCTTTGCCCTGCTGAGAGACTTAAAGCGCAGAAGTTGCATCTTTCTAAAAGAGAGTTAGACTATGGGCCAAAGTGTGCAGAAAAAATCTGCAAATGATGGAGGTCTCTAACTTTGCACATCAGTGGGTAATTTTTGTTCATGTCCTTCAAGCTGACACTGCAATGTGGAATAAGGCAGTCTGGAATCTAAGCTGGCAAGAGTGCAAATATTTTAATTCCAAAGAAAAGTCCATATTTTATACATGATCTTTACACAATGTCTCTGAGTTTACAGTCTACCCCTATTTCTGCTCCTATTGCAGCTGCACTTGGTGTAAGCTTCCATGCGTTTGCCTTACCTGAATCCCAGGCTAATCACTTTTACCCCTTCTCATTAAAGTTGTTTGTTTGGCTTTACTCCATAAGTGTTTAAAACATAAATCATCTTTTATTTTTGTTTAGCTTTTGTTGAGCCTTGAGCTGCTGAAGTTAATCATATAAACTTTTGTTTTAAGTGACAGAACATTTCTGGGTATGCATTTGGTTTCAATACCTGTGGTATTAGTGGGAGGACTTGTATGAAATCTGGATGGAAAAAACAGAGTTGGCAGTTTTGTATTTCTGAAAGACTCTCTGAAGCAAAGAACCAAAGAGTGGTTAGCAGTGTTTGCACTCCCTCCTCTTTTCATTTGCTTTTGTGAAATTGTCTAGACACTTACTGGCAGGAATATTCATGGAACAAATAAACATTAAGTTCAGTAAATTATTGTGATTTCATCAGATACAAGTATCTCTATGCGAAACGTGACTGTAAGAGTTAGTCATTTAATAAGGAAATCATAGCACTACCATGTGTCCTGCGTCCAGTCTAGCTGGCACAGAACAAAATCACAAGCCTCCTAGTTAGCTATTGATAATTTATAAATCAAGAGTTTATGAAAATAGTTGGTATTAAATGAGGAAAAGTAATAATGGTGGCAAGCTACTGGTAGGAAAGAAAGCTGCATTTCCTGAATAAATGTCTTCACTGAATGGCATTTGCTGTTCCCTCRTAGGAAAGTATTTCAGACAACAAATGTTTAATACAACTAAAACATCTCTGTGAAATTGCCAAGTTCACTTTGTTAACTTCAACACAGCTGGGATGGTTTGTAAGCTGGAGCTGATTTGTTTATCCCGAGTGGAGCCTGCTCTGATGCCAGTATCCRTTCAATGAGACAAAGAAGAAGTGCCTCTGCTTCTGCAGGGGATGGCTGGGCTCTATCCTTGTTCCCTTTGAGCCGCTCTCCTTCCACATTTGCCATGAGCTCCCCATACCTTTTCGTCCCTTCTCTTCCTTGCATTCCAACTGCTGGTCCAGATCCCAGCACAAACCTAGCCCCTTTTCTCTCCCACAGTGCTCTTTTTCTGTCCCTTTGCTCTTTGGCTGCGGTTGTTCCCTCTTTGGTTTTAGATTTTCAGATGTTGGCTAGAAATTGATATGGTATTGGCACTATATAGATAGTCTTGCTCTTATAGCATGGTGTGGAGGAAGCATAATTCAAGGCAGGAATAAAGGAAATGCCTGGAATGAGTCAGAAGGTGCTCGTAAGATTAAGTTCAGATGCTCAAGGTTGTGAGACCTCATAACCACATACTCTCTGTTAAAGTACAGTAAGTTACAGTGAGACACCTTCCTGACCTAAGTGTTGGGGTAATATGTTTGAAAGCATGAGTTCTCCCATAAAAATATGCATCTTTCAGATATTCTCTGAAGATGTATTCCATAGAACATTCCCTTGATTTTTTTTCCCCTGTGTATTGGGTATTGCTTTATTTTCAAGAGATATTATGTTCCTATAATGCTGTGAACATAAAAAAGCTAGTAAGGCTGGATGTCTGATTAAGAGATTCTTTCATCTTACATCTGTGTTTATGTGAACATTTAGATGACTTAARAGCAGTGTTGGACAGGGAATGGTTGGGCATCTCCTGTGGACAGACCAGCTTCATTTGCTGCCTGTTGGAGAATCCAGTCTCCTAGCTACTTATCTTGCAGAGCATGCACATGTAATTTGCGCTGTGCTCACTACGATCCATAGCAGTCACCTTTTTCATTTCTTCCAAGACTGCATTAGTGAAAATATGAGCATGATTCATCCATATGCAATCTGTTTCATCAAAAGATCTCAGCTTACAATATAGCCCTTTGAAATAGATTTAGGCCCAGCATTGTGGCTCCAGCAGACCTGTGCRTAAGTGCAGAAGTCAACATTAACAAATTGTATCAAAGGAGAAGAGATTTAATAATACTATACATAGTATGGATTGTGAAGAGCCTCCATTCAGGGACACTTTTATACATGGTGCCATCTGTATCTCTGCCCGCTGCCTTGGGGATACCATTGCCTTTTCCAGAAACAAATGTGTAGATTCCACTATAATCAGTCTGCAAGGATTTGAATACTGTATATATTTTAGTTAAATCTATTTTAACACAGTTAGAGGCCCAGACAATTTACATGAGGTATAAGGAATTACCCAGTTGCATTGACCCATGGTCATGGCCCTTACCCTTTGTTAAGAATTTATGTGTGCCATAATGATTTAAAATTGCTCTCATGAAAAAAGAAAAGCAACAGGAAAAGTTGAAGTATCTTGACTCTTTCCAGGTGACGGAGTCATGGTGTAAGAAACAGCATTTCTTTATCTTGTCTGTTTTCAATTCATTGAAATCAGAACATCAGAGTTAAATCCTTCTAACAAATTCGTTCTAGGAGGTTGGTGTATCTGCTCATAACTTTGCAAGATAAATTTCACCTGATACTTTTTATGTCTGTGTCCAGCTTTTGGATAATTTAAGCAAAATATACTCAGTTGATTTGGTCTTAAGAGTGAGGCAGTGCATACTCCAAACGACACTTTTGTGCTTTTGTAACTCATAGAGCTGATGTTATAAATTTTGAGGTAGAATTGTTTCATCATCCCAAAACTGGAGTGGAAAACAAACTGAATTTCAGGAATATGAGTCCATTATTTTAGCAGTTGACATTTGCAAATGCACAATAGACTGTTTATTCTAGTTAGCAGAATAATTTGACAAGCTGCACGTCAACAAATAGCATATTAATCTAGACCATCTGATGTATATAGATGAATTCCAGTACAGATTTATCAAGACTTATTTAAGTAAATGTTTTTGAATGAAGTGTGCTTTAATTTAGGATGCATTGATTAAAAATATTTTATTCAAAGGTCATCTTATTTTTAAAAATCACATGCTTCATTTTACTAAGATTCTTTTTAACCACAGATCTTGCTGGCAACAGTTTACATGTCATAAATAACTTCCATAATTAATTGTGATGAAGATGTAAGTTCAGAGAGGTATAACATGATTCTACTAATTCATTTTAGAAATGCATTGAGATTATCTTCCAGAATATATATAGCTTCACCAAAATACTTTAATTTTAAAGAAATTAGATGCCAATACAGAGCAATTAGAAACCTTTTTTCACACATTTTTGTTTTGTTTTGTTTTGTCTATGTAATATCATGTGATGTTTAGTTGGTGTCTCTGTGTCTGAGTTTAATGCTGTAGTTTTTCTTGATACTGTGAATCTTTTTTCTATCAGGAGAGGAAAATGTTTGTAAAGCTTCAAAAATGAGAAAAGAGCCCAAATAGGTACCATAAAAGGAAAATTGCTCACATTCGCTTATAGGCAGAATTCAAGTTCCTCATGTGTCTTTAGGTTTCTATTGGTCTAAAAACTTAGGAAGACAGAGGCATTTGGGGCATTGTTGCCATTTTTCATAAAAGCTAGGGAACATCATTTTTAAAGTTGCTGTTTTTACAAGGTTGAAAATCTTTTTACAATGTACAGCCTTTTCAATAGGCTGAAAACTCTGAAGTCAGGAAAGACTGTCAGTACAGATTTATGCCATCCACCATAATATGGCTGTAGAAATACTTAAATATCTTCATTCATCCAAAATCTGAACCTTAGCTACTTTTATGTGTTTAAAAATGTGTAGAGCATGAAAGGTGGTGATTTTCCTCTTTAGCATGTATATCCCAGACACTTCATTGWTTAGAATTTCTCTTGATTCCCTGGCTTGATACTTTGGTTTTAGTGCCCTTTACAGTGTGTTCTTTCCTGCAGCAGGCACTGATCTTGGTCTCTAACGTGGAAAGATGTTTTGATGTGTTCAGGTGGTGGAAAGGAAATTTCACAGGGAGATGGTCGCCTGTGTCTCACAGGCAGTGGAAAATGAAGAGAGATTCCTGAAATTCTGCTTCAGTTCCTTACAAAACTTAGATCTTCTGTCCAATATCCTGCATTTAAATTACATTTAGACCTATGCTGTCTTAAACCTGGCAGTAAGCAAAGTTGTTGGTCAAACAGCTGTTTAGAGGGAAATGAATCCATAAAGGATATAACGTGCTCCTTTAGTTTGGAGGGTGCCCTTTACCTCACAGGGGGATTCCGCCTGCCGTGGCCAGCACGGCAGCCGAGCACCCGGCACTAAGGAGCCGTAGCTGCGAGCCAAAATGTGCAGCTCCGGGAGGCTGTGTAGACCGGTGATAGCATCTCTCCAGAGCTCCTTTTAAATTGAATGTGCTTTAGATTATTTTTCTTTAATTAAAGTATTTTACAACAACTTATCTGCTCTCCTATCTTCCATGGCACTCTCTTAGCATAGCCCCAATAAACGTCAAACTTTTGCTGTGAAAAATTAGAATCAAAGATAGATAAGATGTTATTTGACAAGCAGGCTTTTCATTTTAAGCTGTTTGCCATCATCTCCAGGAACCACAATGTCATTATGGCGAGAGGGCAGGGAGGGCTGACAGCAGGGTGGCACCTATTACTGTCATATGTTTGTGAATACTCTGGGTAAAAGACAGTTGTTAGATACTTTTCTAATGAGAAAGCAAGCAGCACTGAGACCAACCAAAGCGATATTTACAGCACTCATGAAGATTTCACCAATAGATTAAAGGAGCAAGTCCAAAATGTAGCCAGGTTGGGGGCTCGGTTGGGAGAGGAGGCGGGAGGGCTGGGAGCAGGAGGCGGGCGGCCCTGGCTGCACTCATATAGCATGCAGGGCACATCGCTGCCCTGCAACTCCGTGCCTTTTAATGACTCAAAACCACCTCATCACTCGAGGAAGGAATATGCTGGAGTTTGCCTTCACTCAGTCTGACAAGGTGATGGGAGGGATGTATCCACCTTACATGAAAACACTTGTCAGTTGTATCAAATTTGGTAAGACAAGCACCAGTGTCACCTTGAGAAAAATGGAACTCGGCTGCCATTCAAGGCCTGTGCGTACACTACATGCTGCAACACTGCCTAATTTCATGTGATATATGCAAATATGCTCTGTTTTGCCTTTTTCTATTTCCATGGTGCTCTCTCAGAGCTGCATCTCGACTGATTAAAAGCAAAATGCAGTTTCTTCTGAGTTCCTGGCTTAAATAAGCAATGAAGGCGAATTCTGTGCCAAGTTGTACAAGTTTTTCTGAATGTTGCCTGTTTAAGCAGGTAACTGGGGAGAATCCTCTGAGATGTTGTTCAGGATAGTTAAGAAAAAACAACAGAACAAGAACCCAGAGTACTGTCGCCACATCTTTTGGTGGTATTTTAGGATTTTGCTATATTCTCCCAATCAACCAACCTTGATTCAAAGCATTGTAATTAAATAGCAATGGATTGTTTGTCTTCATGAGCACATTGTAGTAAGCAAGTCCGTGGTATCTCACAGCTTTTGATAATATCCCAGTAAGGCACTTGTTTCCCAATCACATGTTAGATGTGATTTTGTTAATAGACTTAGAGTATGTGAGAAGTGAAGTAGCCACTGCCAATAGCAACACCTTGTACCACCTTCAACAAGACCAAACCCATAACCTGGGCAGATGACAGCTATTGTGCCCCTGCTTAGAAATGCCTAGGAAAAGCGGATGCAAAATCCTCTTGTGTAAGGAATGAATGAGATGGATGGAATCAGTCCAGCTCAAAGCGAGGCCCGTCCTGAGCACTGAAATTAAGATGCAGTGTTCATAGCTGTGGGTTGTGTGCAGTTGTGGTGGAGCTCATATTTGCAGGTTACTTTCTTTTTGTTACCCTCACTTGTCTTCTTACTTTGGGGTTTTAACTCCAGTTCTGTTGTTTAAAGTATCAATTAGCAGTTGTAGCCCACACTGAAACACACTGCAGTTGTCAGGTACCTGATACCTGCTCAATTCTAGACGTCCCTTCCAACCTCAATCATTCTGTGACTCTGTGATTCCTCTCTCATTCAGAGCAAGAAAGAGCTGCTGGGATTCACGGGTTAAAACTCTTGGCAGGAAAAGTATGGCTGAGTTGCCAGTTTTACAAGGAACAAACTGTTCTTCAGACTTCCTTCCATCTGACCACTGCAGGCCAAGAGGAGCTGTCAGATGCTGCGCTTGGCCTCTCGTGTGAGAAATCCGTTGCTTCTTTCTTACTTTCCTGAGGCAGCCGAAACTGTTACTGCTTGTGAATTTGCCACTTATGATCACAGTAATTTAATTGCTTCCTAGCAGCTTGAAAATGTGATGTGCTGGAGATGCCTCTCCAGCACAGGCGTACTGAGTACGCCTGAGATCTGCTGACAGGGAGCCATGGACACTGCAAAGCTCTGCATTCAGTTCAGAGGAGTACTCAGTACTTCAGTACTCAAGGAGTAGAGCATTAAAATTGCCATATCCGAGGTGCTACTGCAAAGGGAGCACTAGCAGCAGAATTCTGTGCTTCTGCAGTACTGCTGAATAGGACTAAATTCTATAGCGGTAGGAGTCTGGACAGGAAAGTTAGTGCATGTGAATTTACAGCACAATCTATACAATCTGAATTTGCCATCTGGATATTTGTAACCAGTGATTATAAAAATCAGATTACTGCAGTGATTCAGAGACTGCAAAATTTTGCRTGGTGAGAGAAACTAGAAGTGTGTTTAGAATGACTGTGACAATTCATGTCTCCTAATACCTTTAATTTGAAAGCCACCATCAACGCTACCATTTACATCCTGTGGTTGCACATCATGCAGTTATGGCAGGAAAAGTAGTTATAATTGGGAGGCAGCTGATTACGCTTATAGGTTTTTAGGGGATCAGTATTTATTTAATAAGTTTGTTATGAGAAAGGCAGGGGAAGATCTTTTTTCATCTAGGAAAGATCAAAAGCTACGGGCTGCAGCAGAGGTTGAAAGGTCTTTATTACCTTGCTACTGTCTAGCCAAACATGAAAACAAGGGTATTTGCACACAGGACTGGAGTTTATCATGCAAAAAGAGTAATTATATTTGAATTGTGTCAACCAGCTACCTTACAATGAAGGCAAGTCAATGAATGTTGCTCCAAGGAGAAAGAGAGGAATGATTAGTTATAATTACACTCAGTGTCCAAGAGAAATGTCTCACTCTGCACAAATTTCTTACAGTGAGGAGAAAACAAATCAAATCAAATCAAAACAAAGAATCTTAAATATTTCTCACAGTGGTGACATTTCTTGAGATGCTGATTCCTTATAGAAATCAGAGGGAAAACGATACTTTTGTACCCTACTGTTCTAAGGGCCCTCAGGAACTGCAGCCTATAAGGCTCACTTGTAACAAACTTACTGATTTTAATTGAATTTAGGAACTTTTGAACAATAGAAGACCTGAAAAGATTTGCTATGAAACTTTACCCTGCAGTTGCTCTGGAAGTGCCTGCAGTAACCATTTGTAGAATGACCTGCTACTTGCCACAAGACAAGATGGTCCTTTGCTGCGGAAACAAGAGCTGGGATATTTATTATTATAAAAAAATCTGGTAGCTGAAGTTAGCTGAGGCCTCTGAAGTTAAAACTACTTCACACGTTCCTTCATGAGACCTTTCTGGCAGTAGCATGTAACTTTAAAAAATTTGAACTTGAATTCTCCATAGCTAGTATCAGTCTTAGGTTGATTTTGGGGGAAAGTTTCAGTAAGAAGGGTTAAGTATTTTCAGAGAAAGAGATTAGGGAAAAAACCCTGATTTACAAATAGTAAAAAATAAATAAATTAAAATAAAATTCTTGCAACCATGTTATTGAGAAGCTCTAGTGCCTGGGGTCAGGAATCTGCTTAAATTTGGCTGTRTCACAAGCCTCTGAAAATTGCATGCTATGGGTTTTGGCAGCAACTTTCCTTGAGGACTCGGTCCATGCAGGGCATAGACTAGAGCTCATGGTGCTTGAGCTGAACGGGAGGTTGCCTAGGGCTTCATCTCCAAATGTACCAGGTTTGTCTCTGCCCTGTTCCTAGACAGCTTTCACCAGTTCCTGAGGAAATGGGTTAGAGGTGACTGCAAAGAGCAGAAAAGTAACAAGGCAGCTCGAGGAAAATGAGTGTGGAAAGCACCTGTGGGAAGCTGATCCGAGTGAAAAGCTAAAGGATGAGCTATGGGAGGAGAGTGTAAAGATCTGTTAGAGCAAAGCAGCCTCTGGAGCCAAGGTCCTGAATGACTGCACATTTCTAGTGTCTACTGCACAGCATGTTGAAAGAAAGAAGTTGTGAAATAATTGAATTCTCCCTGGACCTAATATTTGTAAGATGTGAAGAAGTAATACATAGGCAGGGAGCTGTATGAGGAAAGAGTTGTTGCCTTAAGGGTCATATTGAAGAAATTATCCAGGGCAATGGGAACAGAGAGAAGAGCCAAAGGAAACAGTGCAGTTATATTAATTGTCCACCCTCGTTTATAAGCATTCAATGCCTAGAAGAAATTTCCACTTTTCTTTACTGGAATTCCTATATATTATTTTTAAATATAAAATTGTTTCTAGTAAAAAGAATGCATCTTATCTATTTGATTGTGCAAATGCACTCTACTAGTAGCAAATGCAAATACGACTTGTTTTGGAAATACTAGGAAGGAAGAAATTACAAGGGAGATATGCAATCAAACTTCTATTTACATTTTTTTTTCTAAGTTAAAATTATAAGCAGGAGAATCCCTGTTTGGAGTTGTCCTTATTACCTTTTGGCTGTACAGTACAGATGAGGCAGCATCAATGCTGAATGATGGGACAAAGTATGACAAACTATTTAGATTAAATCTAAGAGAAATAAGTTCCTCAGCAATCCGTGTGATTTTTATTTAAAATATACAAAAAAAAAGGCTCTTTAGACAAGCAGTGTGAATACAGTGCTTTACCACTTTCAGATACTTAAAAAATGTTTAATTCTGTGGAAGTGTTTTAAAGTATAACCTACTGGCTAAATTCCTGCAAGCAAAGATGTTTTTGCTAGAGGATAATTTCTCTAATCCTCCTCCATTCTTATTTTTTTCCCCAAGGAAACATTTCAGTTGCCACTAGAGCTTTACTTGGGCTCCTGCCTTGGCTCCCAGCTGTGCTTGTTGTGTGTGGGGTTCATTGCTGGCACCTGGGCTCAGTGTGGGCTTGGGAGAAGTCCTCTTCCTTTGCAGAGAAGTAGAAGGTGTGTGGTGTAGGTGGTTTCTACAGCCAACCTTGTGCTCTCTGGGGTATGTAGTTTATGCTTACTTGGCATTTTGAAAATCTAGCAAATATGAGCAGCACAAGTAGTTGTGCTGTGGACTGTACAGAGACTGCCCATGGGCCCCTCTTCCTTCCTGTTCTCCACTCAATGTTTAGGGATTTGTTTGTCATATTTTTACTGTGTTCTTGAATAATTTGGGTTTAATGCTCAATACTTTTGTATGCTCATTCAGTGTTTCTTTTGGTGGACAATGTATTTGAAAGGGAAAGAGTTGTAGTTTTACTGGGATATTAAATGGCCTAATCTAGTTCAAGCCTTATCTAGTGCCTTTCAGAACAGAGGAGAGGTTAAAAAAAACACCTGAAAATTTCTATCCAATGTGTATCTAATTTTCACAGTTCTACAGCTAGGTTTCTGTTTAATAGTCCCTATGAAAATGAAAACAGGAGTGTTTTCTGGATGGTAGGTAGAAAGGAAAGAAATAAAATGTTCTGTAGAGCTTTTTACTTCAAATGGTGGCAGTCTTCCATTTGTGAAATGCTGAGATGTCTGAAGAAAACAGGATACAAGGGATCCGATTTTTGCTGGCACTGCCTGCTGGGATATAACATCCTTTCAGAGGCCCAGTTATCAATTGAAAGGGAGAGGAAAGAAGCTGTATGGCCTGAGAAAGAAAGAGCATTAAAAAGCTAAATTTAGAGTGGGTTTTCTCTGAAGCCCTGGAAAATAAAGCTAACTTCTTCGCGTGTTCTGAACAGAGGAACATATTTCTGTTGGATGGCGCTCGCAGGGCTGGCACAAACGGCGCTGGAGCATCCTCAGTGGCCGTGCCCRGGTAGCTGGTAGTGCAGGATCCCCTCTGCACCCCCTGCTCCTCTGCCTCTGTCCTGAGTGTGAGGGGTTGCTGCATGCAAATGGGCATACCCATATGTTTTCCATGTCAACTGTGGCATTCATCATCTTAGAAAAATGTTTCGAAATGCTGCGAGATTTCATGCAATTAGAAAGAACAAAGAATTAAAGACAATAATTTCATGCTTTGTACAGTATAAACAAAAACCCAGAACTTTCCAGGCAAAGGAAGTGTGTCAAATTAATCTATAAAAGTCAGACAAAGGGGCTTTGCTTGGAAAAGGAATATGGAATGGTTTTAATTAACATTTTGCTGCAGGTCATGCCATGTTGTTTCAATTAGGACTTTGGTGTAAGTAAGACTGTTTCTTCTTAGGTTTCTTCGCTCCTTTAAAGGGAAAAATTTGATTGATTTCCAAAGGAGGGGAGTGTCCTGTTGTGTTTAGGGTTTAGTTTACAGTCCTGTCTTTAGTTTACAAGTTTAGTGTCCTGTCTTTAGGGTATTACAGTTTGTGAGGAAATTGTGAAAATAGTTGAGAGCAACCAGGATCAAGCTAGTTAAAGGCCACTCTTAAGCTCTTGTTCTTTTCTTTCAGTTTGGTTCTCTCTTTTTTTGTAGTTGTTGTTGTTTGTTTGTTTGTTTTTCCATTGCAGAGAAAAACAATTTCCCTTGGTGCTTTAATCACTAATTTCCTTTAAGTTTCAGTCTATTTATTTGGCAGTTTGTCTGGATCACTTTGGTGCAGTGGGAATAGTCTTCCATGACTAGTTTGTTTAGTGTGTGTTTCCAAGTACCTRCATCTTAGACTTTTAGACTTTGCAAGCACGTTGCTCTCTCCCCATTATTATTAATTTCACAGCAATTTGCTTCCTGTGGGCGTGTGTGCTCTGGAAGGGATCCCCTTTGCTGATAGTCTCCTTACCGAGGGCGGAAGGAGGGCTTTGTTTTGCAGCGGGAAGCCCTGCAGAGCACATGTTGTGCCTGAGGATGTTGTCGGGGAAGCAGCTTCCCCTGCTCCAACCTCTCCTCGCCACCCTGTGCGCTGCAGCCCAGCAGTGACCAGAGCCCAGAGCCTCAGCCCTGATGGGGCCAGCAGCTGCTTTTGGGCCATTACCAGTGTTTTTCTGGGGAATGCAAGTGGCAGAGGAAATGGTTGTTTATAAAGGGACTTGCAAAGGACGAGTAGGAGGCACCATTTTGGGAGCTGAGTGATGTCGCTAAAATGATTTCAAATGCTTAGTGAAGATAATGTTGGACCTTCTTGGACAAAGGTCAGAGGAAGCTTCTGGGACCAAAAGGCTTAGCCTAAATATAGAGCTTGTTGTGAGATCCCAAAATAAGTGAGAAAAGAAATTAGTCTCAGAGGATTAATGCAAAAGAACATGCTTTTTGAATGCATTGGCTTGGGCTTTGGTGCTAGGTGAATAKTGTGTTAAATGCTCTACCTCATTAGCAGTGGGAAGTAGAGAGGGTTTGTTCTTGGTAAAAAAGACAGGAATACAAACACTGGTAGCTTTTGAGGTTTTGGAGGCCAACTGTCAGAGCCTGACATAATCTCATAGTTATGTCATAATATTTTACAGTGTTATGTTTACAAACCAGCATATTTCTAGCAAAATAGTGTGTTTTTTGGAGATGCAGTCTCTAGATATCTGTATTATGAACAATATTGAAGAGTACTTGGTTTAGGTGGTTGTGAGCTCTCTGCTACAGCCTTGCACCTTGCCCTCAACTGCCCTTACTGTATTTAAGCAGCACCAAGAGAGCTGCTGCCTTGCYGTTCGCCACGTACTCAGCAGTTCAAGGCCATTTGCCATCTAGATTGCATCCTTTTAGACATATACCACTCAGCTGTAGAATACTGTACTCGATTGCAGATAAAAGACTCGGGCATCAAGTCAGTTTGTAGAAAATATCTTTTTAGTGGCTATTATGAATTGCAGTAGATTGCTGGTAACATGCATGAGCCTCACAATGAGCAAGTGTATTAAACTAATTCCAAGGAGRAAGGTGACTGCTAACTGTGCCTATTAACCCTAGGAAAAGTGCATGGATTTGTCGTTTCAAATCTTTGTGTATTCCCTTACAATCTGTACTCCCCTTCCAGTCCATTTTGTGCTCAAGTCAGCTGGTGTGCTAAGCTTTATTAATGAAGCATAAAAGCTTTGGTGGATGCAATATACTCTTCTAATCAGGCTGCACACTTCTAGGCCAGCACATCTGTATTGAAGAATCCACAGGACCCCTTTTAACTTCTCTCTAAGATATCCCAAAAGAGGTGCACTTGGAGGGTGACACTTGCATAAGGGTCTCTTGTGTTACCTGGAGGGTGACACTTACATAATGATCTCCTGTGTTGGCATAGCTGGCAAACACAGGACATGGTTAACCCRTCACCAGGAGCAGGGTGCAAACAGCCAAAAGTCTGTCCGAGGGGCACACTTTGGATGAACAGCGACAGCCCCGGCACGCAGGCTGCAGGCAGCACATCCTGGCCCGCTGGGAAGAGGTCAGCTCAGGCCCATCGCTGAGAAGCAGCTCTCCTGGGAGCCTGGGGAGAGAAATGGCAAGTACTGCTCAACCCAAACACGTCTCGGTCCCCGCGCTGCCAGAGCCCTGCCCTGCAGGGAAGCTGCTCCCTGGAGAGGCTGCTCTTGCACAAAACGCTTTGAAGCAAAACCCTTGTGGAACTCGGCACAGAGCATTTGCACTGCTCTAATTGAAACTGCCTTTTGTTGTAATGAAAGGAAAGCAGCAGAAGGGATGTTAAATGATGAATCCTTTCCTTTTATTTAGGGCCCACCATTGACTTGCTAGTGTTACTCAAAGAACATTCTGCACTCTCGATCCGTGTGAGATTTAGTCAAACGTTGCAGCAAATGCTGTAATTCACTGCTGGGAGCCTCTCCAGAGCCCAGCTTTTATACTGTGGAGTATGCCTTTGCTAATAAACACAGGCAGCTTCTTTGTTTTGTTACAGTTTCTACACTGCTTTTCTCAAGTATTTTTGACTTTAGAAATGCTGTAAGCAAAAGCAAGATCAAGTGAATGGTTTACTTAATATTCTTAAATGATGGATTTAGTCCTTTTTGATGTGTAAGAGTTCTCTATGGTCATTAACTGCAGCTCTTTACTAACTTTAATGATTGCTTCCAGGCTCTTTAAATAAATGCTGGACTTTTCCGTTTGACACATTACTGTATCCTTCATCCAAAGCTGCAGCCCACAGTATTTTTTCTAGTCTTTTGCTTCTCCCCCTCTGAACAGCATTTGATCTTAGTTTATGACACAGTGAATTAACGGAAGGTTTTATGACACAGTAACTTAACCCGAGGGTACGCGGGGCTGAACTCTGACCCCAGGGAGGCCTGGGGTCATCGCTGCTTGCAAAGATGTTTAGGATTGTCTGTGGTTTTGAAAACTCAGGGAATTTTTTTTCTTCCTTCTAGTTGTATCTGAATACATGTATGCATATGTGTGTTTCTCCATGTGCGAGTTTACCTTTTTTGAGGGTGAAAAGACTGCACTTTAGAAAATCTGCTCCAAATTTCTCCTTTGCTGAGTTTTCTACAATATAACTTTTGGCTGAACCACAAGCACAGGTTTCATTAACTGATATGTAGAGGAGGACAGATTGAATTATCTCTCTGAAAATTGAATTAATTGAATTTATGCTCTGTCTGTTACTTCTGCGTGCACAGCTCAAGTCCTGGATGCCAAAAGGGACCTCTGCTGCCCATTCACCTTTTAAAGAGAGCTTCTGCTCTATTAAACATTTACACTAGTTCTCAAGTTCCAGCTATCCTTGGGTGCTGTGTGAATATCAAAAGCGGAGGAGACTTTAGATGACTTCTGAGCAGACATTGTGAACAAGCTTGTCCCGGCAGCTGGACTTGCATAAAGAAACCGCTGCACAATCCCTGTGTTCATCTCCCCCAGATCCCAACTTCAGAGTTTTTCCAGAAATTTGTTAATTCCTTTCAGTCTCCCTATATCTCCAGAAGACCCCAAGCAAGAGATAGTGAGGCTGCAGCAAGCACATGTGGAGATAAGAAGTCATTTCACTTGGGAGGAAGCCAGGGCAGTGGGAGAGTTGCATTTCGCAACACAACCTCGCCAGCACAGCTCAGCTGGCAAGTGAGGAGATAAAGATCTTTGCAAAGCTCTGGTCCGGTGGAGCTTGGTACCAGGCTCCTCAGCTGCTTAGGCTGCACAAATGGAAGTCCTTTGAATAATGAAAGGTCACTCCAACTTGTTCTGCAAGAATGTTGCAAGTGGGGGGGGGGGGGGTGTCCTTTTCCCAGGGGATTGGTAATTTTTGAGTCTGCACTTTCATAGCTAACTTTCATGACTTATTTTGGATTCATTTCAAGTGTGTACTATGCAAAAATTAACAGATAATTAGAAACAACCTTGGACAGAGCAAAAGATTCTGTTCTTTCTTCTTAATGAGATCAAAAACAAAATAATAGGCAACACATTGTGTAACTTTATTTTTGCACAGCACTTCTGTAATGGCACTATTTTCGAATAATGTATATTCATATACGAAGCTAGCACCTTGACTGTACTGTACCTCTTATATAGCCCAAAAATAAGTCCTTGAACCAGTCTCTGATAAATGAGAATATGTATTGGAAAAGGTTTTGGGCTGGTTGGTTGGTGTTTTGGTGGGGGGTTTTTTGTTTGTTTATTTTTTGATCTTTTTTGTAATTTTTGCACTGCAGCATGTACATACTCTGAGTGAATTTCTGAGATTTTCTTGACTCCCATGAGAGCTGCAGAAACACGTCTTTAAGAAAATATGGTTCAATTTTCGTCTGCCACCTGAGTTCAAGTTTTAAAATCAAAGATGCTGTAGCTAGTAAAGATGGAACAGTGTTTGGATTTCTTTTTTCTTTTTAATCACCTGGCAAGAGTTTTACAAAAACCACATGAAAGGCAATAAAAGCTCTGAAAGGCAGACAGTCAAGCTGACCTGCAGAAGATCAGTGCTCAAGGCTGTGTGGTCATGTAAAAGATGAATTGTACTTCAATGTAGTACCTTTCATATGCAAGGAAGCCTTGTCTGTACTATAATACTAAGTATTTTCTGCACTATTTGAGCTTGAATAGATTACATGCAGGAGGTAAATCCCAGTGGCTGGTTGACAAAGGTTTGCAAAGTGCATATGGAGCATTTCTACTAGAGATGTCTCTTGGTAGTGTGCGAATGCAGCACCTACGTGTCTGCATACGCCTATCTGYGTTTGTATGCTCTTCCTTCACTCTGAAAAGGACTCTGGTTTAGGTTAAATGTTATGTTGTTGCAAAAAGATGCTTGTCAAGCAAGACTGTGACTACGGGAGTTTGCATGCAAGGCAAGAAGAGGTGTTACTGGTCCACTAAGTGGGCTGAGATATTGTGCCAGATTTTGAGTGTTGTGCTCCCAGTAAAGACGGGCCAAATGGAGAGATTCCAGAAGAGGTCAACAACACTGATCCCAAGTCTGGAAAGAACAAGATTTCCAAAAAAAAAAAAAAAGAAGGCCAAGGAATTGAAACTCAAGGCTTTCAAGAACAGGTTAAGCAACTATCCGTCAGGAATGATGCAAGTATAACTCATCTTGCCTCGGGGAAGGAGACAGTCCAGATGATTTTTAGAGGCTTTTTTCAATCCCATAGTTCCCCTGAGGACAAGATAATATTAAAAGGCAGATGTTTTTCCAACATGATGCAAGTTGAGCACTGGGCCCTATTGTCTGTGTAGTGGGTACCTTTTTAGAACATGAGGTTTTCCGGGAGCCTCACATTGCCTCGTAGCTGACAGAGCCTCCCTTCTGTGCAGGGAGGGCTAGGGCTGCCGACGTGGAGCAGAGCAGCAGCATCCCAAACTCCTTGCTGGGAGCAGCCCTGTGATCAGCTCGGAGCCCTGTCGGTAGGGAAGGAAGCTTGAGAACTCCACATTCAGAAATTAAATGTTGCTGATTAATAAAAATTGACTGCAAGCACATTTTGAAGAATCCAGACAGCCAAACTGCTGGAAGGAGTGGTTATTCAACCATCAGTTTGGTGCTTTCCCAGTTAATATCTCTACTTTAGCTTATCTGACTTTTAAGTCTTTTTAGAGAACACTGCTCTTCGCAACTTCTGCAGCCTTGCTGCTTTTTTCTCCCAAATAAGGAATCTTTAAGTACCGTGTGTGCCTGCCAAACTTTAGCTTTTCAGAGCTGCAAATATGAGGCAGGACGCTATCTGTTTTTATGAGATCTCTCTGTTACTTCTATAATCCTCAGCCAACCAAGATCCTGCGTTTATCCTCCTGTTTTAATCCTGCTGTGTACACAAAGGACAGACAGAGTGTTGCTTCAAAGGACAGACACAGTGTTGCTTCTAAACGCCATAAAAATCAAAACAACTTCATGTATAAATTCTGAATGGCCTTATTTTCCAGAAACACAAGAAATTGTGTTACTGCAATGTTTGAGGAATACTTGAAGAAAAGTCTTTTTTATATTGTTTTGTTTATTTTACAGGACAGCTCAGTGTCCCCATTTAGGATTGGGGTTTCATTATGCTAGGAGCTGAGCAGTGCCTATGCTGATGCCTTTGGTTTCTTTAAAAGCAGATGAAAAAAGACATTGTATTTGTAAAAGCTGTAAGATAAAAAACACGCACGCACAAAACTAAAGTTCTGATTTGTCTTTTACAGAGAGATCTAGTATATCAGGTACCAACGTTAGTTCCTACTAAGTAACTGAGGGGCTAACTGTAAMTCTTGTGTTGTTTTTTCAAACAAAACCTTCTGAATACTGTCCTGATGATTTCCTTAATTTATCAACTTGCTTAAATATGTGGGGTTTTGTTTTTTATTTTTTTTTAAATGTTCAGTGATTTCATTGTGCAAGTTATAAGATCTTTAATTTCCTAAACAACTTTAATTTCCTTAAGATTATCTTTCGTAAATTAAAAGTATCTTTGATTCCCACTCAGACACAGTTTTAATCCATTTGTAGCCCACTTATTCTAAATCAATACAGAGGATGTTCATACTGATTTTGAAACTGTGCTATGTCTGCTGTGTCAATCAATGCCACCAAAACATTTCAAAACTTCCAAATGTTAAAAACTGCAAGAAATAAAAAGATTTTAAAAGACATGTCTTACAAGGATACTAGAGTGAATTTCATAAAGGCAATAAAACTTAATTTGGAGTAGTTTGCTGCTTGTCTTCAGAATTAGAATACACAGATCATGGCATAGATCTACATAATATGAACTCTTAAAAACAAAAAATTCCAAAGTCTAAGAAACAAAAACAAACTGCCAACCACAGAATCCAAGGAAACCATAGAATTGGAATGGAGGCTGGTTAGATAAAGTCACTCACTAAATCATTAGTATGAGAACGTGGCTTTCAAGAGCTGCACTAATTGCATCCATTCCTCAAGGAAAAGGCAATCTGACTGCAAAAATGTGAGACTGACAAAATCAGGACAAAATGAATCCAAAATATCAATAAACCTATTAAGACGCATGCAAGAAACCAATCAATAGGGCAGGYAGAAGGGCACAGCTGCCAAACAGTCCACTTAATACCATCAATAGCCATGGGAGAAAGCTCAGCCTGCTGCTTTGGGGGATATGGAAAAATATATATATTTCTATAAAATGAAAGAAAAAGAAACAAAATGAATTTGTTGTTTTCAGAGTGAAGCATGGAATTTGCAAAAAAAAAAMCCCAAACTTTCTGATTTAGTAGAAACATCTGATGATGCTTAAAGAGAAATATTGCCTTCTTACAGCAAAGGAGATGATGGTCATCTTTAAGCAGACCATTCAGAAATCAAATGGCTGCACACTGACTCTCTTAAGTTTGGCTAAAATCCAAAAGTGCAGTCAAAGAATAAAGGGATCTGTACTTATCTCTGCAGACCTTCGTGCCCCCTTTTTAAAAAAAAAAATGCCACTGCCCTTTAGCAGCGTTTGTTGCTTCAACACTGAAGCATTGTGGACAGATTCCATGGGGGCAGAACAGCGAGCTTGGGATTTATTGTAAAACTTTCCCAGAAACATTTTCAGAGATGAATGCATTGAGTGGAGCAGGGAGAAATTGTCAAATAATATTAAACTTTTCTCTGTGGTAAGAAATGAATGCTCTAAAAAAATGTACATATGTTTCAAATGTACCTCTCTAGCCTAATAGCTTTTACCACTTCCAGAGGCTCTGGTCCAAATGTTTCTTTCGTGTAGCTCCAGCAGAGCACAACCCAAAYCTTCCAGCTGTGCACATCTACATTTTGAAGAACACTTGTGTTGGTTCTGCGTGTGAAGCAGTTTGATTCCCTGCTACCTCCTACATGGAGCTGACGTTTAAAAGTCACATTGGAGCTTGAATGCGTGTGGATTGCATTTCAATGCAATGATCATTGTATTTATTGAGTCCCTACTGTGTCACAAAACAGGTATGTGAATGGAATGGCAAGCATGTAAATCACTGTTTCACGTGGACTGTACTTGCACATTTATTTTTATTTAAATAGTACTGGATGGAAGAGGTTTGTCAGCAGAGACCTTGGCTTTCTGGGGTAGCCCTTTCTTTGTGGCCAGCACTAGCTGGAGCTATCGCAGCTGCTCCAGGAGGCAAAGCCCACATGCACAGACTCTGTAGCACTCGGTTGCTCCTCGCTGCTGCTGCTTGCTGTAATGCTGGCTGTCTTTCAACACCTCAATTTAGCCTCAATAATTAACTGTTACAGTGTGGTAAAGGTTGACATGTTTGAGTTCCCCTATCAGAGCCACTGTGTGGAGGCAAAATCAAATTCCTGAATAAAAGTTTGTGAAAGAAAGTCTGATTCATCACTATGTTTACTGTAGTCACCATACAGTTGTCAACCTCTGCAAGATCTGATTAGTCATTTGTAATAAGAGGGTAAACTGCCTGCGGGGTGCAGTGAAAAGGGCTTTGCTCTTTTGTCCCTTAGAAAGCTCTTCATCACTGTTTCTCTTCCATGCAAAGGCTCCTGCCCTCAACTAGAGCTGCTCACGGTGGCACTGATGCTCTGCATGGGCTCATGTGCCCTTGGGAGGTTGAGTTCTGACAACAGTGCCCTTCTCTATTCCTAGGCAAAATCCTCTGCTGCTGATTTGGGTGTTTTTATTACTAACCATTTTTCTCTCTTACTGAGAAAGTGCTTAAGACTAGAGTCTGTGTGATATGTACATTCCTGTGTACATGCTCCCATCCTGCCCTAGCATTATTCTCACCTGGCACTCACCTGAGCTCTGCAAATCATGTATTTAACTGTGTGCAAAAGCAGAATGACAGTGTTATCACCRTCAGAGTGCTGCCTTCCAAGGCAAAGTTTTGAGGGGTTTGTTTGTGTGTTTGTTTATTTTGATCTGTAACCTCTGCCATAATTCCTGTTGCTTGACTCCTGTGTGTAATCTCGTATACATGCTCACTGTTAGGTTCTTTGAATCCATATACAAGTGGTCATCTGTTTATTCTGGCACCATGTTCTCTTTTTTAAACAAAGGAAGGCTGATCATATTTAAGAACCCTATTAGCTCTTCCTTGGCTGTGTATTATTTTCTTATGCCTTTGAAAGGAGAAATTGCAAAGTGCTTGTTGCTTTAGACAAAGGTCTCAGAAATTTTAGAACCAGGATATGGAGGAAAAGGTTTCAAGTTATTTGACACTTTTAAAATTTCTACTAGAATTTTTTTTTTGAAACAAACTTTATTTTGCATTTATCTCATAAATTAAAACAAGGCACTTTCAAAATTCATCTAGGTAATCATGAGAAAGGATATCTTATGGGATTTTTGTTGTTGTTGTTGTTTGGGTTTTTTTGCTTAAGTAGAATTGAATTTTCTGACCAGAATGATTTGAAATTTCCTGGTAGCTCATATTTTTAATCTTCAGGAAAAGTATCTGCAGCAATTTTTCAGTTTACGTCTTAGTTCCTATTGCTTTTCCATTAAAGGTATTGACCTTGGCAGTAGGATGTCAATAGCTGACAAGTCCAAAGATATCACCACTTATGAGTGCAAAATGCATTAAACTTTCAGCTCATACCTCAGTAACGCTTTTCTTCCAGTGTTTGCAGCTTTAAATAAGATGTGTCCCATGGGACCAGCTTGGGGTGTTTTTGTTTCAAATAGCTACTTTGTGTCTCTGACTAGTAGGGAAGAGTTTACTTTAATTTCTAGGGCTGCTGCTCTGTTGAGAAGCTGGGTCTTCTCTCGTGTTTTGTCCTTTAAGCCTGGTTTCCAGGGTTCCTCTTTCTGGTAAACTCCATTTCCCACAACTTGGAAACTAGAAATTCCCCCAGGACTCTGCAGCAACGTGAGCAGAAGCACGGATGCAGTTTCTCATTACTGAAGGGCTGCGGTGAGACTAAGCTCCCCAAACCAACGCGTTCGTTAATTTGGAGCAACTTGGCCGTCCTTCCTGCCTCCCCATTTGTGCGGCTGCAGAGACTCATGTGCACCTCTGACGCGAGCAACATGTACGAGTCCCACTGGCGGGTAAAGCCTCTTGTGCTGACAGGACACCCCACGTGTCAAAGGCAGCTCAGGGGGCTGATGCTTGGCCGGCGGGCAGGAGCCACCAACCCCAGCGAGACTGATGGTGCTGCGGCGAGCGCAGCATGTCCACACTGCRCGCTCCCCATGGGCCCTTTGGTGCTGCCACGCGGGGCCTGAGCTCCTCTGCCCATCCGCCTCAGAAAGCGGCCACCGCGCAAACCCTTCACACTCACTCGGCCCCATAGCAGCTGAACTCCTCGCACCCGAGTCACATAGCTTATGACCCCCTGCGGAGAGAGAGGCAAAGCACATAGACTAACGCCGCTAACGTGGAGCATTCGTTCACATGAGGCTGGGGAGCTCTAACGCTGCGGGTCCCATTGTCCTGCTTTCACTTGGCAAAGCCAAAATAACCTTGAAACAAAAAGTCCTGCTGCATATTTAATATCAGGGAGCCAGGAGCCCTCTAGGATGATGTGTCCCCATTTCCTAATCAAATGAATATGGAATTTGGAGTCAGCTTGGCTTGTAGCAGAATCAGCCTCTTCTCCAGGGTGGAGCTGGACTCTGTCAAATGGAAAACACAAGTAGAGTGTCAGAATAGAGCTCTTAAGCATCTCTAGATCTTCAGGAGCCTTGGCCACACAAGACGTCGGTTTCTGTGTCCTCATTTCAGTGCTGAATTTGCACTTCTGAGGGTAATAGGCAGCATAAACGGCAATGGTCACCGTTGCTTGGCCCACACACTGAAGTATTACATGCACCAGTAAAGACGTGGGCAGTTGTAAGCATGTGAGCGCTTCAAATGCAGGTGACGTTTACCTTGATGGAAGGCAGGGCTACCTGGTTTTTGTGAGGCAGTCAGGTAAGGACAGGCCTGTAATAACACTGTCACAAACAGGTCTAAGTACTTTCTTGAACAAGACCTCTGCAAGTCAAAGCTGACCTCCTCCAATTTTAATTTTGGCAGGGAAAATTCTCCTGGGTATTTTTTTTCTTTGCTTTTGAAGGTGCTTCCTGCTTTCCCTGATATCATAAATAGCACAAGAGCAACCTAGCTGAGAATCACAAACATGTTTGCTTGAATGGTTATTCAATGACAACAATGCATATCTCATAGCAAATATTGTTATAGTTTGTATTTTAGGGGTAAAAATGTGGAGAAGTCTCTATCTTTAACACTSCATCTTCCTGAGAATATCCATGCTGTGCAGAAACAAGATGTAGATTGAGTAGAGGAAGAGAGAGAAAAAAAGAAAAAGCGTTAATCAATATCTAAATTTGACTTGACTTTGTTCAGCTGCTGCGAGTGGGCAGGCCCTGCTGTGAGGAGGTGCCTGCRCTCCCCTGGGACAGGGACTTGGCTGCCGCTCAAGCAGAGCTGGCTCCTCTCTAGCCACAGGAGAGGTCCTGGTGCCAGCTGCGGAGGTCACTGCTCATTTGCCCTCTGGCTTGAAATGCAAAAAAGGAAACACAGCCAGAGAAAAAGGGGGAGAAATACACAGGGGACAGGAGGCAGTGCAAGGCCAAAGGCAAAAATATGGATTGTTTGGGGATTATTGGAGAGGAAATGGCTGGAAAAGAAATCTGAGAAGTGGGGAAATGGATTGCACCACCATACTTTTGCCGCCAGTGTTGACAAGGATCCCATATGCAGAAAAGATCGGAGACGGCATAGAGTGGGGAATGAGAGGAAATATAAGAGGAGTAATAATTTTGCTTTATGATGGTTACCTGTTTAGGGTATTGCCATGTGAGAAGTGTTACCAGAGAGAAGATATAATGTTGTCTCTGGGTCTCATGTACAATATGGTGTGTCTGCTGTTCCTYCTCCAACAAGAGAAGCGGAAACGAAGTTGAGGATGGTGTAGGTTTCTTGTTTGATTGTTTACTTAAAAAGAAGCCCAAATGTGTGTTTAGTGTTACATGAATAGCAAAAAATTGTTTGTGAGGGAGTAAGATGAGGCAATGCTGTGGGCTGTTGTAAAGCCCTTTGTATACCTGCTGGTGCTTAGCTGTGAGACTGGAGGAAAAAGCTTGTTCCAGGGGAGCAAATAAGTGGAGTAGAAAATGACAAGAGAGCAGAGAGAATGGTGAGTGCCGCCAGACAGGCAGGTGAATATTTGGATTTTCAGGGGACTTGAATGGTCACCKCTATCAAATTCTCTTATCACAGATCACTTCACTGCAACTTTCACTCAGAATATGGAGAAAAAAACCAGCAGCTCACAGGCCTGCTGGTGGACTGTGTGTCTTGCAGGGTGCCTGTGTTATCAGTCATCAGTAGCTGTAAAGCCCTTCAGAACATTAATGGGTCATTTGCATGTCTGTGGTCCACCCTTCTGAACCAGTGCAGATGGGGAGCAGCCATTCTCAGACAGACTCCAGAAGATGGGTCCCTGATAACACTGCTGACACATGGTTATTGGTGTTGTCCTTAGCATCCTGTCTGTCCTGCCAGCGTGGCTGTGCTATGAATCAGGTCAGGGAGARTAGGCTCAAGTTAAAGTAATATTTGTGGGGCTGGAAGAGACAAAATGTTATGGATTTTTCTTTTCTTCAAGCCAGGCCAGCTCTCCAGTCTGACTTGTGAAATGACCACCCAAATTGCTGTGTAACAGTGACTGGTGGTTTGGGGAGATAACTGTGAGAAGGAGAAAGGGACAAAGACCAGGCGAGAGCATCTTTTGCTGGTGTTGCTGGCTGGGGAATGTCTCAGGAGACTCAGCCTCAACTCGCATGCTTTTCTTTGGAGGCAAGAGTGGTTTAACAAGTTCTTGGGCCCATCTGGTTCCCAGATATCGTTCCTACCCCAGACTGCCCCTGGCATAGAGCTGAGAATAGCTGCTTGCAGAGCTGCACACTGAGCAGATGGGAACTGACTGACTGAAAAACGCCCTCTCCGGAACAACAGAGCGCCCGGAGCCCCAGTGCCGGAGAGGAGCAGGAGCTCCTTGGGGCCAGAGCTAGCATGGGCATGTCAGTGCTACAGAGAGCCTGGTGGGGAAGCCAAGCTCCTGCTCCTGAGTCCCTCCCGCACCCAGGGAGTCATGGTTGCACTGGGGCCCTACCCAGAGGGGAAGGCAAGGAGGATGCACAAGGCACAGAGAAGAAATGGAAACCAAGGAGTTTGCCTGCCTTGCAGAAGTCTCCCCAAAGATGTTAGGCTGTTACTTGCAGATAGAGGTGACAGAGAGACAGCACAAGAGACCTGAGTCATGAGATGGGCAGGAGCCTATTTTCCCCCCTCTACCCTGTTCCTCAGGTACAGATGAGACCCAGGGCAACACTGCCTGCAGAGCTACCCTGTAGCTAGACTGGCTCCAGGTCTTGCCTTCTGTAGCAATTTAATGCTGCCTCGGACCACAGGACATGACTGCGTCAAATGGAGCTGCAGAGTGAAGCACTGATGAGAGCCAAACGATGCACTTTGAAATACTAAGTGATTTTTAAAAACTAGACTGGTTTCCCAATCCAGTACACATAACTGGAAGACTAAGAGGGAGTTCTCATCTTCGCTTTTCAACACTGGCCAGTTGCATTTGAAGTGCAATCAAGTCTGCATGTAAAGAGATTGCTCTATAGACAAACAATAATAATGGAAAAGCTAACAAACTGTGGACTGAACTGTTGTGCAGTTCTCCAGGCTGGTAGCTGCAGATTTAGCTGATTGTCCCTTCTGATGCTTTGTTTACCTGGTGTTTTTTGTTGCTTATCAGCTTTTGTATTTTGAAAGAAATGATCTCCAGCACTTAGACCAGTATCAGCCACAAAAATGGACCAATATCAGTAATATGAATTGGTGGGAATGTATCTTCTGGCATTTCTGGCATGATGCTTCCCGTCTCTAGGGTGAAGGAAAGGAAGAGACCCTCCTCCCTCTTACTCAGAAGCAAGTACTTTGCTCTACTAACTTGACTGTGAAAAGATGCCATTTACTATTTATTTTCTCTAGGATTTGCTCTGTGATCTCAGAGTCCAATAGAATTTTTTTTGATAGTTTTTTTCTGTATGAATTTTGTTTCTGCCCTATGAAATAATATCCTGATTCTTCCAAGGAGGAGGAAAAAAGTGTTTTGTTTTGCTTTGTTTTCTCTAGTTTCTCTAGCTCTGTAGTCTGTATAAAACTCTGACAGTGAGTGAGCAACCTTAGTTGTTTCTACAGGGACTCCAGAACAACAACAAGGCTCTGAGCCTTCTTTACAAGGACACAGCTGAAATGCAGGACCTGAAACGTCTTTTGCCTGCCAGCATGATTAAAGTTGTTCTGCTTGGACATTCCCATCTTTCTATACCTACATGAGTCCAAACTGAGCTCGGTCACTGTTTTTTTTGATCAAGATAACAAAACAACATGAGTTCCCCTTGCTACTCATTAGATAGACTTCTACTGAACTTAAGCTCCTAAACTACCAGAATAGGCGGTAACAAAATTGCTTCCTGCTGCAGAAGAGCAAACTCTGTGTGTCTTGGAGCTCCCCACAATAATGTGGACAAGGTTAGCTTAGTACGCAGCCCTTGCAAACAAGTCCTAAGGGCAGAATGAGATTACATCAGCTTGTAGCCAGCTCCTGCCGGTCTGCAAGATACAGTGTTTCCAGACAGGGGAGCTGGAGCAAGTTTTTTTTCTTTTAAAATGTAGTTGTGAACTTGAGAAGTAAAACATGGTGCTATAATTTTTAATACAGCCTTAAATGAAATTGCTGTGCTAGCAACTAAATCTAGATTCTACTTTAAAAAAAAAAAAAAAAAAAAAAAAAGAGAGAGAATTTTTGTCAGTACCTTTCCCTTGGGCATAGGCCAGTGTTCCTTCAGCACTAGCCTGAAGATAAATATGAAGAGGTTATAACTATATCCTCTCATGTGATGTCCCACCACCACCATCTCTTTCATGTGCTAGATTGATAATAATTGACACAGATGGAGGGTGGAATATTGAGGATTCTTCATGCAGGCATTGAGGATTACTCTTTAATACTAGTGTAGAGTAGCCCTGAAGAGACAGTAAATATTTGCACTTCCAGATATTTCATTTTAATCTCTGAAAATTTCAGAAATTTGATACTTACTAAAGAGCAAATTTGAAGCCTTTGCACTGTAGCTGTGTAGCTGGCAACGCCCAATAGTTATGTGCTTGGTAAGTGCTGCTCTGGTGCATCTTCTGAGTTCCCTTTCTCTGCTTTGCTTTGCTTATATTTAGGATAAGTGAACAGTATTTTCCCAGAGTTTATCAACTACTCATTTTCTGAGTATGTATTTGCTTATTACTGTGAGTCAACAACTACTCAGCGTAATTTGGGGGAAAGTAAAAATCATGCACAGATGGCTTGAAAAGCCTCCTAGATGTTCAGAGCCTCATGCAGTTTCTTCTGCTCCATAATTGGCATCCTGTGTGTCGGAGACCACGGTAAYAAATGATTTCTCTTGCTTTTCTAGAAGAGAATTGTATTCATGTGAAAGCTGTCTCGTAGGGGGGCTAGTTGAGGTGTGTGTCAGCATTTTCAATCTGACAGTGTTAGAGAAGACCCAACAATACAATGAAATGTAAAATTTTAGGTATGTTTCAGAACTTAAAATACTTCAAACAACAAGTTAACAAGACAGCACCCATGCAGTGTTCCCCAGCTGATAATGAAAGGCCAAATATATCCTAGCTTCATCAAAATTATACCATACTCTAATTCTTTAGTAAGTAAACTGAGCATGTTCAGAAAGAACAGCTTTCCAAATGAAAAGACTGTGTGAAAATATCTGCTCAATCACACGAGAAATTTGGTATTTGAGTTAGAGCTTGGTGACACTGGAGAATGTATTGCTTCCTCTGGAAGATGAAGCCAAGCCTTGACAGGCTGCGCAGAGCACTGTGCGCCAGGGAGCACAGTGAGGTGTGTGGAAGAGACCTCTCTTCCTCTGCATGATTCTGAGCCTTGGAGGTTTTGAAATGTGAGGGTGCAGCCTGCACGTAGGTACATTAATCAAAAAAAAAGGAGATGGAGGAGAAAGGTTCCCCAGCCCTGGGAAAGCATGTGTATCTGAATGTCATGTCATGGATTATAGGTGATCTTTTAAGTCAGAAAATTTGAATTTCAATAATAATAAAAACTAGGAAAAGTCTTTGTTATTTACAACCATGGTATTCCCTCCTAGGGAATAAGAAAGCGCAAAGTCTGAATCTTGAGTCTTCTGGCCCTCAGTTCAAGTTTCCACTGTTTGAATTTTGTGTGAATAATCAGGAATTTTTCTCCTGTATGAAATTAAGAATGGAGCCTACTCTGCTCTGAGTCACCCTGCTACCTGTTATAAGTATCACCAAAGATGAAAGTAATGTGGAGAAGAGAGTCTGTTCTGAAAAAATAAGATCTTGAAAATCTGGAAGTGGCCCAAAATCTAGACTGAAAGCCGCTTGGATCCAATGGCCCTCATAGGTAACACTACAGTTTTAGAATCATATTCTCTCTCGTTTGTTTTGGCTCCAGTTTTCTGATCTTGATATTCCTGATGATCACATAAACTATCAAAGTGAACTGAAAGCAGAGTGTGCTCTCAGCTGAGAATGTTTACAGCTTACGGATCCATAGCAAGCATTAGGCCAAAGATAAGAAATAATTTATGATTTCTGAAGGCACATTTCATTGCTCYTTCCACTTAGAAAAGTTTGAACTCYACTGCGCTCCCAGTGTTTCTGTTTTGAAAAAGGCTGTAAATTGGTAAGGACTGAGATCACTTTATCTTCCTCTAGCTTAGTTAAAAACATGCAACTTTTTGGATAAGGATACTAAAAATCAAAGATATTTTCTTGGAGTTATTTTATTTTATAACTCTCAGRAACAAACTATGTTTCTGGGTTTTAACAAAGGGTCAATATTCTTAGCAGGATTATTTCCATGCACATTTACCAATGCTAATGCATTGGTATGTGACCAAGTGCGTTTTTACTATTCCTCCTCCAAGCACCAAAGTGCTCTGCTACCTGTGTCAGCTTTCTCACCTAACAGAGAGTCCCTTGTATGGAAGTATCTCCTGTAGGGAGCCTTGCTGAGAGACCACTACGGTCACGTTGAACTTAGCAGACAGGAGAGTGTAAGGCTTAAGGACTTGATGAAGTGCTTATTTGAAGCGTTTGCCTAGCTCAGACATGTGAGTTAAATCGTTTCACATCAGAAGAATGTTCCCTTGCTTAAAGTTAGGTGCTGGACTTTCAGTATTTTGCTGGATTGTTCTCCAGCAGCCCGTGTTCCCGCTGTTGCCTGATATTTATGAGCACACACGGTTCAATAACATTCTTTCTCCTACTTGACTATTTCAAAATACTTACGAAACCCTAGTGTAATATTTTCTAAATCTTGTCCATTGAGGAAAGGTTTAAAGTAGAATGTGGTTCTGGAAATAAGGCAGTATCATTTCTGTCTGACATGGCTAAGCAGGAACATCAGAGCTTTATCAAGCTCACGGGTCAGACTATACTAAGGGACTGCTGCAGTTCACCAGATGAATTAGTGCAGCTTCTCCATCAAATTGATATGATGCATCTCTGTGAACAAAATCACTGCACTGTGTAACATCCTAGTAGTTCCGATATCCTATAGCATATGCTAGATGTAAACTCCATAAATCACTTTAAATTCCTTTTCTAACCCCTTGCATCTGCTTGATCCAACTATTCATCTTCATAAGGCATTTGAAGCCTTCTTGTAGTAAAGTATTTTCACATAAATCTTATTTGGTGATCATTTCTGTCAAATGAGTCTAATGGCCACTGCTTCCTGAAGAGACGTTATCGGGCCCTTGAACTATGCAGTTTGGAGGCTCGAAGTCATAAATCCACATTTGAACATCCCAGTTTAATTGTTATCTATTAGCAAAAGTCCAAGTCTGCATTTTAATCCAAGTTATGTGATTAGTGCTGCCTTTGAAAAGTGCCTGTCTGAAGAGAACCATAGCTAAATCCTGACTGTCCAGTGCAAGCCAGACAAATTTTAAAGCTGTTTTTATCACTCTKAAAACTGGTCCATTCTGTCAAGACATGAAGGAATAGAAGTAAATCAACTCAGATTCAAAAGGTAAAAGTTGTTACTGTGTCAGCGTGGGCACAGTRCTTTGCCTCTGAATATAAACAAGCTTTTCCGTATGGCTTAATGSTCTAAGGTCAGCATAGTTGTCTTAAATGGGAACCATGTGTGCAAGGTTAAGGAGGCAGCTCCTAATCTGACAGGCTCATTTGTAGGTGTGTGCTGTTGTGTGATGTCAAGCCACGGTTGCATGTATATATTGCTGGCGGGGGGAGAAGGCAGCTGATGTTGATTGCTGCAGAGAAAGATGTTTGGTGAATAGGAGCACTTTTTTGCACCATTCCATGTATGTCCCAATAGCTGGAAAATTCTTGGCCTGCCCTGCCACATACTAGCAATAGCCTCTATGAGGTTCTTTGACCTCCCCAAAATCAGTTATCGGTGTTGGCACACTGCTCTGAGGATAAATTCCTGAAGTCACATACCTAGACTTCCCTTTGTATTTGCCTTGATTAATAGGCTATACGTAGGACAAAACATAACTGCTAGATTCTAACTAGTTCAAGAAGGTCTGAAACCAGCCTGCAATTTGATTCCAGTAAGTGCCTTGTATTTATAACTTTAAAAATTCTTCCAAACAAGAGCCAAATTAGGCTAGCAAGCTGGTGACTCACAGCTGTAAGCACTGCTGCCCAGAGGAAGGTTCAGCAGAGCACTCTTTCATGTAACGGAAAAAATAGGAGGAGGAGGGTGTTTGGTTTTTTTTTTTCCCCTCCATGTATTTTGAAGATTTTTTTWAAAAAAATACAACCAACTTTCACTTGAAGTATAAATTTAAAGTATTTGCTTTTGCTGGCAGTTAACTCATCTGACTGCCATGTGTGGAAGGTCGATTAGCTTCACTGCAAAGGTTATAGCAAGATGCTTGAAAGGAAAACACGGTCCCTAGAGCCCTGACAACACGGATGGGCTTCACTCCTCAAGTCCTTGGTGAAGAAGATCTCAACAGTGGCTCAGAGCGTCGCTGTGTGACTCCTGTGCTCCCAGGAAGCCTTTCTGGGAAGGCTGTGGCTGCAAGTCGCAGGGCAACCCATGAACGTAGCGAGTAGTGCTCGAGTAGTGCACAGGCCTACAAAATTATTCTATTTGCTACAGCAACACAGGCTAAGGGAGAGATCTGTAAAAGTTTGACAATTTACACAAATATTTGCATAATGTTATCCCAAATTTGTGTTTGCAGCTGATGTGCAAGTAGATTTTTTGTTTATGGATGGCATTTATATGTCAGATAAAATGAAAGCCCAAATTACAACTCAGATGCCAGAAAATACAATTGCCGGGGTTAGTGCTTTTTTAGCACAAGTTTTGGACTTGGAGGCTGTTCATAGCTCTCCTTAAATAGCTGCATTTGTGTAATAGTAGGAAAATAAAATCTYAGAGAACATAGTCAACTGCTTATGAAAACTGCAGGGCTTGTTGAGCTCATGAATGGCTTATCAGTGTTCATGATATGCCTCAGGAAATACTAATGTTTCTAGTAAAAGTTAGGTAGGTTATTCACCCCAAAAATAAGTGAGAGGCTTAAAAGGCCAACTAGACCCCTGCACTCTAAGGTTTCTTTCTGTTTTCTTAAGAAAAAGTATTGTGAGAGGAACAGTTCATGTAAATGGTGTGCAGGACTCGGCGAGCTGTGGGTTTTATGAAGGCCTCTTCCTTGCAGTTGCCTTCACTGTGCTCACTGGTTATTTATATTGYGATAAGGCCTGGAGACAGCTAGTTGTGTTAGACACGTGCAAGTATGTCCTTGCCCTTAGGATTAGGAAGGAATGAGACACAGCAGATGTCCAAGACAAACACGTATAGCAGAATGTGAAATAATCTTGCCGGGATAAGAAAAATACTCCAATACACAACCCTTCATTTTGTYGGGGTGAAACAGCCCAGCTCACCTCTTGCAGGGTGGTGGTTCTGGTTAATTKTTTTCCCAATGGAAGGGGTTGAATGAGGGTTGAAGAAGAGGCATGGTGACATCTTTGCAGAGCTGGCTCCAGCAGGAAAGTCCTGGGAAGAGGCACCCATGGACCTTGTAGGGGAATAATGAACCAGCAGACGTCATGCTGACGATGAACCTTTGGTGTCTGCAATTGGCTAACTGAGTCTTGAAGGATGTTTATACCATATACTGTCTTGGGCTAGAGTGCCGCTAGGAAAGGRACATAGCATAGCCCAAAATGTCTCCTCAAACTGTGTGTTTATTACTAAAATTTCAGAACCGCTTCGACAAGATATCCCCTGCCTACAATTCAACTTGGCAGCCTGGTGTGGTACAGAAAGGGAGAAAATGGGCCAAAGGGTCACWGTTGATCCTTGTGCTTTTTAGGAAAGAGAAAATACTCATGCAGCAAGACAACGGAAAAAACGGTCTCCTCTTGACAATTGGGATTTTGATGTTTGTGAGGGCTTTTGTTTGTTTGTTTCTTCTTTTGCTTCCTGACAGAGTTAACAGATCGTTTCCCTCTTGCAATAGGATAAACCATCAAGAAATGTCACTTTCAAAGGAGGCTGTTTTTAGCCCTTTTAAATTCAGGGTTTGTTCTGTTTAAATAGACTACAAAAATCACATAATCCTTTTGTCCTACTTTTTTGTCCTACTGTATTTCCACTCATATTATTGAACAWGGGAAAAATGCTTGTGTACCTAAAAAGGAGTGTTAAAAATGAAAAGCAAGCTGAAAGAGAGAAATAAATCCTAATTTCTGAACTTTCCTTTTCAGTGATATTTGCTACTTCTATCTCTGCAGAAATACTTATGCTGCCTTTTTTTTTTTTTCAGTTATATTGAAATAACAATAGTGGTATGGGGAAAATGACGAATTCAATACTGCAGAATTAGAAAACCTGCATATTTAACACAACAGCATTTGCCTCAGAGCTTCCTGGTTAAGGCCAGTGTTCTTTGGGGGTGAAAATGCCATTCCACCTAGCCTTTGCATTAGGCCATTTCTGGACATGAGTAGAAGCAACTGAGCAACTGATCCTATGGTACATCRTATGGTATATATGTCTGCTTATGTCAAACTTTAATGATAAATAAATATCCTCCTGGTTTATGTTGCAGGCAAAAGACGTTTCAGGTCCTGCATTTCAGCTGTGTCCTTGTAAAGAAGGCTCAGAGCCTTGTTGTTGTTCTGGAGTCCCTGTAGAAACAACTAAGGTTGCTCACTCACTGTCAGAGTTTTATACAGACTACAGAGCTAGAGAAACTAGAGAAAACAAATGCAATTATGGTTACCTCAGTAGGGACCTCAGGAGTAGAGAGAGGTCAAGTTGGGCCCTGAGTACACAGTGCAAACTGTGCGGGAGCGCTGCGTGTGCGTCTGAGGAATTCAGGAGCTTCCTCAGTGCTGTTAACTGACTAGAATGCAGTTGGATATTTTGGGTCCAGTAACTGTCAAGGGAYGAAGTTGTATTCGTTAGCGTAAATGTCCTTTTGTTGTTTGAATTTGTGTCAGAGAACCTCAAACTGCTTTGAGACAGTTCGTGCAGTGACGGTTCAGCCTCTCACAAATGSCTTATTCCCTTTTCCCAGCTCTCTTGTATAGTGTTAAACAGGAATACTTTAGTGCGGTTGACCCGTGTGCTTGCTCTCATTCAATCCAATAATAACTATTATTTGAAAGACCACAATTTTAAGTGTTTTCCTGTGATATATTCTAAGTAGTGAACCTCAAGAAACTAAGCAAATCAGGATTCTTTCCTGATTTCACTGAAAAGTGCCCTACTGTTTTACTAAAGTGGRATTTACCCATTTATATGAGCAGATGCTGGGGATGCAGTGAAGAAACACCACATGATTCTATTTTACATACTGTATTACATCTTATAGAGCTAGCATGGGGCTTTCAGCTGATATGAAGTAATACATTTGCATCAAAGCGTCCTTTTCGGAGACTGAACTGCATAGGATTTGTGATTATTATTCCCAGCAAAATGCATATGTAATGATACAGGATGCTGCAGCAGGAAGCAGGATGGGATGAGTTTATGCAGTGGGTAAGAAAGTGAGGATTACAGCATAAATATGTGATAAATTTAGTATGTCCTTCATATATACTTCTCAATGTTAAGGWAGGAAGCTAAAATGGAAGATCTTAGTAGTGAACAATCCAAGGAAGATATTGCACTGCTATAAAATATCTTTCAAAGTATTGACATTTTTATTTAATCTCTCTAAAGCGTAGCCAATCCCCAGCCTATTCTGACATGTCTCCTGGAGCTGTGCACCCTCTTTAGACCCCCGCTGGAGAGGACCGTGCRCTTGGTGACGTATGTTGGAGCAAGCTGATCCACAGGGGCACGTGAGGAGGAGGCTGCTCCGGGCCCTCGCACTCGAGATTAACGGGGCAAGTGGGGCACGAAGCACTGCCTGGGCAATACTGCCCCTACTAATGAGGGACCAGCACTTTCAGACTCTGCAGACTCAGACAAAGTCTGAAGGGAGAGAAAGAAGTGTCTTGTTAGGAACAACGCTGCAGGGAGGTTACCTAACTCGGTTATGTCTGATAGCACCAGCAAGCTGGACCCTAACTGGTCTCTCCAGCGAGTAGAAATGTTTCTACCTCCAGTTTCCACCTCTCTGAGTTAACAGTCCCCAATGTATATCCCAAATGCAGTCCCACAGCTTCCTGCTGATATTAATGAACGCTCTCCTCAGAGCAGAGGTGCAGAAGCATGCTCCTGCTTTTGGAATATTTATAGAAAAGTGCTATTGAAAAATGGAGACAGAAATAAAAACACTTCTGGTGAAATTTTCAGCATTGTGGTTTCAAGTCTGTGAAATTTGGCAGCCCTTTGGAAAACATACCATATGGTATCTCAGAGGGGATGCTCACAGTGGTGAAAACATTCATGTGGTGGCTGGGCTCTCGGCCCAGAGAAATGCAGGCACTTCCATCTTGCTGTGCACTGCCAGCAGGGAAAACAGAGAGGCCTCAAACTTGAGKGGCAGAGCGAGTCAGTTGGGAGGACTGGAGCGAAGGGCCGGTTGTGCTGGTGCTTCACCGCTGCTGAGCCGTGGCCTCCACGGCCCTCCCTAAAACTGCTGCGGGGCTGGTTCCCATGAGTATCCCCAGYCCTGCACTCAGCACCCATCTCTGGCTTTTTTAAAGGCTCACTTAGGGCTAATTTGCAAAATTYGATGACTCACAACAGATTTTTGCAGTTGCTCTGTGCAGTTAGAGGCTTCTCAGAAGCAATGTATCATTCAGAGTGCTTCAGTAAAGGGACATGTTGTGCCATTGATGTTTGTAGGCTGAAAAATCAATTGCACAATGTGGCCCAGGGCTTTCAAACATTGTTTTTCAATGGGTCACGTTGGTTTTTTCTATTGGTTCTTAAGTTGGGGACCTTTTGTGACACAAAGCAAGAGGAGAATATGATGCAAGAATGGAAACATGCTCACAGTGTATGATGTGAGCATTAGAGTTTTGGAAACAAAAAAGGTCTTTTGAGTGATTCTCACTCACGTCAAATTTACAGACGCGGTCCCTTGGGATGAGATTCCCGCTCTCCAGTCCTCCGAGGGCACAAACCGTCTGATTTCGGACTACTTTTTCTTTTCAGTTGGAAGAATCAGAAAACCCTCACTCAGGGCAAGCTTTTTATTTTATTTATTTATTATACACTTTTCATTGAAGGAAACTGATAGCGTGTGGTGTGAAGACATTTCAGCACATTAAATACTGAGGTCTTTCAGGCACGGAAGGCCTGAGACCAGCATTTGTTCCAGCCGTTGCCGTTGGTGCTGTGCAATAGCTAAAGTTGTGCAATCTCTCCCCTCACCAAGCTCCCTTATTGACAAGAGGACAGTGAATACRAGGCAAGTAGGAGAAAGGGAGAATCAAAACTGTGTGAAATGTTTAACCTTCCAGCACAGTTCAACAAAGTTAAAGTTTTCTGGCAAACTGCCTGGATTTTGTAAGGCTACACATGTTTCCTAAGCCCCAAAAGACCACAATTTCTGGCTTATGACTGAAATCACATGCAGCCAAAACTGAAGGAAGTTTTTGCGTGTAAAGAGTAAACAGTTGAAAAAATGACTATCTATCGTGATGCCCTTAAATGTTCTCTGTGGGATGGCCACCACATCCCTGACAAAGAAGAGRGTAATCATAACTACATTCTTTTGAAACTCTTCAAAACCCCTCCTGAAATAATGGAATAGGGTGTTGGTTATTTCTGTGGAAACTGGAATGTACTGGAAAAAAGGAGCAAAATGCCAAAGATGGTAACTGTACAGGAATGCTCCTCAAAACTCAGGCCTGTGAATCAGGATGAGAAAACAGAGGGAAGATCTTCTCCCTCCAAGCAGATTTCTGATTCTAGCATCAGTGAAGTGCAGATTTGTACTTAGGAGCCCGTAAGGTGTCCCAGCTCAAAGCAAAATGCTTTGCTCTGAAAAATAGTGTGACGGTTTGGGATCACTGACGAGTTCAGCGTGGAGAAGGCTTAAGTGTGCAATCAGAGACTTCCAGTGAGATTTTTGCTCTCTAACAACCAGAGCTGTTGTCCTGTCCCCATGAGCATGTAGGCTAAGGTCAGCCCTAGGGTTTCCTAGTGTAAGCTCTGGGAAGGTTGAGGCAAAGCTTGTGCACAAATAGATCTTCAATTAGATCAACCAGCAACACTGTAAAAAGAATTAGAAAACTATTGGGCTTCTTCACCTGAAGTTCTGTGTGCTTTTTGCAACTGTATTAGTTGTGTGAATGGAAACTACTACCCTTTCTGTGGCTAGTAGGCTCAGACCATCACAGCTGCGACAGGTCTGTGTTTTAGMTGATTAATTTATAGAAAATATTCCTGCAATATTTGGGGCTTGGGGGCACCGGTGACAGTGAACACTACTTGATAGTATTCAGACATCAGATAGGTGCTGTATCCTTCTACACAGATGTCACAAAATGATCTGTCAACAGTTTTACGAGCCATCGTGACTAAACAGGGGCCAGACAAGTAGTTGCAAACTGGGAGTTGGCAATTGCCTGTTATTTTTCCCAGTGGAAAGGATTCAGTCCCTCACAAGAACAGTAGTTGCCAGCTCTATTTTTTTTAAAGAAACCTGAAGTTAGTCTAGCATGCAAAAATCTCCCGTCTTGGATCGTTGCCCGTGTTTAGTAGTATCACTATTCTTGCTCTGTTTTCAAGATGAAATTTTTTATAAATGGAGCCATCCTCTGTGCTCTGGAAATCACTARAAATCTCTAAAGATTCAGCAGCTCTGGAGCACACTCCTTAACTGGGACTATCCCACCTTTTCTACATTATAAGAATTTTGCATCATACAAAATGAAGAAGCATCAGGATTTGAAAACTTTGCAAACTTTTTTAAAACTTTGTGCTCAGCTCACATTTAAGGATAATATTTGACATGGCTCATGTTCAATCCAATCTTTTCTGGAGCTAGACTATTACAGACCCTTTCCTTTACAGTTTGCTCAGAGAGTATAGGGGCATATCACCGAGGCAAAAAAATAAAATAAAATAAAAAGAATAAGGGGAGAGGGGGCTGAGAATATCCTGCTTGGAAATAAAGTGCCTCTGTAAATGTTTTCATTGCTGTGCAGTCTTTTTAAATTTTACTAGGGTTCTAGACTTTTTTGATAGATTTGTTGTGGCTGGGAGTAAAACCCTCAGTCTTGGTTGGTTCCCTCTCTCACCAATGTTATACTGCCATGCACTTCAAATAATAATTTTGCAGCAAACTGTTTGCTTACATGGCAAAGGGTATGAACGTGCAAGAGGCTGCCTTATCAGTTATCCTTGCTTGGGTATGAAAGAGGGAGTTTACATGAGAACTTTAAAAAAAGAGAAAAACTTGCTAAACTTGAACATTTTATCCTATGGAAAGTGTGCTGATCATCCATATATATGCACACACATATGTTCACATGTGCACTCTGGAACTAAATTATTTAACTGAATAACACCTACATATTTTGGGCAGCAGAGGTGTTTGCCCTTCAGACTCGCTCATCAAAATGCTCCTGCCTGCTGCCGCTATAACATTGTAACACATACCTTGTCGTGTGCTGTTACTTACAATACATGTCACAGGACAAATGTTTGTTATTAGCAAAAGTTTCACAGAYGAGTTTTACCATCCATTTTCTGGTCTGCTCCAATTTAACAACAATTTTATATTTTGCCTGCAGGCTAGAAAGCTGAACTTGTGCCAAAGACATTTCTATTCTAGCTGTCATAGCCCCAAATGAATATTTTGTTTTAAAAAGAACCTAGAAAAATTAATGCAAAAAGGAAAATGTTATTTTCTGACATTTTAAAAAATAACTCCAATAAATAGCTGATTTATACTACTCAATAAGTGTAGAGTAGTCTTCCGTTTCATAGCAAATAGCTGAAGATGARCTTGACAAAGTGCACTGATTTTATAATAAGTAATTTTGATGGTCGCATTGACATCAAAGCTCCCCGATGGAAGTTCACTTTTCCATGGAGCGCAGTCCAAGTCTGGCTGCTCATTTCCATGGATCATTTCTGCATCTTCTGCCATTTTAGAAAATAATTTGGACACCCAGTGATCAGACACTATAAAGCTAGTTGTGCATAAAACATGTTGCCAGATATATCTATGGGATCAGTTATTTTTCACGGTGTTTGTGGTTGGGTAGAACATTTTGTCTGTAAGCAAATACTGTAGTGTCTCGGCTTCATGAGGAAATAGCAGCAAAACTGAACCTTGGAGGTGGGCAACCTTTTCTGTCCTAGGTGGTATACCTGAAAACTACTGATATATGTATACAAAAGCAGTCAGGAGTTTATCATCATGTAAGTTTAGGCTGCTAGTGATTTACATCTGTACATGGTTAAAATTCAGAGCAGGTACATGTCGTTAATCTGTGTATGTTAATGCAGCTGGCACTCATTGGGAGCCCTTTTAAACTCTCTCTGTTTTCATTCCCATATCAGTCTCTTATGCTTTTCAGCATTTCTCCTTTTGGACTGAGGCTTCCTTTTGCATTTGAACTCTGTTTGATTTTGGATGGAGGAAATGGAGCAGAGGGRAATGTAAGTGGGTTAGCCAATGTTTATGTTCCTCCCACACACACCCTCTTGTCTAAGCATGTGTAGGAAGAGTGAAGAAAAACCTTTGATTTCCGTTACTTGCTACAGTTCCCCTTTCCTAATCTGGAGGTAAATAATAATTTTTTTTTTTTTAAAAAAAGTCGTAGTTTGTTGGGATTTTATGTTAATTTTTTCCCCTCCAAACACGTTCTGAAATACTAGCTGTGTAGGAAGCACATACCTAAATACATCCTTACTCATCACTATCTTTCAGAAGAATGGTGGTTTATATGTGTTTTGGTACAAACCTTGTGATGAGTTAGGTCAGCGAGGCGAGCAAGGCTTTTTTTTCTTGCACTTCATTCAGCTCAAGATACAAGAGATTCGGAAGAAATGCCTCCTGGGGAACAGGCTCAGAGCAGACCATCGAGCAGAGGCGGGCAGTGCTTGGCCTGCCCATCCCTCGCCTGGTGCCGCTTCTCCATCCTGTTCCTGCAGACTCCCAAAGCTAGGAGCTCCCCAGCCTTTTTGACAGCCTGTTGCGGAGCGTTGCCTGTTGCACCATGAAGGAGGAGCAGTTATGGGGACAAAGCTGTAACTTTCAGCTCATGATTTGCTAAAAGGACCAGTCAGTGTTTTAGCAAACCTCCTCCTTAGGCGGTTGCTCCTCGTGCAGTTTGCTTGGTGGTAGTCATTTCTGCACTGCATTTCTGTAAAGTTTCTTACCGCTTTTTGAAACATCTTTGTATTTCATTGTGATCCTTTCAAATAAGAAGAGTYAAAGCCAGCCCTGCAGTGCCTAGGCCCATCACAGAGTTGGCAGCTTTTGGTGGCCGTTCAGCCACGGGGCAGAATTGAGACAGACTGTAGCGTTTAACRCCTCCCTACTTGCCCGCCTGGTCTGTGAGTGCTACTTTCTGTTCCCATTATCTTTAAGCTCGTTGTGAATTTAGCCATCAAATCAAATATTTTTAAAAACACAGGTCTTTATAACATCCATCTCAAAACTTCAAAACCAGTGGTGAGAGGGCCAGGCTGGAAGGAACAATGTAGTGCCCATATTTGTAAAAGAGCCTGCTTCGCATAGTGTGTGAGTCTGCTAGCTGCACATCCTGGAGCTTGGGAACCACTTGAGGATAATATGAGATGGAATTAATAAACCTTCATGGCTATAGCTGAGGTCAATAGATGTAGGTGCAGAGGAAAATAAACCCTGYCAAGGGTAACTTAGTATCTTTCTCTGGTGAGATTACAGATTATAAGAGGCAATAAGACCAATTGTAGTATTTATCACAGTTGGGTTTTCTCTGGTCCAGTTACAGGGATGCTACAGCTGACCAAGGGAGGACATTTAGATGTATCCAGAGCTATCTTAGACCATTCTGGGCTGTGTTTCTCTTACCAGGAAAGTGGTGAATATGATGCAGAGACAGTTAGTTGTAAGACCTTGCGCAGAGCAAGCTTGAATTTTCCATTGCCAGAACTCAAACAAGTGCTAGAAACCAACAGAAACTGTTGGCACTGACCAGATAACTGCTGATAGCAAGGCCTCTCCATTAAGCCTTGACAACGTGGGATACTTGGTGAGAAAGTATGAGACTAAGCACAGGTAATACTGGCTACACCTCAGTGTGTATGAGAAGCGCTTGGAAGTCAAGAGTCTTTCTAGTGGGAGTACAAGAATCTGTAGGACCTCATCTATTCGATATTTGTCACTAACTACAAGAAAGCATTATTTCTTTCCCCTGCAACAGGTTTATATGTGCTTAAAAGTAAGGGTACAGGTCACACRGTTGAGGGAATGATCAGGGCTGCCCTCATCTGAACAAGTTGAAAGGCATTCGAAACAGGTTAATCAGACATGTAGGAACTTTAAGGCTAAGAGCATCAGTCAGAGCTTGGGACAGATGTGTATAATAAGCAGCAGAACTTCCTGCAGGAGATAGGTGATAAATATCACTGAATCGGGTGCTAGTACAGTCATTAGTGGGACACTGCTGTGTTCTGATGTGTCCTCATCTTCAGGAGGATTTCACTAAACTGCAAAGGGCTCAGGGGAAAAATGCCAGTGTAATTTAAAAGGTCTGTAGCTTGAAGAAGAGGTTGGTATGCAACCAGCCAAATGTACTGTCCCACATGTGTGGAACAGGACTAGGCCATGTGTAGTTCTTCAGGATAGCAGAGTATGGTTGCTTTTTGATGGAAACAAAAATATAAAATTCCTATATATTTTACTTCTTATTGGGCTAAAGTGTATCTCCCTGGACGAACCARTTTTGATCCAAGAAGGGGATTTTGTTTCTTTTTATTTTTAAGGAATCCAGCAGGAGGCTATTCTTCAAACAAGTCCCCCTTTGGAAGATGATTTCTGTGGCCAAGCATCCCCAAACTCACCTTTTAACATGAACCCCTAAGTTGTCACTTGACATGACTGTTTCAGGAGCTTTTGAGAATTGAAATACATCCACAGAAATTTKACAGCTTTTATTTACTTTTACATATTCTTTACCTAACATAATCTTTTTATCCTTCCATTAATTCCCCAAGTATCACCCCAAAAGTCTTTAGGGCTTTTTGCTTCACATTATCATTGCTTTGGTGACTAGAAAATTTCTTGTAATTTCCAGCTAATTTTTTCCTCAGTTTGTGTCTGTTTATTCTTGTACCATCCTGTTCCTTTAGCGCATCAACTTCTCTGATCTTTGTATTTACTAGAGATAATTTATTGTCATAGCCTRTTTTGCAAGATTAAAGAAATTAATTATTTTAGTCTCCTTAGTTTCTTACTTTGATAGCTTGGAGGAAAGGGAACTGTTAGGCCAACAATCAGAAACATACTTGCTGGGAAGCAGCCAGCTGCCCCATAGCTCTGTCCATGGAGAGAAGTAACAGTTGATGTTCCATACACACTGAAATCCAGTGTGTTCATGGAGAACAAGACTAGCAAGCAGCTTGATGCTAGCAGAGAGATTCTCAAAAATGGTAAATCCACATATCACATTTGACTTATGATTTGAATTATACTTATTCATGCTCTCTGAGGATTTATTTTAGAAGKATTAACCATCAGTTAGAAAAAAATAAACTAACCTTAAACAAGGGCATTTTAAAATAAATGGTAAACAACTGCAGCTACTAAGAAGTTCTCACTTACCAGAGGAAGGGGGAGGGGAAAAACAATGAAACAAAAGTGATATTTCTCAATTAAATGCCTCTTCTTTCTGCTTAGATTCTTTCTGGGGAAAACTTTTGTTTCCAGGAATTTCTCCATCATACTTTCCTCTAGTATTTGGAATTGATCAGCAGAAGTTACCAGAATAAATCAAATTCAATTCTTTCAACATAATTTGAATTTTAAAAATCTAATTTTATCTTTGGAAATTATGCTGTATAGGAGCCATAGTTGATTAGGCAACTGGAAGAGGAACTGTTTTCTTAAGAAAATGCTAAAAGAAACTGAGAAGTGAGAAATGAATTATGGATCTTCTCGTAGTTGAAAACATTCTATCTATCTCACTTCGCTAACAAGCCAGTCCAGCTGGAGAAGGAATTCTTGCTGGGAATTTAGTTCTATCGGCTATGTTTGCTCATCCATTAAGCCACTTAATTAACAATTACCTCCTCATAGATGACCCCTTTCTTGGTGACATCCATGTTCACTGGCACTGAGGCGGTTCCCGTGTGTGTACTTTAGAACGTGAAAATCCCTATTTATCTGCAAAACTGTGGRATCTTTTCATAAGAGGGTGTAAATCCTAGGGCAAACTATGATGTGGAAGAAATCTTGCATGCTGCAAAAGAAGCTTGCTGCTTGCTGCTGGCTAAAATTAAATCATTTCTGTATAAACTGCAGGAAACTTAAAGCAAAAAAGTCATATGCATTCTTCCTCTTTATTGAGATGTAGATAACAGCTTCATAAAGCACATGGGGCAAATCCTCAGTTTGCTTCAATCACCAATCTCTACTGCAGTCGGTAGGAACTATGTTGATTTACTCTAGCTCAGGAACTGGTCCTTTATTTGTAATAAATAAAAATTAAAGTGCTTGTTTAACCTCAAAAATATCAAGAACATCAACTCGTGACTTCTCTGTTTGTATTGGACATCCGTTTGGATGACTGGAAAAACTTGTTCTGAGTCAAAAAAGAATAACAGAGGGAGAAAGTCAAAGTCATGACAGAGGACACAGGAGAGAGGTTTAGAGTGTTCTTGGGATCACTGTGGGGACAAATAGGGTGCTATCACCCATTCTGAAATCTGTTGGCTCAGTGGTCTGCCTTGTTTCTGAAAAAAAACCAAAAATGCACCTGAGCAGTTAACATCAATAGTGAAATTTAAAATTTGCACATTACCCATGATGTTTACCTGTGAACATTCAAAAAATGAAGCCACAGAAACTGTATCTCTTTAAACCAAATAAAAGAAAATCAAGGGTTCCTAAAAGCTCTTTACCTGGACAGAGGAACCCCATGAGAAGGTTTAAAGTGATTCCTTTTRCTGATATTTTGTCGGCCTTCCTATAGCACAGATAGAACTGAGCATGGGAAGATTGGAAGAGGAGTATGACTTAAATAGAGGATACCATGTGGGTAGTTCACAGACATTCCTGTATTTTATTCAGATGCTTARACTGGGAATTTGCAGCCTCCCAAGCTGATTTAGGGAAGTACAGTGAATTTTGTAATGCTTTTTATTGTTATGCAGTGCAACTTCATACTCTGTATCTCTCTTTTAGTAGATGCTGGGTATTTCTGGACTCGATGGAGTCTTCTATGAATGATGAGAAGATGGTGATTCATTACATAATTTATGTCAGAGTAATTTAGGCATTATACAACTAGGAAGAAGGCAGCAAGATACATGTGTGAAAAATAAGGGATTAAATGGTTCTCATTATAAAACTGAGAGTACACACTCAGAGCAGAGGAAGGGACGTGTGGGTGGAGGTTTCAGGAGGTTTCTAGCAAGCAGCCTCAAGGAGAATTGGCTTGAGCTCATCAAGAGACACCTTGGAGAGTGCCARAAATGTTTGGCAGAGATTACAGCAGCTGCGAAGAACTGTTGGGATGTCATGGTTTTCACAGGGGCTGGGGAACTGGGCGACTGAGAGCCAACAAGGATGAGAGTGTTTAGGAAAGCTTTCCCGCTCCCACCAAACGCTCTGGGGAGCCGCAGCTGCTGGGGAGCCTGTGAGTCACTGGAGCTGAGTGTCCAGGCGGGAAGCTGGGCGCCGCCTGAGAGCCTGGTCCTGTCTGGCCTGCCGTGTCCRTACAGGTGACGCGAGGGCTGAGGAGGCGAGTGGGGAATCTGCGTCCTGCGTTGGGCTCTATGCGTTTGCAGGTGGCTCGGGCTGCACACGGTGCAAGGCAGGGCGATCCTGAAGTAATTCCTCAGTGAGCAGTAGCTCGGCCTGCGCTTCACCTTCTCCACGTGGGAAGAAGCTGCCTGGAAAGGGCTGTGTGACTGTAATGAATTATCATGTCAGTATTAAAAAAATAATAATAAATTAAGCTTTGTTGACAGGGAAATAGTGTCTGCTACCCGGAGAGCCATCTGTGAATTACCTGAGAACACAAGAATATATGCGTTAGAGGAGAAGGCATGCTTATGTTTATCAAGGGAATGTGTATGGATGTATATGAAATACTTATAGCCAGGAGGGGCCAAGACTCCGGCATTCCAGTTGGGGGAGGGAAGCAGGAATCCCTGTTGAATGATCATTATTCATTATTCATTCTTGGCCCATTTTCCCTATGAAGTGCACCAGCCTCCAACTTGTAGATGACTACACAGTACTAATCCTTGGGTGCATCAGCTATCCTGAATTCTTCACCATGTCCCCAAAATTGCATCATTCTGAAACTTTTCMTGTCATTAGTCTTTTCATTCCCATTTGAATCTGTGTTCTCACTAGAAGGTGTGGGAAGGCAGAATGGAAGTTTAAGTTTTCCTAAAGAAATGGCTCTCTGATGAACACATCACAGAAGTCATCTTCAAATTGAGATAAGACACTTCCATACTGTTGTTGAGTCCTGGAAGGTGAACTGCCCAGGTCAGTATCTTGCACCATAAGCAGGGAAATGTAGACTTTGCGTTAGAAGTGAAGACCCAAAGAAATTCATCACTGATTTTGCAAACTGCATTGTAGTTAACAGATTTAGCCTTTAATTGGCAGTTTTGGTATTTCAAACCTTTCTTTGTCTTCTGGAGTTCTTGTGATATGGGGAATGCTCTCTAGAAATCAAGGAAGAGTTTCCTACTCAAGTCCAGCACAAAATAACTTTCCCAGGATATGCTATTTGGATACCCCGAGGCATTTGCAGCTGCAAGAATATCATAGGTCTCCCTTGACTCATTAAACACAAGGAAAAAGAGCTTGAAAGTGATTAATTTGTGTTACCCGAGAGTGTAGTTTAGAAAGGGTAAGACTACTCATAGCTGTCATTTTATTCTCTCTCACCTATGCTCTGCAGAGTGGGGCTGGTCTGGGTGCCAAAGCGTATAAATAGRTTTTTGCTATCGCAGAGCGTGGCAAACACTCCAGTCGTATCAGTGCTGGTGTGCCCTACTCCTGAGTGTGCCAGCTCAACTTGCTTTTAGTATTAAACAGATGTTGTCCTTAACCATTTCATTAGTGATCTTCTTCAGCTTTCCACTAAGGGACCATTTACACATTTTCATAGAAGTTTTCTTGCCTTGAATTCTGAGCTGCTGATAAATAAAGCTATTCCCAAACTTAGAACTACAGAGAGCCAAGAATCACAGTTTATCAGCTGTCCAAGATAAATAAGGCGTTTCAAGCTTGCCTATCCATTGGCAAGGGCTGCATGTACACTAGCATCTGATCACTGATAAGGGCCTGAGGGCTTTGGGAAGTGTTGACTGGTACAGCACTCAGGGGAATGCAAGAAAGAAAATTATGGAAGATACAAAAATCTGTCAGTTGATACCAGGTTTCTGTGAAGATTTCCTTCTCAAGGATTGTGGGAAGGACATACTCTGACTTTTAGCAAAATCACACTTTTAGGAGTTTGTTCTAAGAGTCTGCGCATTCTTGCAAGTAAAGTTGAGTAAAACACCTACCAGGTTTACGTGCTTTGTTTTTGATTTTTATAGTTACACAGACTATAGCTTGCAAACTTACAGCCTTATTAGCTTAAGTAGAGCATGAAAGAGCTGATGCACCAGACTAGATAGACATCTTGACCTTTGCCTTGTTCTTGCCTCCATTTCTTATGTGTTCATGAATATAACTATGTTCAGACTTGAGATTCTTTTCTTCTTGTTTTAGTATGGAGTATTTTTATATGCAACTTTATATGCGCTCTTTTCTTTTCCCCACTTCCGCTCCATRGGCTGTACTTGTTCTCCCAGGATTTGTCAGCTGCTCATTCTGTTGCTAGTAAATCAGCCAAGAACATTTCCAGTAACAGAAGCGGTGTGTCACAGCACCCCAGCACCGGGCTCCCACAGTTATAAATAAACTCTTGCGTGGACCTCAGGAGGGTAAGTAGTCTTACAGGAGAAGAATAACAACTCCAAACGCCAGGACCCAGTGTTCAGTTACTCAAAAGGGCTGTGTTTTTTTTTTTTCCTGAAGGCCTGGCTTGAGTAATACTCCAGACATTTTGAAAACAAAAAATTATATTCCTCTGGCACGTGGAAAAACTGCTGCTACCCCACATGTGCTTTTTCATTATTGTATTTATTTTTAAGAGGTGAGGGAAAGGTTTTGCTATTCTGGCTGTTCTTGGTTTTCCTGCTGCCATGTCCTTCTCACAGCATCAATCCCACATATGCGCAGCTCTGTGACTCTGTGACGTTATGTATAAAAGACATCTCCCTGTATAAGAAACCCCCTACTTGAGTCAAGTAAGAATCTCTTCAGAGGGACTCAGCAAATATTTGAAAATCTTTTGTTTGAGCCTCGTTGAGTGCAAATGCTTTTGGCAGTCTGTCAAGAGCATGTGTGTTACTTGTAAAAAAAAAAACAGTTGTATACTCAGAAAGCTATACTGCTTGCTGTGAGTGATGTAGATGCTAAATCTGATCAAGTGGCTTTAGCTGTGGACAGGCCTTGCAGTACATTCTCTGGTAGGCTGAGGGAAGGACTTCAAATACATGTAGCAGCTTTTTAAAACTTCTCTCTCCAGCACCTTCTGAAACGAAGCATTGAGGTGAATGTCCATAAAAATGCATTTACTTTTCTTTACTTAGAGCTTTAACAGACAGCTTTTGGTGTACCTTGATGTGGTACCTTACACTGTCTCCCTAAGCTTCTTCATATGTCTAGAGTGGATCTCTGCTGGAGGTTACTGGGTCTGAAGCGGAGCTGAGGAAGGGCTTGAGTCCCAGCTGTCGCAATGCGAAAAACAGCACTTCGGCATTRAACACTAAGGAAAAAAATGTTCATTCCTAGTTCATAAATCCAATTTGGGTCCAATAGCTTGGAARGATGGAGAACAGAGCTAGCTGCAATGTATGGTTATGGCTTATACCACCACARCCAGATTTTTGCTAAAGCTGCTCAGGCTTCAGTGTACTGCCGCTCAGGCAGTATAAACCTCCTAAACTTTGTTCTTGTCAAGAAAAGAAAACGGACAGAAGCCTCCCTGGGTGTGTGGATGGGAGCTAAACATGGTACTGTTGTGCTCCAAAAAGAGAGGTTTGCTTTGAGCTAAGCAAGTTTCCTATACAGCACCTCTGGGGGACTTGGTGGCTGGTACTAATGGCTGTGTTGCACTGGAGAAGCTTAAGAGGTGCTTAGTATGCAGAGACTGTTTAATATTTTCATTTTTCAGTCAAAGCTAGTTTAAATAGAACTACATTTTAGAGAAGAGTCCTTTCTTTTTACAAGTTTTGGGGTGTCTTACACAGATATGTCAAAATGGCATGGCTGCAAAGCAGAACGTATTTCATTTGGGCTCCCGTGGGGCCTGTGTAAGTTCTGGAAAGCGCCAGAGGGAAGTGGCTGCGTTGCCTGTGTGCGTTTGCTCYGCGCTCCCACTTATAAGGCTCTGTTTTCAGCTAGCTGTTACTTGCCAGGGTTTAACCACTCGTCCTTAGCATTTCCGTGGCATTTTTCCATGGTGAGTGTCAGAATTAGGTTCAATGCAACTTTCCACAAACATAAAAAATGATTCAGCTTTCTCTAAGATAGGAAGAGAAGAATATGTTCTGCTAGTAGGTCAGGAAGGGGTCTCGTGGTCCYTTGATGAAGAATCTCCACCACAACCTTGAGCTATATACGTATATACATATGTATACATATATTTGTATATACACCCCCCCCCGTATACCCGTATATGTATTTCGAGGGCGCTCAGCGCGCCCGCTAGATGTCAGCGTTGCTCTTCCTCTCCAGCTGTGTCCCGTGTCTGCCCTGGCTGAGCAGACCGGGAGCAGGGAACCTGCATCCTATGGATCACCAGAGGGGAGCCACACGGGTGCAAGCGGTTTCGGGGCATGGAAGCCTCCACACATGGAATTATGAAGGAACAAGGTAATTTAAACAACAGCAAAGGAGGAAAGCTCCCATGCAGGCTGCTCCCAGGTCTGCTKGCAAACCCACACAGGCTGGTGGAGTAGCATCGAGGTGGCAGGTTCCCAGAAGTGCTATTACAGTTGTTTTTGTCTGGATCTATTATGAAATAAGCTTTTCAAAAATCCAAGCGTCAGCCCTGCAAATCACTTTGTCTGGAGGCAGTGTTCTGCCTCTGGATAAAACTGCTAAAATTCCTGTGTGTCACTGGGATCTGCATGCCTGAGGATTGTGAATGGAAACCATGAATATGCTTGATCCTCTTCTTACTGAAATGAAATATGATGGTCTCAGTGCCAAAAAGGTTAGCCCCTATAATTTACAAGTTAATCCTACATTGCCTTTAATCCAGTCCAAACCTTTGAAAAAAAAAAAATCTTTTTGCTGCCACTGGCTCTAAAGTAACATATCAGGTTACATCGTCTCTGAAACTGAGACAAAACAGTTACATTTCTGTTTAACTATGAATATTGTGTAAACGTGGCTGGATGTTTCACACTGGCCATCTAAAAAGTGAGGGATGGATCATGATCACCCCATTGGTTAAGAAGTTTTCTGTTCAGTCCTGTCTTCTTGCAGAAAGACAGACACAAACTGTCCTTCTTGAGGCACAACTTATCTGTGCAGCTGTGATCACTGTAGGTCAATGTACATCATTAGGAATATACGCAGAATGGAATAAGTTAAGAAGGGACAGGCTTTTTTAATAATGATTTTTTTTTTGTTATCTTATGACTTTCTTTACTTGCCAGTGTAGTATTCTTATTAATAGTTCCCTAGGTTTTGAGAAAAGCAAACGGGAAACACCCGCTTTTGTTTTGTGGAGTCGTAACAACACCCACAGGGGTCATTCAGCAAGACGGCAATCTTTGGATCCATCTGATAACCATCTGCTACTTGAGCTAAGCACATACTTGACAGCAGTAGCAGAGAGCTGTCTTTTATACTGACTGTCACTAGAGAGGAGGAAGAGATAAGCACTCACTGGATTCCATAATTGCTTGCTGGGAACAGAGAAATATTCCCATTTCATCCAGGTTCATTCCATCCAGATTCAGGGAAAGGAGCCTTGACCAATTGGCCAGGTCCTCAAAGACTGAATCTTTTTGTTCATGTCGGATTACTCTTCATTTCTCTGCTTCCGTTGTCTGTCTCAGTCTTCCCATCTGTACTGTTTCTATGCCAGTATTTTTCCTGGATTCATTCATCATGTCTCCTTCAATTTTGGAAGCTCTTTTGAGTTTCCTAGATTATTCTTGGTTCAGTTCTCCCTAGCTTACTCTCTTCTTATCCTGGAATTTTGCAGAGTTACATTAGATGAGCTGATACAACTTAAAAATCTGCAAGTTTCTGTTATCTCCGGATTACTCTTGACATGAGAGTCTCAGTTTGAATAATACAGCTCTGCCCCTGTACTCTCAATCTTCATTTCCTCCACTTCTAGGCCTAGTTTTGCTTATCTCATCAGGTACAACAGGGTCTTGTGGGGCATCCCTGTTCGGGCGCCAATATGTGGGGCGGCCTGCGCCCTGGCGAGGATGGCGATGGAGAGAGACTCCGGGGACAAGGGACTTTATTACGCAGGTACAATTTGTTATATAGCCAGGAGGTTGCGCGGAGAGCCAGGGGATCATCCCAGTGGGAGGCGTATCTGCTGCCAGCCAGGCCTCCTGACARCACACTCCCACAGGGTCCATTCTCCGTACTGGAGTCCTGGACTCTAGGGACTTATCCTAAATCTAATCCCCTGCAAGTCTTGTTCTTGTACTGCCTGTAGGTAAACTAGCTAAGTTTTTATCTTTGGGTGGACTTTCTCCTTCTTCCTTCAGCCTACTCTTTCCTCTGAAGGGCTCTCAGAGAAAATACTGTCGTAGGTGTGGAATGAGAMGTGATTGCAGTCAAAGACGTTGCACTTGGCTATTTGTTGTTTGACATGAAGTTTTATTGCCACTGGCTTCAGTGGAAATAGATATCTCAAGGTTGCTTTATCATGATGTTATCATAAAACTTGCATGTATACTGCGTATAACTATACTGTACTGATACTTCAGGATGTAGGCAAAAAAACAGACTAATGTGAAGACCCACAAAGAAATAGGTGTACATTAATTTCTGCTTCACATAAAAATGAGTCAAGCAAAACTGAGAACAGCTTAGAGCAGTGATGTGAGGTTCATGAACTGTTGTCCTGCATTCCTGTGGAATGCCATTGGGAAAATACCAACTCCATTGTGTAGCTTCAGTTGGACCTAGTTAGCTTGTGCATCATTTGTGCACATGCCTATAGGTCAAAGAAATGTGTGTAGTAAATCAGCACTCAATTAACCTTAAGACTTTTTTTACAAAACAAAGATTTCTTCATCAAGTAGCACTTACTCAGACTACATATTTTTACTTTTTCAAAATTAGAATGCTATTCAGCACCAGACAGCAGGAGGGGTATTAATGGGAGGTTTTCAAGATTGTCTGGTTGTGCTTAAACTGTTTAAAAAAAAGGGCACAAAAACATTATTGAGCATGGATTCCGTTTCCAGGAGAGGAAGAAAAGAGGGAATCTATTATTTAAGAAAGAAATACAGCCAGTGTGATAAAAGTGCCTTCCCACGTCTTCTGGCCAGGTGCTACGTGCATATAAATGTTTCACGTTAAGCTTTAAGATCAAGGAAGAGTCTGTGGGGAACCTTGTTTCCTGGAGATCTGCTTGCTAGAGCAGCTCCCAAGTACCGACTTCCCATTTTTTATTTGGTTATTAAGGATGAAAGGCTACATCATTTTCTGCGCTAGCAGTGCCTTGCATGCCATTAGCTTTGTCCACAGCTGTGAAACGAGCGCTTCCGGAGGTGCAGGGCGATATTTAGCCTCAATCGGCTCGGCCACTATCACTACCGCTTTATATACATTTAACTCAAAGGGTCGCCTTTATGTCGTGTGGTAGAGTGACCAAAAGATAGACGGTTTCATTAGCTGAGAAACGGTCTTGTTAGAAACAGCAGAGCCTGATGGGTCTGCAGCCCGTGGAGGGCAGCGCGCTCGCCGGCGCGCCCGRGGGGCGACTTGGCGCGTCTCGTCTTCAGCGATGGCGCGCCGGGCTGGCTGCGTGCGCGCGTGCGGCCCCACGTGTGCGCATCGCTAGGACGCCGTTTTGCACGCTATCAAATGCGTACAGAAACAGTCAAAAAATGTGATTGAAATCCCTTTGTACTCAGTTTGCATCAGTGAATCAGAGGATGGAAATTCTAGCACTTATTTATTTATCATAGCTACCCTACATAAATATTCCTTCCATAACAGCCAAAGACTTTCTTAAAAAAAGAAACTGACTAGATTAATATGGCCTTAAATATCTGTGCAGTGAGTTTAGCAAAGAAATGTTTTTGGCTTGGAAAAAAATCCTATTTTAACTACCGTATTTTGTAACCTAGCTAAGTTTTGTGCTTGTGGTAAAACACTAGCAACATGCATATTTCTGATGTTGAAACAAAGCACTTGCATTTACCTTTTATTAAAAATATGCATATATAAGTATTAAACAATTTAAGCTGAAATGTTCTTGTAAAATCTGAAATTATTACCAATACAAATGACAGACATTATACTCAACTGCAGCGTGGAAGATGATATATGGCAAGAGCCTATATAGAGAGAGGTGTTGAGAATCACAGTGAATGCAGCAATGCAGAATGAAGCGACCTCTTGCAGAACCGAGCAAAGCCTCCTAGTTTACAAAGGAGAAGAGTTCGGAGAGGGTTTTTTCCTTTAGTAAGCATGAGAGATCCCCCCCATCGATCTGCTGCTTCCTTTGACCTGCTCGCTTCTGCCTGCTCTTTAATGTGCTTGAAAGTCCTTCTGATTCATTCTGTTGCCTGCAAAGAGGTATCACGGGGTTGCATGGAGAAAGGCAGGAACGGCAATCCGGTACCTGGAGAGTTTGTGGTGGCATGTTTCCTCTAGCATGACACTCCTATCAAACGTAAGCTTAACGGGGACTGATCTAGACACTGTACTGTTCAGATGTTGCCATTGAATCTGTTTACTCGGGACAATAGAGAAGAGAAATGGTGTTGCTTAAAGCCAGGCGTGTGGTTTGTCTTGGCTGGAACATGGAAATAAGTTTCATTGGTGGCACCAAGTCCGTACACACGTAAATATAGGCATATGTTTAGGTATATGCAGGTCTGTATATAAAACTCCTATATACTTCTAGAATATTCAGGCAGGCGCATAGATATGTAAATACCAGCATTTCTGAGAGGTACAATCTGATTTCTGTCGTGGTGCCTCTAGTAACAGAGAACATTTTAATGAAATAAATGAACATTCATTTGTAAACATTAGTAAATCGTAAAGCAGAAATAACATTTCCAAGTACTTTCCATTTTTACATTAAATTTACTTTATCTTGGATTTTTTTTTCTGCTTGCTGTTTCCAAACCTTCCTGTGACTGCTTTTTTATCACTACCTTTGTGGAGAGGATATTTCAAATGGAGGATAACCTATTGCTCTGTAGAAATACAGTTAAGAGGGGTTTGCATACAGACATAAAAGGCAACAGGAAGAAAAGAGAGTCAGCAAATTTTTTCATAGCCATGAAAGAAAGAAAGAAAAAAAAAAMCCAAGACTAAACTGCAAGGTTTTGGGAACTGGTTGACTGGTAGTGAGATATATCATTTTGGAACCCTTTTTAAAGGCTTCCTACAAAAATTTATATGCATCAGATAGACATACGTGTTTAGACTTACTCTTGCTCTGCCTTTAACAGAATGGCACGTATACGGAGAAATCGTTACGATTGCTTTTTAAATCAAAACAGAGCATTTTGGTTTTCTTTTGTCTAAAATAAGTAACGTGTGGAAATGATTCTGTGCTGGGGAGTCTGAGGAGTTCAGGGGCAGCTGAAGAGTAAAGCAGGGAAACCCGCCTTGCCAGAAGGGTCCCTGCTCCCCGCCGCYGTCCTCCAGGGCACTTTCACAGACCCCGGGGCGGGTTCCGACACAAGCTGTGTACCGTGCAAACACGGGGAGGGAAGTGCCTGAGATACCGGGCTCCTTTTGACATCACTTCTGACACATCCTGTTATTTGGATTTTTTATACAGCAGATGTTTTGTTCACTCTAATATTCTGTTGCTGTTTTATAGGGTGACAGAATGCTCTGGATATTTGGCAGGTAATTCTGATGTGAACACCCGTAACGTGTCTGCCTACGGTAGTAGGGCAGTGAACAGTGAAACTCCTTGTGTGTGTGTGAAACTGATGTGAAACTCTGTATTCCTCCGTGCTTAACGTTTGTCTTTATACTTCTCTTTCCTTCCACATCTCATTCAAACATTCCAGTACTCTTCATTTTTCTCTTCAGGAAGCTTTTCTATGGAGAGAAATTGATTTTTAATATTTTTTTTCTCAAAGCCTCTGTCGCGCTTATAAGATGCATCAAAGGGAAAGTAAACATTTTCATTTCCAGTATTTCCTCTGTTTTTCCTCTTTGGGTATTAAACCTCTCTCCTCTTTCTTGCTATTAATTATTGGTTTTTGAATCCATCCTCTTCCCATCCCATATCTTATGATCTCGTCTTTATTTTCCTTCCCCACTTCCCTTCTTTCCTTGCCTCCACAATACCTTTTTTTCTCTGAAGAATAGTACTATTTCACTTTTTTCTGATTCATTGAAGCCTGAAAAGGAATTTTCTTTTGCTTTTTCAGCCTCAGTAACTCTGCTCTGCTGTTAGGATTGCAAAGGCATGAAGTGGAGCCTGTACTTCAGAGAGAAGGAAGTGTAGTTGCTGTAATTTGCCCACGGTGATGAAAAAAGCCTCCAAAACCCCAAAAGGAAGAGTCATAAAGGAGACCTGCTGAGTCCAAAACTACCTTTCCAGGTACAAAAAGTGTAATTTACATCTCTTTAAAAAGGTTACTATCTTTGTAAGATAAGCCTCATTTATTGATACAGGGAGTGGTTTGGTCTGTGTGTAAATGTGACTTTCAGAGCGGTGCTGARAAGGCAGGCTGAAGCTTTCCGAGTGAGGTGCCAGCCTGGGATGTGCCCCGTCACATACGCAGGGCTTGGCCGCCGTCTGCTGCGGCTTCGGGCCTTCTGGGCGGATCGAAGTGCTTGGTCATTAGCAGAGCGAGTCACAGCAACGCGCCGTGATCTGAGCTGGCATTTATAAGGAAATAGAGTGTCTAGCGCTGGCTGCCTCTCCTCCAGGTCACTTGTCCTCGTGCTAAAGAGAGTGCTTGCTCCCCAGGGACGGGCAAGCCGCCCATTATGTCAGCTCACACTCCCAAAAAGGCTGCGGATTTCAGCGCTTCTCTTTGAGCAGCGTCTTCTCCTGTGCCCTCTAACTGGGGTCAGTGTTATAACAGGGAGGAGAAGGCAGTATCAACCATGAGCGAGAGCTCTCAGAAAGCGGGTAACTGCCTCTGTCATATGAATTGTAGACAAGCTGCCTTGTTTGGTATTCGCTTTTTTTTTAAAAAAAATACATATATAATGATTTGTTTTCTGGATCATTGATTTAAATGTCAGACAGATGAAAAGCACAATTTCTATGATGCCTTTATTATTATTCTGACAAGGACTGCTTTCAAGTTAAAGACTGATAAGGAATGCCAACTTTTGACGTTACTAGAACAACCCTATCAGCTTTAATTTTCTTTTGTTTTCTTGTTGTTGAAGAAAGGCCATTAGAGATAAATTATGATCTCAATATAGTTAATCTAGCAATGTGCAGTTTTTCCATAAATTGCCTTGGCTGGTGTGTAAAGTGTTATATAATCTCATTGGGAAGCATTCTGCAGAAAGCAAAATCTGCAAGTACCTGCCATCCCCAGTCTTTGTTCAAGTGATTCTCAAAGCACTGGAAGACCACGGTGAGTTGAACCAGTGCATCGTATCACAAAATTAAATGTACCAACCTGCTTGTTCTGTTTGGTGATTCTGTCGTGTACAATTTTCCTGGAGTGCTAGAGACCGCTAGAGTGTGCTCCTCTTTCAGTTTGATAGGAAGCATCCAAAGACGTGCATTGGGAATGCTCAAGTTTGCCCAGTGTTTATTCTTTCCAGTAAATTAAGGAGCTAGTGCCCTTGTTGCTGTAGATCAACATTAATTGACTGCATACCATGAGCATCAGTATAGTTCTGGCAGGGAGTTTATGCAGGAAGCTGGGAAGCCTCCATCTGACTGGCGTGGCTGTTTGCGCATTGTGCTCACATGCAGCAGGTAAGAAGGACCTGTGCAGSTTCTGAAGATTTCCTGCACAAGTCCGCTTCCCATCACACTCCGACACTGATATCTTCTGTCAAACCAAGGCTTACTCTTTTCCCTCTTTCTACTCCATTCTCTATTTTCCTCCTCCCCACTAAGTTGCTAGTTTGATAAATGGTTAGCCACAGCATTCTCAGGGAAACTGACAGCTAATAATACTTTGCACCTCTTTAACTCGGCATGGCAGAGCTTTCCCAAGCTTTTAGAAGCCTCAGCTGAATCAAGCGTCACCCAATCAAGCAGGCCACCATTACTCATGTTTTTTGACACACAGGTCAATTAAAAAAGCAAAATCAGACAGTTGCCTTCCGACCACAGGAGTGTTTGTGTGAAAGCCAAGAAAAGAATGTATATGCTCTGACATCTATTCTTATGCCTAACTATACAATGCTTTTTTGTTTGTTTATTTGTTTTTGTTTTCCAAATATGTATATGATTATCATTATGATTAAAGGGAGTATGATTAACATTCTTTTGGGAATAGCTAATATGACTTCTTTATTTTTATGCTAGAAGCTTTCAAGTGTAATATATCATCCTGAGCATGTTATAATAGGGCTGACACTGAGAGTACACTAAAAAAAAATCCACAGTGCAGCTCAGCGGGATGTTAGCACAGATATATAAGGTGATGTGTGAAGTGAATGAGCGAAACAAAGAATTGGAGAGAGAAGTGAGAAGATTGTGATAAAATCAGCAGAAAATACAGAGAATGACAGAAAATCAGAATAAGGAAAGACTAGGAAGAGAGAAGACAGGCTGGATTTATGCATTTCTACACTGAAATATGGTCTAGCAGAAATATTTTGTACATTTCACTATACTGGTATGATTTAAAGTGTATATTTTAAAATATTCTGGTGTGTAATTATATATAATTATGTAAAATTCTGATGTACAATTATATATAATTATATCCATGTTATAGAGTAGCTTTCATTTCAAAATCTAAGACTCATTCCTGAAGGAATTAGTCTGATCTCTTTAAAACAGATATTCACACAATTTAAATCCATAAGAAGCTGTTGGAAATGTCTTATCTGATATAAATAGGGATTTTGTCCAGTATTCCAGCATCGGAACTTACCCGGTGATCTTGTGTTGAACTAGAACAGATATCTTAGAAGGAACACAGCAAGGCACAAGGATGTTCACGTGCAAACAGCCAGGTACCTTAGGAGATTCCTGGTCCAGCTATAAATTCATCAATATCCTACAGTCTAACCTACATGGTCTCGGTCATTTCCATATGTGTGTGATTTTTCTGATCATGCAATGCGCTCACCTGCAAATGTGAGTCGGCACAGAATGTTTAATAACAGCTGTTTGACTGGCATTTTGTATAAAAATTAATATGCAACCCTGCAAATAAGGCAAGGGGTCAAGAAATAATAAGTTCAGAAAAAAAGGCAGTGAAAGGACATATTGTGGGGTGAATTCTTATGTGGCCCAGCCACAGAGAGTAACAAAACTACGATCTGGCTAGAAAACAGGAACGCTGTTTTGCTTCAGTTCCACTGTTAAAAAAAAAATATATATATATATATATATATAAAAATCCTCTCGAAGCAAATGTTCTTATGCACTGCAAATCAAAGACTGGGCTTCTCTCATAAGAAACTGTTTTGCCCTCTTAGCTGAAGAAATCTTTTTGTTCATCCTCTTATAGTAAAGCTCTGGGCTACTTCTCAATAGTATTCTTCAAGTTAAGTGTGTGATTCATTTTCCTAAGTGAAGATGCTGTAAAGTTGTGTCAAATTATATAAATTACGTTTAAAATTTATTAGTTAGAATAAAATATTTGGAGAGAAAATCTTCCTTTACCTGAGTTTAGCAGCATTTCGGTAGGCAGACACAGAGCTGCAGGAAACAGCACCGTGCGGAGTGTTACTCTAAGTGAAACCACCTTTTTACTTGGAGTGTATGTTTGCAGTATCCGCTTTCCAGGCTTCTGCAGCACAGCATAACTGTTAGTGTGTATTCACTTTCTGCACCAGTTACTCTGGCTGCTGGAGATTCAATTGATTTTCCACATCCCAGCATGTGAAGACCCGGACTGTGCCCTCTTGCCTAGGAGTGTGCGGTGGCACCGGCAGCAAGGGATGTCAAAGCAAACGCTTTTAGGACTAGTGCAGCAGTGATGGAAATACCGCAGAGAGCTTTAAGCTTCCACAGAGCTGCAGACAGATTCTCATCAGAGAGCTTCAGTGTGGATTTCATGTGGCAAGAGACTTTGCTGTGTAGGGTCAGGCCTTCTTATTGATATTAAAAAATACTTTGGTGTATTACTGCTCTTCATATTCAGGCAACATTTCTGTTACTTTCGGATTTGATCTTCAAATCTTTATGCATTGAGTTAAGTTGTATTATTTTCCTAAACCTGTGAAAAAAAAAAAAGGTATTCCTGAGAAGAGCAGAAGGTTGAAGACACATGTGGGAGCCAGGGTTTTGGTGCTATGCTGGCTGAGATATCACTTTCTTAGTGTGCTGTGCCGTCAGGCTGTGATGGTATTATCTGCATTTAATTGCTGTCTGGGCACCCAGAGCCTCTGCGTGAACTGAGGATGATAATGGTCTCTCCCTGGGCACTTGTCTCACTTTTGTATCTCCTCTGATCCTAAAGTCTCCTAATAGGAAATGGTAACAAGAAGAGGCCAGTGGGACTGCAGTGGCAAAGGAGGTGTGTAGCCATGGCATAGAAAGGCCCATTGCAAGGCTGGTGGTTGCTTTCTCTTTTCCCCTCATGATACTTCTACCGCCTGTGTTGCGTCTCTGATACATCATGGTGTCTGTAAATGCTGCTTGCTTTTATATAGTATTCCTTTAAATCATCCCTCATTTGAAGCTCATGAGATTGTGAGAGATGTTGGCAAAGGTGGAATCCAGCCTTTTGACCCCGGTGAAGCGTGTCTGCTTAAACCTTGGTGTTCTATTTCTGCTCCTAAGATAAGCAGGGCAGGGTGTGAGGCTGCTAAGAAGATGTGACAGTGTTTGCTCTCTGTGATGCATGCATGAATTAGGGGTTTTCCTCAAAGAATGGACTCAATTTAAATTGGAAGCTTTGTAGCTTGAGCACTGTCATGTCTGACAAAGCAAGCTCTAAACTAGGGAGCTGGGGAAGAATGTTGGGAAAAAATATCATATACTTAAGCAGAAAAAAAAAAAAGGAAAGGATTGTAGTAGAATGAGGTTACCCAATTTTTGTCAGTTTGTACAGGAGTGAATGGTGAAATATGTATGCTCAAAGGAGACTGGATCTCCTAGAGTAGGTCTGAAAAATAAATGTCCATTGAAAAACCTGGACATTTGCATACTGAAAAAAAAATTGAAAAATAAATTCCAATGAATACTCAAGATTCTTGTACATAGGATTTCTACCTCTTCACTGTGCCACTTGAAAGGCTAACGAAGATGTTTCTAGAGAATTAAATTCAGTCACCCTTAGCGTTGTTGGAAAGATTAGTGGTCATTTGACATTTGGCTTTAATATTTCTGGTACTTGGTTCCTAGTCTATAAAATGTGCAAAAAAAATTCTACTGGTGAAAGTTGTGTGTGTGAGCAGAATATGACTTCTTACTGTAGAGCACCATAGAACTGGTGACACAGAAAAAAATAATGTCATTCTAAGGGCAATAATGAGGATTATATGAAAATATGATTTGGAATAATCCACTGAATGAGTATCATTTAATGGATAAATATGTGCAGAGTAAGGCACTAATTTTCTAGGAAAACTATGGGAAGTGATAATAACATTTAAGACTGTGCTATACTATCGATTCCTAGAGAACCTGAGAGTTGTACAAGCAGCCTTAAAACCAGTGTTTCCTTACTTCTGTAAGTATTTTTGTAATTGGTTGACTTTGCAAGCTTTACGTACTTAAAAATTATTTTTGTATCTTATATAACAAAAAATCGGAGAGGGAGGGGGAGAGTCCTGTGGTATAGGCACACACCACTAGAATGTTACGGTCACTCAGACAGCTATAGCCTTGCGTTAGAGCCCGTTAGCCAAACAGGCGCAGCAAAGTGCTGGCAAAATCCTCACAGCAATCAGCAGCCCGAGGAGCTGCCTAGCCTAGAAACTAGCAGCCTCGCCTCTCGCCCAAAGGAAGAAGGTCCTGTGTTAGACACTGCAAGCCGTGGCTGCTTTTGCCCTTGAGCCAAGGCTCCATGTCCTGCCTTGTCCCACGCACCCACAGGCTCACGTGGGGTGGCCACAGGACAGAGGGCAGCAGGCCCACCATGTTGTTACCTTCCACCTCTGGAACCCATAAGTGCCACTTCAAGGAAAGCACACGTTTAGGGCTGAAGTGCCCTGTGTGTTATGGGACCAGGCTTTGCTGACTGTCCGATGTGCCAACACGTGACAGTACAACTTCCACGAAGGACTAAGGATTTTCATCTGTATGTTATCCTACAGTATCCATATAAGCTTGTTTTAATTCTAGTTGTAGGAAAACATGGAAGTTAATAGGCCMTAAGATTGATACACAAATGCTCCAAGCAAAATGAGAAGTTTCCACTATTTGTATAAAATATTATTTCAGTAAAGTGCTGCAGTGCTACATTCTTGTTTGACATATATATAAACTCTGCTGGGTGTGTTAGAGAAAGCTTACAGCTCCACAGTATCTTGTTGTAAAGAGGATGCAGAGCTTTAGCAGCTYGCTGGCTTGCTCTCGTGATGCTAATGCACATTCTTCTGCATTGGTTCTGCTGTCTGTAATGTAGCTTCTGCTGCAAAGCAAAAAGTAGGGGATTACAGTGAACTGAACCTGGGAAACATGTGTTGTAAGCAATATTATTTGAGCAACATGACTCATAATGTTAAAGCACAGTTAAAGCATTTTGTTTTGTTCTGTTTTCTTAACATGAATTATGACCTTATGAAATATCATGCAAATATCATAGATATTTCAATACATATGCAGTCCGGGCCTTTCTTACCTCTTATTCCTCTGTGGTTCATGTGAAATTTGCTTGTTTTTTCCCCCTTTATATATTTATGCCTTTAAGTATTGTAAATCAAACAGTCAACACATCCAAAACACATCAGTTCTTTGAATCCTCCAGGAAGACTCCCTGCTGTGCTCTCTGAATTCTTAAGCTTTTGAGCATCTCATGTGACAGCAAGTTTTCTTCCAGTGGACACGTGCGGCGTGCAGCCTGCCAGCTTCCACCAGAAGGGCTTGAACGTTCCTGCCATAACTTATTTCTGTTAGCTGGAAGTGGTCAAGGCTTTCTCAGTGAATCCTGTAACCCAGCCTCTGGCACTGGAAGAATAAGTCCGAGTTCGGGTAGCCCCGGATCGCTGTGCTTGCAGGCTGCAGCCAGCCGGGCGGGATGTTTGTGTTCTCAGCATCGCTCTGTGCGCTCCCTCTAGTGAGGCAGCCGCGTATAAACGTCTGCTGCTGGGGCGAGGGAGCCGCGGTTTCCCAGATGGCTCACAAAGCATTTAATGAAGCATGTAGCGCAACCATTTCATTACAACATATTGTGTACTTTTACCTTTGATAACTGCATTCTTCATCCAAGAAGTCTCAGTAGCTTTCGAAAATGAATTACAGAAGTATTATGTTTCTCAGAATATATTTTTCCATGACAAGAATAGCAGTTTCCTAAACTATTGTATTTATTAGCAACCTGTTACCCTTTGACACTACTGTCATTTTCATCAGCCTTGATAAAGTGAGTATCATTTAAAATCTCTTTACAAAATATTAAACTGGTTTTATATTATTGGTTTCTTTCTCTCTCTTTTTTTTTTTTTTTTTTTTTTTTTCATTTCTTTTAACTCTGCATGAAACAAGAAAATAAGAGACTGTGGAACATTAGGATTTTTATCCTGATTTGATGGCAGTCAGAAACGGAGGCCGACCTCAGAGTGAGGTTGTTTTCCTTGGTGGGATAGAGGAATTGTGCTGTCCTGGTGAAGAGCAGCTTGACTTAGGGGGTGATGTTCGCTGCCTCTGAGCCAGCCCAGGAAGCTTCACTCTGTTCCCAGCGGCACCTGACAGGTTAGAGTTGCTGAGCCTGTGGAATTAGGGGCCCATGCCTGTTTTCCTGCTTCTTTGCTCCTTGCGCTGGAGCATTGCCTTACATCATCTACTCTGGGCTTTCTTTGTCCAGTTAGTGTATGAGAATATGTATCAAGTTTGTTTATAGACAGCTCCTTTTCTACATGACAAGTGAATTTCCCCTTTTCTTAATAGTACAGTGAGGGAATTAACTACCTTGAAATATCAAAAGAGAACATGATAAATAATGTCTTTTCCTGTACCTTATAGTTTTTCATCTTAAATAACCATTCTTAATTTATTAAACAAGTTTTTGGCAACAGCTCAGTTGCTGGTGGACAGAGCTGAGAATCCGTTACCACTGGCACCTCTTAGTTAGGCTAAGAAATGAGGAGGCAAGGAGACTGAACTGTCTTTTGATCCAAAAGTTATCCTTCTGAAATATGCTCTTAGATCTTTGGAGAAATCTTCTGTGACCTAGTTGCAGTGGGCAGGGATAGGATGCAAAAGCCTTCCATAGGGGTCGTTTCGGCATGGATGTTCAGCCCCCTTTAAACCATGTCCTCATGAAAGGCTCCGTCTGCTGTGTAATTCAAAGGGGTTACGGGAGTTGTGAGACTGAAGTAATTTCATTTCTCATACATTTGCATAAAACTATTGGAACAAAATATATTTTTAAAAAATTGTAGCTTTATTACCTGTGTCAGGATTTTGTTCCTGGAGCATTACAGAATTAGGTTTCATGTCTAACTCTTAACAGATATTTCAAAGAGAAGCTTGGGCTATACACACAGCCACAGCTGCAGCTCCGCTGCTTTGTTTATATGCACATCACCCTATTCACTAAGGCCAAATTCCGCCCTTTGCACAAACTCTAACTTCCCGTGAACTTCAGCAGGTGCTGGGGCTGAGCACAGCTGCACCTGATCATGTGCTGGGGTCAGTGTTTCAGCAAGGATTTGTTTAGGCACAAAGTGGAAACAGCATCCAGTTCTTCAGGTGTTGATCCAGTGGAGACTAGGCAAGACCCTTAATTTACCAGCAACCCGGGCAATTAAATGCACTGTCTGACTTGGAGAGTCGACAGCTGCTCCCAAGCCCTCCTGCTCAGTGTGCACAGGAACTTTGGTAGGTCCAAGACCAGATGTTAAATCTAATGTGCGTGTGAGATTAATCTGTGTGTGCGCAGTGAGTTTTCCTCGCCTGGACTAAAAACAATCCTGTGCAGTTACTTCATTAGCCACCAGCAATTCCATACTGAAAACCAATCTATAGTAAAAACAATCTGCAGTTAGCCTGGCAGCAGCCTCTGCTCTTGTATGGCAGCATCTTTATACTCTCTACTAAAAGTCTCTCTCGCCTAATTCATTCCTGTAGTTAGGGAGTAGAGAGGAAAGATTTCCAGGTCTACAGAGCTGCTGAGTGGCTGTTAGCATCCGCTAGAGCTGAACAAGCRGAAATGCAGCACACGACCGCTTCACCTAATGCAACTGTATCTCCTAATGTTTCTCCAAATGTTTTACCCGTCTCTCTCCAACACATCTATTTGAGCATTTTTTCTACTTAAATACTTAAATAGATCTGTATCTGTCTTATTCTTGTCCCTGGATTTTATTACTTTGCATACGTTGCTTGTTGAACAGGGCAGCATTTGATATTTTTCACTCTGTTTTTAGTGTCCTGAGTGCTTTGGTAAAAGTATTTGCTACTGTTCTGCAAATCGTGAGTAGCACTGAATTGTCTCTCATTTGTGAGCTGAGTCCGGGGAAGTTTTAGTGAAAGCTGAATTAGCTGAGAATACAAAGCCAATGTTCCCATGAATTTTAAAGAAAAATAGAGGCAATTTTCTGATTTTATGTAAATATTATCTTGCTTCCCCACAAACACAGGAAAAAATGGAGAAGTGTAATGCAATACAGGCATTGATCTGAAGAGTTACATCAGTCAAATGGGGCTCCAAAGCAAGGGAGCAGCTCAAATACAATTTTAGCACCTCTGGCTTTCAGAACTCAGTTGGATGTAATGTCTACATCAAGGAACTGACAGAATGAAGCTAACTGGTGTGAGGAAAAAAAAAACCACCACTCCTTCTGAAGAAGCTTCTAAATACCAGTTGTCTAAATCTATTGATAAGCATGGATGCATTATTAATGAAGCCTGCAGCCTGCCTAGCACCGCTCAGATGGTTCAAGCATTTAGTAGGAAATATTTCTGTGAAGTGCTGCACAGAATAATGACAGTGTCTGTCTTAAATCGAACAAATGACTGTAGCAAGCTCTGGGGAGGCTCCGAGCAAGCAGATGCTTTCCGAGTGAAAGGCAGTGGGGTACCACCTGCTGTAGGCAGGCAGGCAGGCAGGCAGGCAGGAACAGTCCACTAAATATCGGCTTGTTAATAATTCAGGACAACAGGAACCCCTCGCTCTTCAAGCATGGCACTGCCCCTTCATCATGTGCCTTTTCATCGCCCTAATGAGGTACTTGAAGAATCAGACACTGAAACGTCTTGCAGATATTCCCCAGAGACTAGGACTCAAGCTGCCGCAATTCTGAGTAAGAAGTTGTCAGCAATACACAAAGTCAAGAGGGTTTAAGAAATGGCACGATAAATCCTTTAGCTAAATACTGGTGTTTACTGCGCACTGCTGCGTAAGGACTCAGTCTGTGGCTTGTAAGGCTACTGGAGTAGAAAGGATGTCTGATGGCAGTTCTCTGGTTAAAAAAAATTGACATTCCAATTTATTTCAGGTGTATCAATAATTTGCTTTGCCTAGGAGAAAGAGTTCAGTGAAAATCTTTACAAGATCCCTTGCAGCTGGAATTCTCAACTAATATTTGCTTAAATGATCTTGGTTTTGTGATTAGTGTTTKACTGGCATCCTCCCCAAATCCTACCTTCATTTCACATATTAAATCAATATTGATACAATTGRAAGTGAATAATCTTTCAAAAATTAGAAAAACTTTCTGTGTAGGTTTCTTTGACTTCTTGGTTCATTAGCAGCTACAGAAGTTTGCCTTGCTCAAGCACTGCAGCATTATGAGGAACTTCAACAGCTCCTGTATTAGCAGCATGTGTCCTGGTACTTGTTGCTGTTGCATCTCTTTCAAGATGCAACCTTAACAATTTGTGCTCAACTTCTTACTCAAACTGCCTATTATTTCACCCTGTGAACAGCTTTAATGATTTCATCCTTTTTTTCTTTTTTTCTTTCTTTTGGATAAACCACTTGCCAAAATATTATTGTTAGAGGGTACTATCATTTCTTCTGCAGCTTAGAAGTCTCTTAATGTTGACTGCCAGAAGACAGCTCAACATCAGCATTTCCACATAGCTTTTAATTTGGTGACTACAACAGCTTTGAGTCAATTCTTTCTGTTATTTGGTAGGGAAGTGCAAAGAGGTTGAGAATCCTTGCTTATGCAATCCTTCCCACTCCTCCCCACTCTTTAGTGGGTGGCTTTGTAGCTTGCATGAAACCCCAGGACGGAGTTCAAGCATAAACATGATTGCACCTGCAGGGTTGTTAAGAGGAAGCTTCTCCAGTAAGTGAAGAGGAGCCATAATGGCTGAGCGCGGCTGCTTGTCTTACCTGAAGTTGTTCTTTCAGAGATTTTCCAAACTATTAAGGAACAGAATTTTATCATATATTGCATTTTCCCACAAATTAGTTCTTGGAGGAATTAAAGTTCTGGGACAATAGCCCGTCGGGGTGTCCTGCAGGCTTCTTTCCCCTTTGGTCAGTGGAGACTATTTCCAAAAATGGTACAGCTTCCTCAGTATGAGTTTAGCTAAAATAAGAAATGACAAAACTATTAATGAACAAAGAAATAGTTATAAAACACATCACCAGCAGTGTATTTGTACTGCATAGATAGCTGTAAAATTCAGAGATATTGTCTGATGTTGCTACTTGCTCCTACCTGTTCCCTTGTATGTGTGCTTGACCTAAGGAATATGAGGGTCTGATTCACATCTTTTGAAGTTAGCCACATGTGCTTAGTGCTCAGCAGTTTTACAATTATTTAACTTTCTATTCAAGAAATTTAAGCAAGGAATCCCTTGGCAAGGAATTTTAGCCAAGATCAGGTTTTAAACTGTAAGAGAATATAATTAGCTGGCAGTAGGTCACAGGCCTGTGAAAGGAAAGCAAGCTGTGTCTGGTTGTTTACTTTCTCAATTGCTCTTTTCTGAGTGGGAAATGGATACTTTGAAATCTCACACATGAATTTGAAAGACGTTTTGGAGCTTTCATGTCAAAAATAGACTTTCTGAGAGACAAGCCTGATTGCAGTGTAGAGTGACTGGAAGCTGTTASATGATCTATATGTGGTTTGCTTTGCTATCAGTGCATAGGTACATTCATTGACGATGTGTTTCTCAATAAAACGTAAATAAGAAGTCTTATTTAAAACAAACTGTGGAACAGGATTGAATGACACCAAAAGGACTTTGGAAAACCTTCATACACTTCCTATTTGGAAGCATGCTTAGAATCCTTTTGCTCTTTAAAGTTTGCTGGTTTACTTGAACTGAGTCAAAGTTAGTCCAAGTTAGGCAGTTTGGATAAAACATAGGTGAGAAGTTGCACTGTCACTTTAGCACAGACTCACCACAAATAGCATTCATTAATGGCAAAACTGTGTACATGAGCAACATGGAAGGATGTCTGGTTTTTAGTAATGTATAACTTGTGTCAGTGTACCCAAAAGAGAAGAGATGACCAGCTGGCAGCTAGCTGTTTGGATACACCCTGCTTTTGCAGACAAGACAGCAAGGAAAAATTAGTAAGAAAATATCCTGTCAGGGATTGAGTGTTTGCCCCCCAGGGGTATTTTCAGCTAGATGTTCATTCAAAATGAAGTGCTGCTAAGCAATAGCTATATATTTGTTGTATTTAAAATGGTAGTACTAGCCAGGAAATACCTTTCTACTTTCTAAATGAAGTGACAGAATAAACAGGCAATGTAATTTTCTCAAAATATTGCTGTGTGCTGTCAGGTCCTGAGATGTCACCAGAATATATGACCTTTGTGAGGAGCAACATGCGTGTGCTTTGCATGTTTCATTATGTTTCGCTAGTGAAAGTAAAAAAATTGCCGGATTCCTCAGCAGCACTTCCAAGTAGACAGGATTTAAGGAGGAGAACATAATAGTGTTATTCAAGAGTACCTTTGATCATGGGAAGCTTAAGCTTTTGAAATATCTTGCAACTGGCTAGCTTAAAATGAAATTTTTAAAGGCTGCAAGGATCTTAGAGCCTTCAAAGGTGTGCCTTCTGCCAAAAATCACACTGGTTGCTCTGCTATCTGAGGCTTTGCTAACAGAAGAAATGTTTGTGCATCCATATTAGCATCTCAGGCGGTCAATAAGTCAGTGTTAAATGTCCACTGAGCTCTATGAGTACTGGCCCAGCAGACCTGCAAGGGTCTCCTCAGCTCGGCTGCTGGGAGTAGCTTGCAGGAGTCTGGCAGTAAACGGAGCTGTCAGTGAGCTGGAGAGCTGCTCCGAGTCTGAAATTGCATAGCCAGCAGTGGCAGGAAAGTAAGCAAGGTTGCAACAGGCATTTCTTATAAAACGTTTCACTGTGCTTTTAACCAAGCAGAAAATAAAGCCATTAGCTTTAATATAATCAGCATTGCCACTGCAAAAATCCCATCTCCATCAAAACATCGGAGGAATCCCAGCACAGACTTTCTTGTGCTGCAGTGATGCAAAGCATAAAGCACACCTTTTTTTTTTTAATTTATTAATTTTTGTCATTACAATTATGACTAGTTTTCCCCTATAAAACCAATTGTGTTGCAACCTTACACTTCATCTGTAGTTATTCACGTGTCTCCTTTGACAAAGAAGAAAGAAGCAGGAGGAATTTTGCCATGTAGTAGCACAGCTGGTTTTATGTAGCACGAGTTCGTGTCTCCTCCAGCCACAGTCGCTGCTCTGTTGCAGACGACACTTTTTGCTGCCTTTTTGAARGGATTCACTGTGTCCTTCCACACTTCCCTCCTTGATCTCCTTCTCCGAGGAGGGTCTAGGRCAGTAGATTAGGAATGTGTGTATTCAATATCACCTCCCTTCCTCTCTCAGATTCCCAGGTGCAGGGCCTGACTTAAGTTCTGTTCCTGGAATCAATTGTGAAAACTTAAATTCACCCTAAGGTAGGAATCTGACTTACTGACTGYGCAGAAGTTAATCACTAAACTGTATTACACAGAGCACTGCAAGAAGTCATTAGATGGATATTTAAAATGTAGGATGTTCTAGGGGTGGTAAGGATCAGGAGTTGTGGCATCTTGTAGACAAAGTGCGCTCTCATGCATCTGAATCAACACCACCCAGTCATACTTGCTGTCTGTCAGAATGGTTTTGTTTTCCTGAATTTTCTATTCTTCTGAGTTGCATGCAGGAATAAATTTTAAATGTCAATTTTCTAACTAGAAAAGAAATAATCTTGTCTAGCAGCGTAATACCCTAAGAGGTGCAGGCCAGACCAGCAGACTCTGGCACACACTCTGGTAGTGGTGCCAAAGGGGACAAAGAGTGTGAGAGATGCTCCTGAGCCCACAAAGAGGTGGACCTTCACATTCACCCATGAATGCGTTTGTCATCGGTGGTGTCACTGCTTTGATAGACCAGGGGCAGAAATGAGGCAAAGCCTGTAGGCAGAGGTAGCATCTGAAAGAGCTCGAAAGTCCAGGCAGGCTTTGAGGCACAGGGGCCTTTTCCTCACACTTTGCTTACTTCTATAATGCAGTATAGTCAGGCAGATGGGGCAGCCCCACCAGCAAGCACCGGAGCCCCGAGAGGGCAGCTGGGCAGCAGGGAGACCCTCTTTAGGGAGGCCCCCTTCCAGAGGACAGCAAGGAAAGAGAACAGGGTAGGAGACTTCCAAGTAAAAGCAACCCGAGGCTCTGTGCTCAGAAAGAAGATGTGGGCTCTGATGTTTGCTATATTAAAAATCAGGTTTTGATTTTCAAAAGAAGTCTTAGGAGATGTCTGTCTCTCTGCAGTGACTCTAGTTTTATTGGATTTGGTTAGAAATTCTGCCCTCTCACAGCCTTTTTAGTCTGTGTGTTGCTTTGGGTTGGGAATGCTCTTTTCTGCTGCAAAATTATTGTCTTCTTTTTCTGTTATTGGGAAACCATTGCTTTACTCTCATCTTCCCCATCTACTTTTAGACAGCATATTAGTTGCAAATTACAGTATAATGTAGAGGAATTACAATATAGTGTATATGTAGAGGAAAACTTGGTGGCTTATAAAGATACTTGAAGCACTTTTTTCATGATACAAGATGGAAAATATTCTTATCTTGAACTCATATCAATTTTAATATATTAGAGCTAAGATGACATTATGTTCAGTCTCTCTTCTTTCTCTCTGTTTTTGTTCATCAGTTCCAGTTTATTGCAACTTTCTGAAATGTCTAGATGCTTCTCTGACTGCACTGTTCTTTCTAGATTGACAATTTTTAATATCCTCAATTTTATTAGCAATTTTAGGTATTCATTAGTGCTTTTTCCATAAGCTATTGAGGGAGAAAAAAAGTGCTAACAGCAAAGGTAACTGGTCAATGAGAACACAGCCATGGATGTTTAACATGATTCCACGTCCTATTAGAAAATATTTTTATTAGGAAAAAGGAATCCTAGTCCTTTTCTCTATCTTCCTTTTAAAGAAAGACCTGGTGCATTTTTAAGTGTAACTTAAATAAGTTTGTAATTTTGGCATCTTATGGTGCCAGAGCAGAGAAATGAACCATAAATGAGAAACATCAAAAGTAACTTAGAGAGAATTTTTTTTTAATATTAAAGCGATGAATCGCAGGCCAAATTAACAAGTAAAGGAATCTGCCTATAATGAAATCTTTTTTTCTAACATAACACTTCATTATAAAGGGAGTTTTTCTATAATAGTAGCAAGTGTAATTACATTTTTATATATAATTAGGACATTATTTTCATTTCACCATATCAAAGTTCGTTATAAGACATCTCCAATGCATTTTTCATAGAGCAAAAATAAAAAGAGAACAGGGGTCCTTCAATTAGACTGGTATAAGGACATCCACAGAGACTGAAGGAAGCTGATCAAACAGCTTAGCCCAAAAGGGACCAGGTAGAAACTCATTGCTTCCTTGGCACGGGGAAGTTGTGTTTTCACATATCCTGCTTGGCATTAATTATACTCTCCTCCTTTCATATACTCCGCTCCATTGTTTGGGAGACAGAAATGGATTCCAAGATTCCAAGTTGTGACCTGCGTGAACGGGCTGCAGAGGAGCTGAAATGTCCGTGCTCTGCGAGTCCAGGCAGTGAGAACATCCTCTACATCCTTTAGCTTCCTAAGCGCTGGGATGCTTAAGAACATTAGCTAGCTAGCTAAAAAATCTAAAATAGAAAACAAACTATGGCTGGAGCTGAAACCTGTAATCTCAGTTCCATTCGAAATACCAAGGGATTTCATCACTAATAATTGCATGTATTTTAATGGTTTCTGCATTGCGGAAGTCAAGGGAAGTTAACAGCGGAGTTTAGGGGTATTGCTGTATTTCTTATCCCTACCCTGACTTTCACAGAGGTGGATTCTTGTGCCTAATGTGTAGACAGCTGCTAAGTATCCGCAGCTCTTTGCTAACCTCCTAGCTGCTTTTTTTTTTTTTTTTTTTACTGCTTTCTATAAACGTTACCTCGCAGATGAGTTTTAAGGCAGGTCTGGAAGGAGGTGAAAGAGGTGGCTTCTGCTTAAGATTGTGTTGCAACATTTAGTCTGCCAGGGGGCCAGCTCAGTGCCCATGCTGAGCTTTTAATATCTCGCTGCCATCTCAAAAATGGGAAGAAGCCCCTTCCTCATATTCCCAGCGGCAGGGACAAAACCTGGAAAACGTTAGCTGCGCTGCAGTGCCACGTGGCTGACGTTCGGCTGGTCTGGGAAGCAGAGAGGCAAGTGCACTGAGTGTGTTTGTGGGGGGACTACTGTTAACTGCTCAGAAAAAGTAAAAGCTGCCACTTTTGCAACGCAGACACGATGGAACATCACTTTAACTTGTCATTGCTTATACAGATTTCTTCCTTCTGAAAAAGAAGAGAAGGACATAAAAATGATTTGGCGTAGAGTAAAAATGTTTGAAATAGGAGGAGGAAGATGAAGCTTCTGCAGCACCATATTTCAATGGCTGCTGCTTAGGGTTGCGGGGGGGATCATTGCCATGGGTTGAGCAGAGGCTGTGCCTGCAGTCCAGGCACAGGGTTGGTGTGGGGGGGTCATTGCCATGGGGTGGGCAGAGGCTGTGCCTGCAGCCCGGGCACAGGGTTAGTGTGGGAGTCATTGCCGTGGGGTGGGCAGACGCTGTGCACAGGGTTAGTGTGGGAGTCATTGCCATGGGGTGGGCAGACGCTGTGCACAGGGTTGGTGTGGGGGCTCTTTGCCGTGGGGTGGGCAGAGGCTGTGCCTGCCGCCCAGGACGGACGGAGCCGGGGAAAAGGAGTGCTGCGGGGCTGACCCTGCCCATGGGGCTGCAGCGCAGCCCTAGCCGTGGTTGCAGTCTGCAGAAATCCATGCTTGCTCCCTACAGAGAATTTGCAAAGTGTATTTTTATCTATTCAGGGAAAAAACAAAAAAAGAAGAGGCTGTAGATGTCCCCATACCCCTTCATCACTTCAGGGAGTGACTTTCAAAGTATTTCTGCAGCAGCTGTTTGCTCTTTGCCCTTTCCCTTAGAAGATTCTTTGCGCTCGCATGGGTGTGCGGTGGCAGTGCTGTGAATTCCTAGTGCCGCAGTGCTGAGAGAGAGGAAATCAAAACCTCAGTGACCTGCGTAAGATGTTGGGAGTTCGGTTCCTTGCACTGAAGCCTGTAACATTTGGACTTCTACTTGAAGTCATTTGAGTTTGATTTTGTTTGACATTTAGCACTGACACAACTTCTCAGTTGTAGCTGTGGGAGCCCAGCATTTCTGAGGTGAAGAAAACCACAGCAGGAGGAAATATGAACCTGGACTTCTAAAACCCGAGATGTCTAACCTGAAGAACAATTACAGATGTATGTTCCAGCCTTCTGTTCTGGTGTTCTCTCCCTGTAAAGTCAGAATGTTAATAGTTGCATACTTCAAAAATGGACTTTGGGGATTTGATTACTCRTGGTTTGTTAAAACTCTAAAGAAACACTCTCACCTTTAAAGAAATTCTCTGGCAGAAAGTAAGCTTAGTGCTAACATGCTTCCGTCTGCCTGTTCTTGCTCCTAGAGAACTATGTGTTTCCCCAGTAAATGGACCATATTGCGCTTCCGATAAGGCAGGCAGAGCAACGAAATGAATTTTGCCCGTGGGAGCTTTGCTGTTTTTCTCACTGTCATTTTGCAGCAGCAGCGATGTTTGCCTGCAGAGCAAAAGGCCCTCATTAATAGGGATGCGTTTTGTTTCAGATTTAAAATTCACCTTTGTTTGCAAATGCAGGTTTCATGCCTCTGCAGAATGAATGATGCCATTTCACTGAAGCAGGCAGCGGCTCGCGGGCTGCGTGGGGCTGGCAGCACGGACGGCAGCATCCCCTTGGCAGAGCTCCCCTGCTCGGCCTCCTCTGCTCTGCTCCTACGGGCGGTGCCGTGCCCATCCTGCTGGGATGGGGCTGGCTGGCCATTTAAAACAGGGCTCAGGTGGATGAATCTGTGGGTTTTTTTCCCATATAAATATTAACAGAGCTCTCTGCAATCTCAGGCAGGCGTCAGTGACCTTATCCAATGTAGCTCGTGTTCTGGGACTTTTTGTTACGCCAAGAGTGTTAGAAACATTTTATTTCAACAATAAGTGGGATCCTGCTGAAATTGTAGGTTCTGCCTGCAAGGTGCAGGCCTGTATTTCTCTGTATAGCCATGAAACCCAGTGTAGCACTGGGAGTAGTTGTTTACTGGGCAGAAATACAGGTCTTCTCATAGAGTGCAGGGTGCATATGGGCACAAGGTGGCATAACTGACCCATTGGTTTTTTGTCCACTAATTCAACCCCATTTTTGAGCCCAGACTCACAATTTGACCCCAGTTTTACCAGTCTTGATCTTTATATGGTCTCGAGGTAGCATTAAGAAACCGTTATGCTTGGCCTAGCTCAGACCTTTCTTGGGGAGAGGAGGAGGTGGTATCTTTTAAAATCAACAGTAGCTTGTGGAGCCCAGAGCAACATGGGGCTCTCCAGACTTTCTGCCCCTGCTGGGATCCCATGAGCAGGCGGAATGGGTCACTTTGATGGTGACAATGATGTGCTTCTTGTGACTGCTTCTCTTAGGGCTCTTCTGCTGCCCCTTACTGCTGGTAGCCTCCATCTGTAGCACAGTCAGTGAGAGATTTCTCAGGAAAATCTCAAGCATGCTGCAGATGCACTGACTGTAATCATATTGTGTGAGTCCTCATCCAGGGTTTTTGAGCTGTTGAATCACTTGACTGCAGCGTACGGTTGTTCTAAAGGGAGAAACAAGCCATAAAATAGACACACGAGAGAAAATAAAATCAGCCAAAGCAAGAGGTGGAAGAAAGCCGTGGGAAGATTGCTAAGGAGTGCTYCAAGGACTGTAATGTCTGTCAGACATGTATTAATAGAACTGGATAAAATGATTCAAATGAGGCATTAAATGCTTGCAGTATAAGCAAGTGGCAGAAGTCAGTTAAGAGTCGGATAGGCAGCGTGATGGGTACTGAGCAGCCTGACAGAGTGCTTTTGCACAGAGCGGTTCGTTTGTGCAGGATGGCACTGAGATGAGCTCCGTAACAGATGCCTGCGACTAAGGAAATAATATCCGTGTTGGCAAAAGCATAGATTGTCTCACAAGCATAGAATTTTGTATTAAGCAAGCAATTACTCGCTAAAGACTAGAAATATAAGGCAGAGATAGGCAATTTTCATTCAGTTTTCTGTGAGAGAATTTTAATGCTGCCAGCCAAATATGGGATCTGTAAGATAAATGTCTAGATGTTCAGCTTGCTCAAAACGTGAAGTTAGCAGAAACTTGAGGTAGATCATGTCTGCAATATCTTCCTTATTCCTTCTTCTACAAATAAACTAGGAAAGCTTTTTAAGAGCAGGGTAAAAACAAAAGGGGCAACTTCTGTCCACCGTGGATGTATCTCGAGCCTGGAAAAGCTGAAGCAATACATCAGGAAGGAAGCAATACACCTCAGGAAGGAAGGTGAAAGGCGAGATTAGGAGGCAATTAATAAATCTGAATTATCCAAGCAGAATTGCTTCTGAGCATGTGAGGTGCCAGCTGAATAAGGATGCGATACTACAAGGAGCAAAGAGGCTGCTTCAGCCTGATCTCCCTGATCTTCTACCTATCAGCTAGATAAATCCAGAGGCAAGTGAGCAACTGCTTCAAGCACGAATGTGACATCCTGCAAATAACAGCTGGTGAGGAAGTGTCTGGGCCATTGCTTCTACGAAAGGGCTTCCAGATAGTTTTCATATCAAACTTGCTGTCACCCCAGGAAAGCAAATTGAGGATGGTTTGTATTTTCATAGAGACAACTTCACCTGTTCAATTTTGCAATTGAGAGATTGAAAATCAATTGGAAAATGTGCATGGCTTGCCAGAATTTTATTTTAAGGCCAGCAGGAGCAGCCTCAAAATGCTTTCAAGGAATATGACTAAAATAATATGGTTATTTTATGCTACTAAAATACCCTAATTTAGATTAGGGTATATATATCCAGCTTTTAGGCTGTATGTAACTAAAATATTGCAATAGAATAGATATGAAATTTGTGACCAACAAGAAACAGAAAAAATTTGTAAGGCCTCATCCTTTCTTTCTCATCTCTGATGCCTAAGAAAAAGGCAAGAAGAGGCTGGTGTGAGCACAAGCTGCTTGACGTGCTGGGTAAAGAAGGGAGGTTTGGGGAGAGGAGCCGAGAGCCTCCTTGCAGCCAGCCATGTGTCCGCAAGACATGTTGGTCTCTCAACTGTCAAACTGTTTTGGGTACTTTTTAGTGCAACTTTGGGTCTCTAATTATCATCCACCGTGGAGCTGAGCTGACATTTCCTAATTACTTTATTTTCCAGTTTCCTGAGCAAGTGTGGCAGTGCTGCTTAGTCCAGGCTTGTTCTGTTTCACCAGGATATTTCAGAACAATGTGATTATGCGTGGTTGCACCTAGCTACTACTATCATGACAAGTACAGAAGTTAAATTATGAAGCAAACGTAAGCTTTGAAGAAATTTTTATTTAATCTGTATTCCCCTGTTTCATCTGCTCATCCATCCAGCACAATCTGCATCATTATTAACCACACCATATTTCTAAAAAAAGAGTATAAAAAGTAAGACATCTGTGTTATAACATTAATATATTCAAAGGTTTTTACTTTCATCTTCCAGGCATTAACACTGTGTAAGTGCAATGTAGGCGCAACTTACAGCATCGATGAGCTACCAGCAGAAAAACGTACTAAGTGGCAAAAAAAGAAGGAAAAAAAGATACAAGTAGACAGAGTATTATGTAAAAAGAGGACTTTTATTCACAAATAGAGCACTTTCGCCTATTGCTCCTATATACCTTTATTTCTAATTGCTCCCACAATTTTTAAGGCACTGAGGCAAGCCTCCAGCAGTGTGCTGAAGGTGTGTTTGTGCTGTTATGCCCTCTGGCTTTGCTGCCAGCCTATTCCCTTAGATCAGAGCCAGAAGGCAGACTGTTTTCGAATACCGATCACCTCACCCGGACCTAATCCTTTGAGTTCTCTTTGGCATCTATTCCTTCTGCCAGTTTCCTCTTCTGTTCCTCTCTTTTCTTCTGAAGTTGACAACAAAGACATCCTCAGGGCCCTCCTTGATGTAAGACCACTCTTGATGTTGTTACAGTGTGGTTTTTTTTTGTACCCTAAAGTTGTGCTACTTTTATATTCAGCTAGCACAATATTTGCACACCAGAAGATAAAGAAAATGAGGATATGTTACACAGAATGATAGTTTCTTTTTTTGTTTGTACACCTCGGTCCTTTCTGTGGAAACCTTTTTTTCTTTTTCTGTCATTCATCTACATACCTGATCAAGAACCTAAAAGTGTCTTTTTTACAGACTACGCTGCTTATATACCTTAAATTGGCCTGACCTGCCACTTTTAATTTTAAAAAGATGGCTGTGTGGGATGTGGATGAATATGGAATTTCTATGAAGCACAAAACTTTTGAACGGTTCCTGTCCTCTGTGATAGTGAGTTTTAAAAGGGAAATCTCCAAAGAGCTAATTAGTAGACAAGTAGAGCTCAGGCTGAACAAAGCTGAAAAGATAGCAGATAACTAAAAGGACCTGGCCATAGCTGACAAAAATCAAAGCACTGACAGAGAGCTGGCAGTAACCTTGGGCTGCTAACTGACAGGGACAATAAAAAAAGCCTCTGAATGCGGCAGAGAGTGACAGCCACAACCACAGGCTCTCTAAAGAGCTTGAAACCTCCACCAAAAAGATGATATTATCTTCTGCTTGGCAGCACCATCCACTTTTCCCTCCCATCCCAAATTGGGGAAATTTGAGCTTGTCTAAATAATTTTGTTTTGTGAATGTGCGCGGAGAATGGAAATGACCAAGGCCGGYGTGCAAAGTTTAGTGGCAAACCTGCAGTCCGAGAGGACTTGTCCACATTGGCAAGAACACACTCTTGAGCAGAGCAGCAGGTTTAATGGCTTCCTCTGCAAGCCCTGATGCTCTGCCCGGCTGCCTGACACTCGCTGCCTGTAAACCTGCACAAGACGAACGTGCGGCCCGAACCATGTGCGATCCCCGAAATCAGCATAGGGTGGAAAATAAAATTAATTTCTCTGGGGGTGGAGGGGTGTCTGTGTGAAGATGCTCAGTGTTGCATCCTGCTCATTGAGCAAAKTGTGCTTAATTAAGACTCGTTTAATGAACTATGGCAATTCTTCATGTTTGTACGTCCTCTCTCACAAAAAACATTTGCACACCAAGTTCAACAGTCCGTGAAGCCCTTTCCAGCCCTTTCCATTCACGAACTAAGATACTGTGGAAAACGTACACACGTAACAGGTGACATATTCGACCAGTAGGCATGCAAATAATCCTCCAAAAAACASGAGAGCTGGTAACTGCAGGGAAATTAAGTTTGCAGAACGCAAAGAGCATTTCTGGGGAGGTATCATAGTTCCTGACGCACTGACAAGGTTTGAGTATTGCTATTGGGCATGTACGTGCTAAGACAATGATTCTAAAGCTCGATTATCATCTCAGTATTCTACTGCAAACAATTTATTTTCATTCAGAGAGTGAAAAACGAGSTGACATTTTTCACAGGTAGCCAGTTTCTCTTATCCTGCAAGCTATAGTAGACCTATTAGGTAGTAGCAGTCCCCGGGAATTACATGGCATGAGTCCCAGAAATCTGTAACATAATCCCTTGGGAAACCTCTCTTGCTTTGTGACAGGGATGGAGATGATTATAAGTTTAAAGTTTCCTTTACACTGTCCAGAAGACCTTGACAGTGTTCAATGATGCCTAGAGGACCCAGTCCTAGATCTGTCACTGTGCCGCACAGTCCTGGGCACGGGTGTTAACTTGATCTTTCAGCTGAGCAGTCAGTTCTGAAACATTGTATATGGTTCTGAAGCACCAAATAAGGTTTCTGAACAGCTGCCCAAGATATGCACACATACAAAAATGTATCTCAGTATTATTATTCCAAGTTGTTCAAAAGCTTTTTAAAAAATCTAAGCCCTGCTTTCAGAACTAACACCAGTGTTAGTGTCTGCAAGCCAGAGCCAATCCACAATGCACAGTCTCTGTGACTTTGAGCTGGTTTTGAGCTTCTAAATGCCAAAGGCGTTTAGAAGTGGACCTGCAGCTTCTAAATCTCTTAAGAAAGACAACAGTTTGCTTTAGTTCCATCTTTAATTTCACTTAACAACCGGTAGGACTGGAAGATTCTCTTATATAGAAGTTTTAATTCTGAACAAGAATGCCAAAGGCTGCTTAAGGGAGCCTATGTGAATGATTGCACACAACTGGTCATCCTGCATACAGCCCACAGTTCACACTGACAGCCAGAGCTGTGCTATATATAAAARTTCGGGTTAAAATACTATCATGCCACCCTTTGGCTTTCAATATTTTTAAAAGCTTATTTCACCTTCCTGTCACCTATTTTCTTTCTYTTTTTGGTATGACCAAAATAACCTCTCTGTATGCTCCATTCCATCCTCTCTTTCCCACTCCTTGGCCTGACCCCTAAGATTTCTTTTTCTGTGTGTGATGCTACATGTCCTGCCATCTCTTTGCTAGTTTATGAGTTCTTCATCATAGCCCCAGCCTTCTCCCAGATGTTGGTCATTTCTTGTCCACATACATTTCTCCTGCATCCCTGACATGGGATATGTTTCCTTCTGCTTTCCTTCATAAAGTAACTTTACTCTTCCAAGTATGTGTTCTTCATTCACTTTACAACACARCTCTGTAAAAATGTATGAACCAGAAAGACATGAAATGGCCAGATACYGTCTGGCCTTTTCATGTGATCTTTAGCTACTGCTGCTTCGATAAAATTTGCTTTCACATTTTTATCTCCTTTCTTACTCAGAGTATAGAGTTCTGCTGCATTTTGCTGCATTGTATTAGCAAATACCTCACTTGAAAAAAAAAATTAAAAATCACGTCTCTATCCTTACATTGACACAGCTGAAAGAAAAAGCTTTTTAAAATGCATTTCTGTTAGCTCGAGTGGTTAAATTCCTCACAGTTGAAGGGTTGGTTAGAATTTAGCACAGTATATTTATTAAAAACAGTCTTAAACTGGTGCTGAAAGATAACACTGTACTGCACTTTATTCAGTGCTTTCCAAGTGAATGCAGTTTGTATGGCTGACTTTCATTTCAGGCAGCAACTGAAACAAAATTAGACCAGTTTAACTCAGATTGACATTAATATATCACTGAGCAGTTAGTTATATCACAGAAATTAGATATTATGAATTCAGGARTGATTTGTTACGCTTTGAGTACAAATTTTCCTGACACAAGTGAGATAGAGATAAATAGCCAGTCACAAGGATGTCATTTGGTCTCTCGGGGCTATATTGATTATTCCTCCTGAGAAACTCCTGCAGCAGTTTTCTGTGCAACAAAATGTGGACCTGGAYATCCTCATTTTTATAAGGATCTCAGATGATTGGTTCCTCATATTTTAATACAGATTTTTTGTGAGGATTGTATGTACATGTGTGTGYCTCTGTTTTGGCAGAAGAAGCCTCAGTAAGAWTTTTTTTTTTTWAATTTCCTCTATTTAATTGAAATTAAAGAACACATCGTAACAATAAGATAGAGTTGTACTTTATTGCTACTTCTAGAGGAAGGAGAGGAATAATAAGGCATTATTTTGCATGTTAATCACACATGACACCTCCACTTTACTTTTCTCAGAGCTACCTTGCGCAGCCTTTCTGGATGTCAGTATTCTCACCGTGCTGGTAATTACCTTCCTATTGATGATCCTTTTTTTTAAATTTGTAATTTATTTGTATTTGTTATTGTTATTTATTTATATTACTGTATCACACAGTAACACTAGTTGTAGGCCAAGACCCCTTTGTACTAGAGAGTGCACAAACAGCTTTTAAAATACAGATTACAGAAATACATAAGAAGATACATTTTAGATATTTTTACAGCAGCAAGTCCAGCATACAGAGACAGAAAACAGCAATCTTAGAAAAGCTAGTGAAGGAGCAAAATGTATGTTTTRCAGGAGTGCATTTTATTTTCAAGGAAAATTTAAAATGGGTTATTTTGATTGTCTGATTTCACTGTAACACAATTAGCATAAGTTCAGGATTTTTTGGTAAGGTAGCAGATTTTGCCTGTTTCATTTAAGACTTTATTGTTTTATTTTTGGAGGTTGCTCTTCTATTGTTATTTTGTGTTTAATTGCTCAGAATCTTTTTTTCCTCTGATTTGCGGGGGCTTCAGTTTGGAAATGCTGCCTGTCCGGACAAAAACTCCCCAGGATGAGGGTTCTTTCTTGGGCGGAAGCCCAAGCCGGCTGTTTCCACGGGCCGGCCGTGGGGGCCTCCCGGAGCGCGTTTCGGGGCCCTGRCTCTTGCAGACGCGCGGTGCAGCCTCCCCTTCCGAGCGCCGGAGCAGCCGGCGGGATTCCTGTGCCGGGCGCTGCCCCCACGCCCTGKATGCGCGGAGAGGCCACGCGCTGCGGTCTCCAACACAGAAGCCTTCCCTGTTCACACGGTGCTCCATGGACACAGTGCCCATCCAGAAGTGTCCAAACAGGGCTCTGCYCTGAAGGTCGGCTCTTCTTGCGGTCCCTTTGATGGGCACTAAGTTAACGTGGCCGCTCAGCCTTTGCTCGGCGAGCGCAGCGGGAGGGTGGCAGGAGGCTCTGCAGGGCCCYCACGAGCTCCGGCAGAGCCTGCTACGGCCCATGTCCCGGTTATGCCTTGTTTTGTTATGGGGACTTGCAATGAAACCCATTCTGGCCCTGCAGAACATGCCAGATAAAATGATAGGGCTCTGTTTTCAAGCTGAAGAATTAAAAATCTCTAGGGTTTTTTTTTTTTTTCTCTTTTTGGCCTTACTTTTAGAGCGACTGCTGCTTTATCAAACCGCTTCTTCAGCTGTGATTTTCCTTGTTTGTGCGCCTGGAGTTTACCATTCCCAGGCAAATCCTCTTCAAGCCTTCTGGGGATTTTGTGTCACTCGCAGTTTGCCGTGTGAGGATATGTTAATCTGTGGGACCCGCTCGTGGCTCCTCAGCAGGAACCCTCGCTGCTCTGGCGCTGTGCGGAGTGCTCCGGGTGCTGGGCAGGCCCTGCTGGACTGACTGCAGCATCCCCTGTGCCRGGAGACGCCCCCCGCCTCCCCTCCGCCTCCAAACGCGCTGCTCGGAGCAGCACCGACCTTCCCCCGGCTCCCTCACGCTCTCAGCAATTCTTCTCACTCCTGCTGATGATGGTGAGGAACGTAAACAGGGGTGCCCAGGGGATGCCTGTCCCTCCGTCGGGATGAGATGGGCAGGGAATGTAAGAGCTGGTGACCAGCACGACCTAAAAGTGAAAGCTGGAGCTTTGTCTCGTGGTATGATCTCAAATCATCTGCATTCGCTATTTACTGAAGGAAAGTAACCACAAAATTAAATTAATGTGAATATTGCTTCACAGAGAAAACATGGGAAAAAATYGAAAAGCCTTTTTTCTCCTCATCCTGCACATCCTTCTATAGTTTCTTTGCTGTTTAGCTGTGCAACAAAGCTAGCAGGCACTACATGCATACTTTCGGCCAGCATCAGAGCCAGGGGTGTCATTAAACAGTAGCAACCAAGATTATTTAGTATATATCTGGCTTGTAGGCAATGTGCCTGAGAAATGAATAGAAAGTTTTCCTTCTTACACTGTTTTAATTTTGAAGTTACAGTTTGCATTGCATGACTTGAATGGGATCTCTGTTTCAATCTTTAATAGAATTTGCTTTTTTCTTCATAAAATTTTTATTTAAAATGATAATTGGATCTTTTATTTAAACAAGAATCAATAGAAGCTATGCTGAAGCCTCTATTGCTAAGAAACGCAGTGTGGAGAGGCAGCATATGTGCCGATGGTTGCTAGAGATTTCGCTTTTAACTATGAAGAAGTGGTTTCTGGTAAAATATACATGTTGGAAAAATAGTGGAAGCTGTATTTTTGCTGGAAATGTGTTAAACTGTTGCTGACGGACAAAGAGTATTATCAGGAGCCATCAGATGCTTTCTTCATGCATGTCTTTGGCAAGGAAAAATACAAATATTCCTTTCAGAGATTCGTCTGCACCCTGTAATACATTCAAGCTGAGCAAAATCTGTGTCTCATCATGTAGTACAGGCTGTGCTTGCTGTGGTGGGATTGCTGCACAGGGAAACCCACAGTGGCTTCAGGATTGTTTCCAAATACGAGGATTTTATGTTTTGGGTTCCTGATTAAAGGTCACTTCTCTATTTGTATTCTACTTCGGCACTTCAGATCAGATGAAATTCTCGAATTATAAAGCTATTTAGGCAGCTGCGAATTGTGCTGAGCAGCGAGAGCTCAGAGTTCAGCTCCCCGCTGGCAAGGAAAGCCCAGACTGTTCCCCCAGCAGCCTCAGGGCTGATCTTTTGGAGGAGACTTTGCTGAGCCCTTAAACTGTGTTTTTGGAGGAGTCGTTTAATTGACAGTGGCTCAGTTTGTCTAGTGTGTTTTCATACTCTACATGCGCTTAATCTCATAAGCATATTTTATAAATCAAAAGGGAGATGTGCTATTGTATGTGATGCTGTCAGAGAGAATATTAACAGTTTAAAGAGCAAAACATATAGTATATAGCAATAAGAACAGAATAAAAGTGAGATTGCACATAGTCTTTTCACACCAAAACTGTTACCATATGAATAAGTGGTGACTGCATTTCAGTGTAAGCTTTTCATTAACTTTATCAGAACTGATCTTCTCTGTCCGCCGACTGCAGCAAGAGGATCCCGGGGGTGAATCTCACCTGTGCCTGGCGGTTTCAAATGACACTTGTGCTCCGGGCTCGCAGCTGCGCCCTGGGCAGGGAGCGGGGTGGCTGCCGGGCTGCCCGGACCCTCACGGTGCGGGGCTGGGCTCTCKTTCTGCGGTCGACCTTCTCCTCTCTCCTGCAGAGGAAAATTGGTGTGAGGGTGACAAACAGCCTACACAAAATCATCTTCAAATCCCATACTTCAAATACATTTGGCTTGTTCTCACGGCACAGTTTCATTTGAGTTGTTGAATATTCTCCCAGCTTGAGTTTCCATCACATATTCCATTGGAAAATAACAGCAGGTAGATGCCCTGCTCATGCCAGATGCTGGTCTCAAGAAGAGCATGTGCGGGAGTTTCAGTCATGTCAGCTGTTAAAATACCTGCCTAACAGTGTGGTTGCAGATTAGATATATTAAGTTCCAATTGCCTTCCTGTACTCCCCAAAATAACCCCATGTGCACAGAAAAGAGATGGGAGAATTCTCACACATCTAGCAAATACTTCATGGAAAGGCTTGATTTATTCCAGTGCAAGGGAGACAAAAATACACACCTATGAGGCTAGTTCTACACTTGTGTAGAACTYTCAGCCTGTGCATGCACTAGCCAGAAGTGCTCAACTGACCCTGTACAACTGACCTCGCTGCTGTACAGCACAAAAMCACAAAGACATTAAATGTTCATTCTGCACAAAAGGATTTCCAGCGTGCTCGGTCTCGTGATGACAAACACCCCAGTAAAATCTTTTAAATACCCTATTAGAGATACACCAAAAGGAAAACAGTTAACTCAGTAAAACTGTATGGTACTGCATATGGCTGTTAGCTGTTACTTATTGCCTTTCCTTCCAAATGTAAAGTATACTGTAAGGAGAATAAGGAAAATGGTAGCAGTACCTTATGCTAAAGAAAACTGCTCCATTTTAGTGGGTGAAGAAAATAAACTATTATTGATGCAGCCTTTCAGTTATTTGCTGGTCCTTTTTAGTCATYGTCTGAGTCTTCAAAGATGAGAGCCAAATGTGCATAGACGGAGCCAGAAAGGAACGGGGAGGAGAGGAGATGCCGCTTCCATCCCTGCTGGTGGCTCTGACTGACGTATGCAGAAGGCCTCAAGGGTGCCCATCTTAACAGCCTCCCTGCGTCGTGGCAACTTTGTCCCAGCTTTTGGCACTTGAGGAGTTGCCCTTAGTTGTTGGCCTGGTCACAGGCTCACAGCACTGTTGAAAATGAGGCAAATAGAGGATTCTGTCCTAGTTCTGTCCTCCACACTGGTGGAGGAAAGTTGCGGAGACCTAACAACTGCTTTATGAAGAGCTACTTGATTGCAGATAAAAGTAAAATTGCACAGGTAATTAAGTGTTACTTTGCTCTGCATAATACTGTTGTTGCAACTAAAGGTATAGTTTGGAGCACAGCTAAAGTGGCTCTTGGGGCTGCCTTATTAACAATGAAAGAAGGAGTGAAAGGAGACGGAACTTAACAGGCTATTGAAAGAAATCAGTTTAGTGAATGAACATGAATCTAATGGAGATGTCAGAGTTCCAGAGTTATTTTCAAAAAGAAAGGCTATTAGAACTATTTTAATGCAAAAACTAGAGGATGCACCACGCTCTTGTAAAGCAGACAGATTACTTGCATTTGTACCAAGAATGCAATGACATAAGGATTTTGCGGGGACAGAAAAAAGGGGAGCTCTCTTTTTTGGACATTGCAAAGACATCTGGGTGTTATTTATAAACAATTTTGCTCAACACAAGTACTTAAAATTCATAGGGCTAAATTCCTAGAACACAACAGTTCCAGATGTAAGAAAGAAGAGAGAATATGAAAAAAAAAGTTGAAGYTAATGGTCCCGTTTAGATGGATTTAAGAGTTCCATGTAGTCTGGTGGCCTCATTCATCCAGGGAAAAATATTCCAGGCATTAGTAAGTATCTTGAGATTCAGAKAGTTGATCCCATTAAAAATAATAACTTCTATTTCTCCCAGATGTTTTTATTTCTTTGCAAATAAATTGAAAGTTGTTACACGATCTTATAGATGATAAAATTAGGTGTGTGATTAGCACAAGGTTGTCCTGCCCCTGGTGATAGGAGAAGAGCCAAATTTGATGTTACTGCCACATTGATTCTGCACTTAAGGATGGCGTATTATGAGATAATTCAGACACCAAATTTGTTTAATATATGGTATTGGCTGATTAACAAAAATACTATTTTATGTTTTGAATATATAGAAAATATAAACTGCCCTTGAAGGTAAAACATTGTAACTTGTTGGCATTTCTGAGAGGTCCCATGGCTAAGTATTTAGAAGGAACATTTTCRTTTAACTTTAACTTTTCACTGTTTATTTACTTTTTCTTTTCAATCTATCATGCCAGTATAGACTGAAACAGTTCTGAAAGTATTAGGGAGCATTAAGAAATAATAAGAGCTAATTCATTAGGAAATATATTTGTATTTTCACATACTTCAATTGATTCTAGTAAAAGTGCTCCCTGACTCCAGTGGGTCAAGATCGAATAATATCTGTGATACATATARTGTATCTGAACAAACTATCAAGAACCTTAGATGACAGAAGTTTGCTAGGGGAAAGATTTGTTAGGTTATCTGTTGCCTTCTGCCTAGACAATGTTCTTTACTACAAGACACTTAYTGGTATTTTGTTGGCAAGTCCAATGGCTTTGCCTTCTCATCCTCAGTGCTCTTCCGTCGTATCTCCCATCTCAGCCCTAATTCCATCCCTGAACCTACCTTCCTGTTCCTACCTTCAAACATTTCCCTGCACCAGCTTCACAGTGCTGAGGCTTCACAGGGCCAAAATATTGCTGTTGGCCAGAAGAAGTTACTTTAGCACGGAGAAAGGAAAAAGCACTCCAGGGGCACCACAATGCCAATGCACAGAACTTTTGTTTTCAGGGAATTTTTGACTCTGAACATCTACCAAAGTAAGGTGCTCTAAGCTAAAAAGACAAGGAAGGAGAAAAATCTACCAACTGAATGACACCAAAATAAAATAATAGGACTGATTCTGAGCTCAGCGGAGAATACTATGTGGAAAGATTTAATCAGGAATTAGGGGAGGTCTATGAAGGATGAAGACATGTTGTGACAATGATGGATGCAAATGATCTCTGGGATACCTGTCATTTCCCGCCGCCTGCATGACCAGGGAGAGGGTGGAGGAATTAGACTGAACAAGAACAAAGAGTTCCTTATATTGAGGTACTGGTGATAGGAAAAATATTTTCTGATGGAAAGAGGTGGGGACAAGTTGTAAGATCTGCCATAGTCCTTTAAGAGTATTCAGAAGCAGAGACTAGTACAGCAGAAGTGARAGAAGTGATGTTGTGTATTTGTTGCTATACGTTGCTATTCATAGTAAAATTATTTTTCTTTAAARGAAATATATCTGTAGATGAGGGAAAACATATTGCCTAAAGGTTTAACAGTTGTCTTCACATAAGTCTCATGGTTCTGTTCAGAAAAAGAAGGCTAAAGGGAACACTAATTACCGGTGACACGCATAAATGCCTGTATATAGTCAAATGTTGATGCATTTTTGCCTTTCTTTTGCCTCGCCTGCCTGTCTGTCTTGCAGTCTCTTGAGACAGGAATTATTTCCKTTCTTATCTAAAGCACTTGCATACTAAATCATTTTCCAGTCATTCTTGTCCTGCAGATTACCTGTAAGCAATTTGTTAAAATATTTTACTATTTTTTCTGAGGCCATGGACTGATATTATATATTTGCTTTTCCTTTACAATAATTTTTAATCAAGTTTCTGGTATAAGTGTGAACATTTAAGAGTCTGTTATTTTCCTGTGAACAGTCCTGCCAGAACACCCATGGAATTGAATTCCTCAATCAAAGAGCAGCAGTTTGAAAAGCTAGATTGTAATTTTATTTTCCCTAGAACAAATGTCTTCGAGGTGGCTTATGCTGCTTTTTTAATTAACTAAGTAATGTCTTCCAAAGTAATCAAAAGAAAATTAACATGCCCCCTCAGCTTGGCCTTCTCAAAGATTAGATTCCTGACAGAGTCGCTAGATAGGTCTGTAGCRTTTCAAGGAGTCTACACCTACTGTAGACCCACTGTGATTTTATTTCACTGCATCCACAGTCTTGTTAACTTATTTCACTAAATAAAATCTTGAGCAATCATCCCAGACCAGCCAGGCTGCCGCCAAGTAGTAATTGAGGATAAGTGATCAGTTTAAACACACTGTATTGGAAAAGCTTGTGTGATTATCACATGACAAATATGCTTTCCTAAGAACAGAGAGCTTGGGGAATATGGCAGTACATTGGGCAAAAAGTGGAAGTTCTTCTAACATTTTCATTGTTTTCAAAAGTAATGCGAAAGAAACATGCTTCTCAAACATCAAGAAGCAGTTACTCATTTGCAGTCCACGGGTTCTCACACAATGTTGTGTACATTGTTGGATTGGGACTTCCAAAATCTCCTGTGTTTTTTGTTTTGTTTTGTTTTTCTGAAGCATTCCAACGTACTTTTCCTCAGTGGTACTATTTGTAAAGTGACTTACATTTTCAAGATCCTTCTTTTGCCTTCCATTTGGATGACAGGGTTGTGTAGAAGAGAAAAAATTAATAGCGGCCTGTGGTGTTTTCATTCATGTGTGTCCACAAATAACGGAACCCTCGTTCCATTCCACATTGCAAACTGCCTCAAAATCAGCTGCATTCCAGAGACCTAAACGAAGAACACTTCAACCAGGCACCCAGAGGTTTTCAGAAGACTGTGAGTTGCTGAAAATAGGGGTAGAATGGAAAACGTTGCTCAGCCTGAACAGTAGTGGTCATTTTCTCCTCCACTATAATCTGTTGCTGTGCAATTTATTCATGTTCAAAGGTATATTTGGTAAAACTAGTAAATCCTCAGTGCTTGAAGAGTTAACACAAAGCTGGTATCATTCAATACAGTTTCTCTCAGGCAAGATTAAGAAGGGGCTTTTGTCTCAATTAACTGTTTTCCAGTTCCACTGAATTAGCAGGACTTCATTTCAGATGGAAACACAAAGTAGTTGTCAAAATGCCATTTCCCAGTGAATTTCAGTTTCCTGCCATCAGAAAGCAACCCCTAATATTTTTTCTCCCTTCACTGAAGAGCTCTCTCCATATTTTCACTGCTTTTTAGAATAAYGATAGCAATTCCAAGCGTAAGAGTACTTACTTGGACATTATGTTGTTATAAATTAGTTCTTCACATGGGAATGCTATTCAAAAATTAGAACTTGGGGTCTTAAMACAGCTTGTGCTAAAGTGTCTCTTCCTACCTTGTTGGTAACCATCTCCACTCTTCTTATTGCAGGAAGTTCCTTTTGTTGTTTCATTTCAAAAACTTCTGTGGCTTGTGTTTTTCTAGACAGAAATTTGATTTKTTACCCATATTAAAATCTATATACATAGGGTCAGAATCTGGACAGAGAACGTATTTAATTACACAGTATATCTCAATCTTGAAATGTAAATGGATAATGACAAAGTTTATTTTGCCATTAAGTCCCTAATGTATTTAAATCAATTTGAGTAAATAGGCTGCATTCACTGCAAAGGTTGTTTTTATACTGCCTTATTTTTCTTGAGACATGCGATTTTTCCGTTTCCAGTAAAGCTTGCAGTCTGTTCTAAGCAGGCCACGACTTCCAAAGCATCATTTCAGTGCCTCGGCTGAATAACAGTATTCTTTCATCCCGTTTCACACACTGAAGTACCAAAAGGGTAAATAACTTGCAATATCATTTTTGTCTGACTTGACTTTGAAAAAGGCACAACCTCCATAAACAACTGAGCAGTTGCTGGGTGCTTAACTGTATCTCTAAATGATCCCATATGCTACTCTGCTAATGTTGGTAATGATTATAAGCACCTCGGTTCATCATATTAATGAGTTATAGCCAATCGAAAAGGACGAAATCTATAACTTTTCCACAAACTTAGTTAAATGTCAAGGTTTTTAAAGGCCTAGTTAGCAAGTATATTAGATGAGATATGTCAGTTTCCCAATTTACGACTCTGACTTGTCTCTTGTGATTCCTTATAGCCTCTAGCCATTCTCCTCTTACCTGAGGCATTCTCTGGCAAAAACCTGATGCTTCCAGTCATTCTGCATTCTTGTGTTCCTTCAAAAATAATTGGACAGGCACCTCTCCATAAACAATCATCATTAGTCACATAAGGTACGCAGAGAAGGGTACCATACAAATAAGTTTCAATGGAATGTCTCGAGCCAAATAATAATAATTTGGGCAGCATGCTAAAAATGTGATTGACAGGGAGTTAATGCACTTAACACTTTTCCAGCAGGCTGTTAAAATTAGGTCCTTGATGCTCAAAAAGTCCTGCTCCCAGAAAAGTGACACCGACATTGACCAGTGAGTTTGTTGCTGTTCGGTAACCTGCTCCATTTCCAGACTATATGATTAAAGTCATTATGGGAACTGTCAGGAGCAGGGAAAAAAATGAAAACTGTCATAAGAAGCAACTGTTGGAAATTTTAGGATTTTTTATAATGTTAAACAATTTTAAAATATCATCCATAATTTTAATATCACAATGCCATATCATAATAAAGATCTATATGATAAATGAAATCCTCTTAGGTTATACTATAAATGGTATATACGCTCCTCTTTATTGCATATATACTGAAATGAAAGTTAATTATAAATTTCCTTTGACTTGAAAGAAAAATGAATTAGCATACGAAAAATCTGAAATATTTTAAAATTGATTTTGATCATATAGTAAGCCTCTAGATTAAATAAAGGAACTCACAAAGTAATTAGAGAAAAAATAATAATTCACAGTTGCAAGCATTTTAGTAAAATAAAAAGCCTGTAAATATATATATTATATGTTTATATATATTTTATGTACATAAAAAAGCATAGTCATTTCTAGCATGAGTCCTAAAGACCCAACCAATTGCCTCATATGAATGTACTAAATTAGAAGAATAAACTGTTCCAATTTCAACTTAAAACCTGGGTACTTTTATTTTAGTATTTRTAACAATTAAACAGAGATAGTTCCAGAGAATAGTTCACACTCCCCACTAATGCCCCCTAAAACTGTGGTTATAATTGACCTACTGAGCACAGAATCAGTGTGGACTGTTTTTTTGGTACACAGGGATCACAAGACTATTTTATATCATATTTTGCTCAAACAGACAAAATTTTTCAAAATTGTCTTGTATTTTAATATAAATTGATATATATATTGATGGGCTTTACTGATATTCTTAACAAACTCACAAATATTTAAATCTTAAACTATTCAAAGATGTGTGTTTTTTTTCATATCAACATAGGGATCTGACCCTTTCCTCATATTTAAAATATTTTTATAGATCAAGAGGATGCTTAGAAGAAAAGATAGCATCTTTATCTGATAAAATATCAACACTATAATTTTCTTATATTTATTTTTCTTTCCTCACCTGCTATGCCTAGGTTTTGACATTAAGAATATTGTGTTTGATATTTTCAGCATTAAAAACCACTTTAAGCTTTGGTTCCATTTTACTCCCAGTCAGAAAGATCAGAAAAAGCTCAAGTCACACAGTGAGAAACTTTATCCACTGAATGAGACATTATCCATTCCACCAGACTACAAATCAAAGAGTATCTCTTAGGYTGCTTAAAAATTCATTTTAAAATCTGATCCTGATTGTACTTTTATGGTAATTTCATACCATCAATCATCCTTTTACCTTTAGTCTCTAGGTCCACTGCTTTCCCCATAGATCTCATTCACTCTACCTCATTATAATTCTTTAGGTGAGAAAACAGGGTAAGAAACCTTAACAGAAAATGAGAGAAAGATGTAAATTTCTTGAGAAAAGTCAGGTTCACTAAGAAGCATAGCTAATGATATGTTCTGATCTGTGTTTTTTTTATAAAAAAAAAAAAAAAGGAAAGAAAGAAAGAAAGAAAGAAAGAAAGAAAAAGAAAGATGGGAGCGAATAGAATAGAGTGGAAAACATGTTTCCCATGCAAATAACATGTTTGTAATCTGTATTCGAACTCAACGATATCATTTATATAACAAAGCTGTCAAAATATCTTCTTAGATGGAGTTCCTTCAAAAAAGAACCAAAAAGGAAAAGACTCTGGGAGCTCCACAGAACTTTTTCCTAATTAGAGCGCTGAACTTGCGAGGCTGCTGCGCTTGCCAGGGCGACTAAGGCTGRTCTACTCTCGTTAATACGAGCGATTAGGTGAAATGTAATAATTAGCAAGTGAGCCCCCCTGGTTGCAGCGTGCTAGAAGCCTCCTGATCAAACACTCCCTCTTGCTCCTGGTCTCCCCCTGCACTGATGCATCAGATGAAGAGCAGAGCCGTGTTTATTTTTTCAGCCATGCCRATGCCTTCACCAAGGGGCAGCTAATCACTAATCGCAAGGAAGGCTTCTCCGTACTGTTCCATCAGGCAGYTCTCCGCGGCAGCTGTAATTCTTGGAAACAGCTAAGATCTASTAAGGGTGGGGTTCCTGCAAGAATCATGCTGCCTCAGATGCCTGTGTCGCAGTTTCGCTCCCTTTGAGTCCCGGCCACCGTTTTACAGCGCGCATAGACAGGGCTGATAATGACACCACTCTGCACGCTCAACATTGGAAGACAAACCGTGGTTAATCACAGGGAAAAGGATGATTTTTCCAATACTGGGGACCCATCCATGTTACAGTTCCTAATGTCTTTAACAAAACGTAGCCATAAACCACTGCATACTAGCAGCAATGCAATAATCCCTCCAAAATGGTTTGTTACCAGCAGTTAGTGACCAGTTTCTTAGTTAATGGCCTCAGGGGAAAGGCTTTAGAAAAGCTGTATTCACTATTTCCTCTCAGGCAATTTAACTGGCTGCATTAAACTGTATTTTCATTGAGTTCCCTAACATTTGTTCTCTGATAAAATTCTAGTCAGGGAAGGGAATGAGGTGGAGGAGAGTTATGCCATTGAGGTGCTTTCTAACAGAAACATTGAGAAAAAAAAGAAAAAGGTTAGTGACTGTCTTGTTATTCCAAATGTTGTTAGAGTTTGGCAGCAATAGTATTAATAAATGTAAAAGTTCAAAGTAATCTGCATCTGACAGGATCATCAGCTTTACGGTATGATATAGTGCCCAGGAAAGAATGGGGGAAGACAAGAAAATATCACCATGTGCTTTCCTSAAAATCAAGCTGCTGATCTGAAATGCTCATTCATTTTCACAAATCAAGAAAAAAATACGTTATTTAGAAGAATGTCATAGGTTGGCATGATACCTGACAATATTAAGAAGTTAATAAAATGTAAGCATAGCAGGGCATTTAAAACAATTAATATACAGTTTTCATTTTGTGTTTTACTGAGATTATAGATGGTTGCATGAGTGCTTCTGGTTATGTCATTGCTGCATATGCTTTTGCAAGTGTTTTGGGGGCAAATGTACATGCTTTATCCATATTCATAAAAATAATATTTTCAATACACGAAAGCACTGCATGAAAACACTGCATGACACAGTGCTCTATCAAAAGGTAAAGCAAGAATATCCCTTTATTATTTTAGTTGTGTAATAAGCCATAAATCAATCAAACACACGAGCACCTTGTGCTGTGCTGATTCCTCAGCCTGCCTCCACATCTCACTACATTTAAATGGTGTCTCTTAGTCTTTTGCTTGACTGCATGGCTAAAAAGATTCATTAATCAGAAACTTTTTCCCGAGCCTTGCAATAAAGTCGAAAGAATGATTGGCATTACAGAACTCTCTGTAACGTACACACAGGAATATATGCTCTCATTAGGCACACTATATTAAAGAAAAAGAAGAAACAAAATTGTCTCCATCTTTACTTGTGCTGTGTAGGATGAAGGCTGGAGAGGGAAAGGCGCCACGCATAATGTGAGAGACGGGAGAGAACCCACTCTGCTGCCCGCCGCGGCGAGAGCCGCGTCCCTCGCAGCTCTGCGACTGCCACGTCCAAAGGAAAATCAGTCTGCAGAACTGCCGGTGTTTTAAAATTGCTTTCTCTTGCTGAGGTGGGCTGTTCCTTCTGATCGCATCCCGTAGCTGGAAAGCTGAATCAGGGTGGATGGCACGAACTGGGTCTCGCAATTAAACAAACAGAATCGGCAAACGGCACAGGGTCGAAACAGTGTGGGTGCGGTCATAGGATGAAGTCTGTCATATGATATCTTAAGTAAATAAATAGCGGCAATAAGCAGCATTAAAAATGACTGAAATTCAACAAAGTTAGGCGGCAAAAAGTAGAAATTTTAATATWATTATGGGGAAATGTGAAGGAGACAAAGCAAGCTGCCAGGAAGTGGAGARAAGGGCTTATGCTTTGAGAGCAGACACAAAAGAAGTCACGGGAAGCAGAGGAGGCTGAATATCCTTGAAAAACAAGACCCTGTCACACRGGCCTGATGTGGCTTTTCCTCCTAGTCAAGAAAGCTATCTATTTAAAGAGGATATTTTATGTCACAATTCCATCATAAATGTTAAACCAGCTATTCTGCTTGCCAGAAAACCTCTTCTTACTTCACAATAAGAGATTTCTGGTCCAAAATAGATATTTTTTTTGCCATGCTTTGACAATCTAAAATGTTCCCAAAACATCTGCTAAATSTTCTACTAAAATCTCACCCTTGTACAAGAAAAAATTTTGAAGAATCTGATTCATTATGTGGGTAAGAAGAATACTGCCGATCTCAAGTATATAGAAAGGGTTAAGGCCTCTTTTACGCCGTTGTGCACTCTGAGTGATGGTTTTGCATGAGTGAAGCTAATGGGGAATTTTGGGCCAACCAAAACCGAAGTAAAAAGATGCACAGTTTTGTTAGCATTCAAACTAGGCAAAGTCAGCCTGACTCAGAAGTGATTTTAGATTGCGTGGTCTCTTATTTCTCTGGGAACAGAACTCTGTACCAAATTCCTAAATTGCCCAAGAAAGAAAACACACAAAGAAAATTAGATGTTTTGGACACTCATCTCCTTTTGTTTTTTGTAGCTAAAAGGGGCATATAAACAAATATTTGGATATCACTGTTGTGAGGAAAAAAAMCCCTAAATCTCAGTATCAAGTTGTTATATCTTATAATACTTGAGGGGAAAAGTGTTTTTATGCTGAAAATATCAGTACTTTCCCTTCCTTTTATTTCTTTTTTTCTCAAGAACTCTACATGCGTAAGGCAAAGATTTTGAAATTCCTGTATTTATTCAGCCCAGCTATCTGTTTTTTGGCAGTTATTCAGCTCTGTTGCCTATTTAAACCTCAGCTTTTACCTCTAAGAGAATTCAAAGTCAGAAGAATTTTTCCAGACCTTCTGATTATGTTGTTGCAGCTAATCGGGTAGCAATAAGGAGTGGCACTGCTTTTTAACCACCTGGATTTGAGGTATCAAACTTCACAGATTATGGTCCACACAAGCACTATTGATACGTATGAATGGAACCATGCAGATGTTATCTGTGTGTACTCAGGTATATTTGGAAGTACATAGACTGTAGAGAGTTTCAAAATCATAAGAAAACCAAGGACATGGCTCGTAAGGGAAATTATAATTAATTGCACAGGTTACTTATAATTAATATTGACTCAATATTTAATGTGATAGCTTGCAAGATGCAAGATTCCTGATGGATAATCAAAATAGCACAATGTGTGCTCAGTGGGGTAGAAGGAAGTTGATGGGGCAAAGAAAAAGACAAAATTAAAGTTTCTCTGCACCCTTAATTCTGACATTTGTATMTTTTACCTGTGTCAGTCTTCTTTTTTCCAACGACTTGTTTACATTTCCAAATTCTTAACGTTTCCCATCATTTATGAAATTCTGTTTGTCAAAAGAAAAACAAACAAACAAACAAAAAAMCCCAGAAACAATTCTTTTTGATATGACAAATACTACCTGCATTTCATTGCACACTCTGTGTGTTGTACATAATAGGAGCTTGAAAACCTTTTATATTTATGGTTCTACCATACTTCATAGTCCTCAAAATATCAGATRTTAATTCTGGTTTTGCTAGAGGATATCTTTGTGAATGTACCTCCTGTACCTTCTGTACCTTAATTGAGCTGATAAGAGAGAAGGGACTGAACATTTAATAATACATTCTTCCTTCAAAAAATTAATGAAACAAGAGTATGAAACATTAATGGAATGACTTCAGGTTGAACTATCCAGAGAAGGTGCTAAACAAGAAGAGCCTCGTCATTCAGGTGGCTGCAGGTCAAACGCGCTCTTTGGACAGCAAGGGATTAGTGGGAGCCCGGGCTGCAGTGGGCGCTGGTTCCTCGCTGGGTTCCCTGGCTGTCCCAGGGCGCCACTCAATAAGGAGCCCGCTCGACATCACGATGCACCCAGCCAGGGGGCTGAGGCCAGGCAGCGTGTTGAAGGCCAGGTCCTTTCCCCTGAGGGACTTCTCGGGTCAAAAGCAGAGCATAGGAAGGGAAAGAAAGATATGAGGGAGGAAAAAGGTGCTTTCCTGGCCACAACACTGAGCCAGTAGTGTCTGACTGGGATATTTTGAAAGCAGAATTAGTTGTATACAAATGRGTCATCTCTGTTCAAAGTAAGGTACTCAGTGTTCATTCTGTATAATTGTCATTTCCCCTGTGAAGGCTGTGGGAACCTTCATCTTTGTAGAATTGTTATTCCACTATCACCTGAGATGCAGCACCATTTCTATTTYATGGCAGACTGACAAATTCTGTCCAGCTCACCAGAAAGACTATTAGGTTTAGGACAACTTCTTATATCTCTGGCCTCACACTCAAAGCTGGACTGGCAATACTGCCTGGGATTCTAGGCAGAGTTGTTCTACTGATGGTAAGGGCAAAGCTGAGGAACTGGGGTGGGAATTTGGAGCACTGGCAGCTGGTGGATTTGGTCACTGTATCGTCACTTGTGACCGTATGCAGAGTCACGTGATCTGCCGGAGGTAAAAATGAACCCTTTTGCTAGAGGCACCTCTTGAGAGTAATTGCCATAAGGGTGCCCATGCAGCCCGCCCGTGGCTTCCCCCGTCAGTCGTGCCCCCAGTGCCAGCGCAGAGGTYCTTCCTCGGCAGGGTTTGCTCCCTGCCTTCTCCTAGGAACTCTCAACTCGTTTCAMTCCCTCAATGTTTTATTTAAACTCTTTCAGTGAGATGCTGGAGCACGGGAAAAGACCTTCTGTTTCATGGCTGGTCCTCCTTTCACATCTCCAGGCTCAAACAGAATTGCTTAGTATGAGATGACCCTTGGCACTGCCGCGTACTGCCGGAGCGGGCAGTAATGAAGTGGTCTGTACCGTGATTTGTGCAATATTAGCGATGGTRTGAAATGCTTCTCTCCCATTAAAAGCAGGAAAATACATAATAACTTGTTTTTGTTTAAGTTTTTTTTTTTTTCTCTTTGCTCCTCGTGCTGATACATTTGTGACAAATACTATTTTCCCAAATGACACTTGTACAGGAGGTCTATARGAAATGTCAGCCAGAGAGGAGAAGCTCCCGCATTAATGTGCATTCTGAAAGCCCTCTCATTATTTCTCATGCTAACTAGGAGCTTACTAAATAACAAAATACAATGCAAATAATAAAACAAGGCAATTAAACTCATAGAAAGTTGAGGTGTTCCAGAAATAGCACAGGGAAGTTGCACAAAATATTTATGTACATATGATTTCTGTAAGAACGATGGGGTACTGATTTTATACACATTTTATTTTCTTATCACTCAAACAAATCATGTGGAAAAAAAAATCGGGTGATGCTCTGCTACCATGTAAAAACATCCAGGGATGAGTGCAGTGCAGTATGCCAGAGGTCGTCCTGGTTTGAGTGCATTTCATGTCTGTCTGTAATTACAACTTAATCCTTTCAAAATAAATTTCCAAACAGGAACTGCAGTATAGCCAWGGAATTTTACAAAAATATCCCTAAATTTGTGAGAATTTTAAAAATTAATTATGTTGGAATTTTTTTTATCCTTTTAAACCACAGTAAAACTTGTAACTTAATTAGCCACTATCAGTGTATCAGAAAACTAGTGTTTTTTTGCTTTTCCCACACCATTTTAAAGAAACCTGAGCTATTACCACATGGTTGGATCAGCTAAGGCTTCAAGGAAAGCTTTCCTGTTTGAAAAATGTCACTGAGTAATAATGTTATTAAAAAACTCTGGGAAGGCAAAAGAGATTTGTTCGGGGCCAAACGCCGTGAAATGTGCAGRGGTGACATGTAGTGTTTGCTGGGAAATCTTCCTTCCCAGCTTTCTGGCCTGGAAGACACACTCCTTGACCGCCTTCTTCATATTAGCAACGATCAGGCAGATCTCCGGCCTTCCCGGAGAAAGGGCCCTCCCTTCCTTAGCTTTTCCCAGGCTGAATGCTGGTGTTTTACGTAATCCTCCTCTCRCAGAAGCTGGTCCCTCCCCTCAGTGACTGTGCACAGACCTACAGGTRGACATATGGGGAGAAGGCCCCAGAGGACAGGAAAACTGTGTACATAGCGTCAATCTCCCGAGGGGAAAAAAGACRGATGAATTCCCAGTATGAATTCTCTGTTTTATCCCTCCTGCTCTCTTAGGAATAGAAAACTGCAAGGTCTCATAAATGTGCCCATCAGGGAGCTAAAACAAAGCGTGACACAGTACAGAAACTCTGTGCGGATGTCCCGAGCAAGACACAGTCCTGTAGTTTAATACAAGCATTTTTCTTCAGCTGTTATTTCAACACGGAAAGGTCAGGATGTTACTGATACAAACATCAAATGAGGGCAAGAAATAACATTCTCTGGGAATCTTTGAAAACAATCTAGTTTAATGTAAAGCTGAGAACAGAATCAAAGATAAATCCAGGAAAACAGATTAAATTGAAAAGCAGTAATTTGACTAAATTCACATGTATTTGTATTAATCTTCTATTAATATTCTAAAAGAGAAAAAAATACCAGGAGCATTTGCATAAATAATAAATACTAAAGTGGTCTAAAACTCTAAAATACAAATATTCACATTAGAAATCTAGTTGAAAAGATTATAGTGATGCTCTCAGGGAACAAAAAGGTGTGTGACCTTGGTGGCCRTGTAGAGGTGAGAGTCCTTACAGTCCAAAACTTTAAAGAAAATAATTGCACAGCCACTATTGAAAAAACATTATCAAGAAACTTAGTGCTAATAATTGCAAATGAATTAGGAAATGTCTGTGTGTGGTCAGGTGGCCCTGGGCACCTGTGTGAAGGGGATGAATACCCAAACCAATATACACACCCATCTTGTGAAATAARTCACTCACACAACAGAAATAAATACTGAACTGCTATGAATTCAGTAAAARCAGCATCTTCTCTGACTGTTGGAGCTTTCCTTCAGCAAAGAGTCCCTCTCTTTCAGAAACACAGTCTCATAAATCTAAGCAGTAGAGACTTTAATTATGATTAGGTGCACATATATCTGTGCTACACAAGTGCACACACCCCAAATTACGGCCTCTTGATGTTTGTCTCTTTGCTCCTTTAGGAAGCTGCCCGCTGAATTTTTCAAGGCTGTTGTTTTGGAAAGCAGGAAGTTAACTGAGGTTGTAAAGCTCACCGAGCTACAGGGCTGAAAAGGGGCTGTGGAAGGAAAAAAACGCCTTCATGTAGGTAAGATTTTAAATTCAATTATTTTATAGTTAATAAAATGTAAGCGTTAAATCATCCATGATCCATGATCTTTAGTATATTTAACTAGTAAATATTAATAAGACATTAATAAATAGTAATTAATAGAATTAAGRGGATTGACAAGGCAGAATATGTTTAAAGAATAAAAAGTAAGCTCCTTCTCTGACTTGCCACCAATGATGAGTAAGAGTAATAATTTTAAATAATTTGGAGGGTTGTAGATGTTGCAGTGGGGAACAATTAAGTAATAATGTACTTAGTAATTTTCTCCGCCTCCGAAGAAGTCTCCTCTTTGTGAATCCTTTCCAGATGTGCTTGTCAAAGCTGACCATAGCATTTCAACTATGGACGTATTCTTCCTTTTAAAGAAGCGGGGTTGTAWTTTCAACCCTTTGCATCCTTTTGCTCTTAACCAGCTTAGAGTACCTTTATTCTGGCCTACAAACATGGATTTTAGAGCAGGTGAGTCAGAAGTTGTAGTGTATTGTGACTGGCTTCCTCATGGTCTCTTTGCCTGCTAGAAGGCTGCTAGGAGTTGTTGACAGGCCTGTGCAGAACACTGGTTACACCCTGAGCAGCCCGGGCTGGCGCTGCTGGGCTCGGGAGCACCCGCRGCGCGGGTCACGGGCAGCTCGCGTGGGCACGGGCGCAGGAGGGCCYGTGTGCTCCACGGGGCGCCCTGGCTCATGAAGACACGTGAGGCCAGGGCAGCGGCGGCGGCGGCAGCCCTGCATGACGCGAGGGCTGCGGAGCCGCCGAAGGGCAGGGTGTGGAAGTGGTGGGAGTGCTGGCGCCCCGGGAGCTGCCGCTTGCAGAAGCTCGCTGTACGCCCTGTGCTCGCGGCAGCAGCAGCAGCAGCAGCAGCAGCGCTGACAAACAGCCCTCTTGGATCCAAATTTTGCCTTCTGTTGTTGGAAGCGATGTCTGAAGCCAAACAAATACAGTTTTGCATCTGTTAGACAGGATCTCCAGAGCTGAAATGATCAAAACCCCGCTTTGACTGGTAAACTGAGCAAACACAGTGTGGAAGTTGTACAGAAAACCTGTCTGTGCAAGCTGCACTGTTGGATGTGAAACCGTTGCGAGAGTGGCTGCAGGAGGTGGTGCAGAAAGAAGTTAGCCTATTTTCCCATTAAGTTTAGTTGGTCATTTTGAAATACTTGGTGTGTGTTTTGGTGTAAACTCAATCTCTATGTCATACTTGAAAAAGGTACATTGGATCTAGGCTGTTTCTGTGACATAGTGTCTCCCCGCACCCCCTTTCTCCTTTTTTGGGGCTTTCTGTTTGCTTTTCTGGGTCTGTTGACAACAACTCAACTGCTTTCAGCCTGCTGTTTCTCTGGAGTCTCAAGTGTGACCTCGATCACCCCTTTTTCTGCAAGTGTTTGGGGTGCTCTAGTCAGACAGACGTGTCTTTTCCTGAATAACACTGAACAGCTTGAGAATTTCTTCAGTCTTCATCTCTAACTACACCTTTTCCAGAGCCCTCCGATCAATCTGTCTTGAGTGCTGCCTTACCCTAGTGTATTAATGTTGTCTTCCCTGCCCTTATTTCTGTGAGAGTCTCTTTAGATAGTCTGTTTCATCAGTTTTAGCATCAAGCGCTGCCATTACCTGCTCTGCCTTGAAAAACAAACTTCCCGGGACCCCGTGAGGCCGGGGCTGCTGCCCGCGCAGCACAGGGAGGCCGGGAGCGCGGCGCGTGGCCGCAGCCCCGCGGGCAGCAGGCGCAGCCGCCGCTGCCCCTCGCGCCGGCGCCCGAGCGGCCCGGCCGGCACCGTGGGGAAGGGCCCAGCTGAGCGCGCCCAGCGGCGGCGCTTCCTCGGTTCGGTGTGAACCCTATAAATATGTTTATTGCCTTTTAAAATTCGGTTAAAATCTGGAACTCAGTAACACGCTGCAGTGATGAGCTGTCAGGCTCATTATGTGCATACGWAAAAATGCCTTTATATGTATAATGCATATATGTATATACACACACGCACATAGACTAATATGTTTACACACTCATTATTTAAGAGCTGCATTATTAAGAGGACTTCCATAATTACAGAACAACTAAAGGGGAATGCCCTGTGAACTGTTGTGATACTAAAAGCACTGCATCTCATAAGAATGCTCTTTAACAGTCACACTCTGAAACATTTGTTTTTCTGACTTTATTTATTTAAAGACTAAATGAGAACATCTGATTAATTTTGTTGTATGAAAAAAATTCAAACAAGTAAAAAGAGGTCATATAGGCCTCGTTGTCAGCCAGCAAAAAAGAAGCGTGTCTTATGCTAGCTGAGAATCCTGCTCTGTGCATCTGAACATTACCTATTTGCTATATTGAAGCACATTTTTATTTTAAAGGAAATAAGCCACTGGAATCTGGAATATAWACACGGAAAAGCATAATGCTTGCAAATACAGAAGCGAATGTCAGATGAATATTTACTATCTCTCTTTCCTATGATAACTGATGCTCTTTCTAGAAAAATTAAACACACACAAAAAATTTATCTGCAACTTAGAAAAGAAATTTGTGTAAAAGACCATCTGGAAATTCAMTGACAGCTAGATGGTGACGTGATACTGTAGGAGAATATTGAAAGAGAAATTTTCTAGGAAAGTGGCTGTACAGGCAACTTCAGGTTCCATACGGGTGAGGAGATAAACCGTGTTTAAGAAACTCAAAAAAGGTCTTAGCGGTTAGGAATAGCTGAGTCAAAGCTGAGATGAAGTTTTAAATACAGAGAATGCTCCAAATATGTTGACAGAAGAGCAAATAACTCCGAAGGCTCAACTAAATTAAATGGCATAAAATGTAAGAGTAAAAGGTGTTTAGGGACTAAATAAGGATAATATTTCTGCAATATTAAGTTAAATTGTGGTTTCAATTTCTGCAGGTGTTGTCATATGAATATTCCAAGCCCAGGAAAAGCAATTACCTCACAGGGAATCCCACCTTCTAAGACCCCCTTGGAGGCACGAGATGAGGGCGCAGGGTGCAGAAGCAGGAGCTCTTTCCCTCGGGGAGCCCTTTGGAGGGGAAGCTCGTTCAAGGTCTCACACCAAAAGGGTCTCATCCCTCTAGCATGGTCCTTTCTCGCAGGACCGGTGCCTTTCCAAGGCTCACCCCTCCTCGGGCAGGAAGGAATGGGCTAACTCGGCATTTAGCAGCCTCTCAGATTTCCTCGGATGCTCTGGCAACTGAGAATATGCTAGGAGAAGAGATTCGTGGTGTTTCTTTGACTTTATTTCTGGCAAAACAGGTCTGAAGTGGGCTGAGCAACCACTGCTTCATGCCTACAGATGTTGCTACTGTGTCTGAGTCTTCCCTGGGATGTTCTTTATGAATACCAGCATCTTAAATTTCCTGCTTTATCCCTCTAACACCTATAACTATCGTATTCCGTAGCAAATAGTCTATTAAAGCATACAGTAGTATGGAGGTTTTTTGTAAAAATATGTGTCACAGCAATGGCCATAGAGGTCCTTAACAAAAGGCTCATTATCCTCCCTCCTTCAAGTCTACCTGCTCTGCTGGAATTGCCTTCCCAGCCAGCATTCCTGCTTTCCAGCACCAGCAGCTCCTTCATCTCCACTCCAGCAATGCTGCACGGAAAGGTCAGCTCCAAGCACTGCTTCTTGGGGCCCCCGCTTTCCTCGGTACCGTCTAGCTCTTCTCATCTCTGTTGGACGCGGTGGTGTTAGTCTCGTTTCTCTCTGAGGTGGCTGGGGAGGAGCTCCCTGCGCCATTTTGCAGTCTGCCGCTTTCCTCCATTTGCTTTTAGGAAGGATGAAGCAGAAATAGCAGCGGGTTCTGTAATACAGCTCAATTTCCTCAGTACCCAAACAAATCACAGCTGCTGTTATTAATGCTTTTGTGCTGAACTGATCTGCTAAAAGGAATTACTTTATTTTTTTTTTCTCCCTTAAGAGAAATATCATAAAAAATGTCTCTCTGCAAATGATGCTGGACCAAACATCTCTTTAACATGTGCAGGAAAAACATGCTGCAGGAATAACAAGGTGTACTTCACCACAGGATTCCCGTCTCATAACTCAAACCTATCCTAGCAAAAATAGCTAGGAATGAAAAGTCAGTTCAAAACTGCCATGTGCTGTACTTAGCAACACTGATCTCAGCCCACTGCATACGCACTTGCAGTCCCATGTTCACATTTTTTTCTCTCAAGATTTCTTTCTTTCTCTTCTCCTATTTCAATCTGTGCAGCTATCTCCAAAAGCCATCAGTTTCCACGCGCTTCGTTTTATGAGGGATGTCCGTCCCTGTCTCCAGCTCCGTGACGTACGCTCCTCTCCTCTTTCGGGAGCTGGTTCTTGGCTGCCAGCTCCTCCCGCCGCCTGCACTGCCGCCAGCTTGCCCCGGGCCCCGGTGCACGGAGCGCGGGCGAGGGCTCTCGGGCTGCGCTTGGCCACAGCGCGCGGGCAAGAGCTCTGCCTGACGGGCATGGGTGACCGGGGCACTCCGCCTCATGTGGGGCCCCTGCAGCCCAGACGGACACAAAATACAGCCTCGCCTCGAGAGTTCCCGCCTTCCACATCCTGCAGTCTGTGCCAGCTTGAGACCTGGCTGGGTTTATACATTGCTCATGGAAAGGGTCCGCACAGTTGGTCAGTTACGGCTGAGAGGCAGATTTGGTGACTTTCCTGTCTCTACTTGTTTAAAAWACTCTCTTGTTGTATTTAACTGTAATGCTGCTTAGCATGAAGAGACATTAGGTGAAGAGGAGAATTTTGAGGTGTGCCACATGACTAGGAGTGAAATCCCATACCCGTGCAGATATACTGTCCAAAGCTGCCTTATCTTGCACATGCATCCTCTATCTTATACATGTCCCTTATCTTATACAACCCAACCCAATCTTTCGTTACAAAAAGTATTTGGGAAATTTTCTCCCTACTAACCATGCCAGCAGGGCTCCACCTGTGTAATTAAAGAGCAGTATAGCCACTTAAATTGCCACCTGTGTAATTAAAGAGCAATATTGCCACTTAAATCAGGTGGCAATATAGCCACCTGATTTCTAATTTACTAGCCTCAAGAAAATACTATTTTGGTGGTTTAATATTAGGTGAGTCACTGTGTTACAGATTGTGCTACTATGATACATTGAAACTCTAGTTGAAATGCCCACAGAGCATATATAGACAATGTAAATATACTGTGTCATAGAAGAAAGAGCCTTCACCCCTATGAATAATTCATTTTTGAAATATGGAAGTGGTCGAAATCTGTGAACAATAAATAAATATAAATTTAGACCAGCACAAGCTTATGAGTGCTGAGTGTGGGTTACTCATTTGAGCTCACAGATGGAGGAAACGGTTTGGTTCTAGCTGCTCTGCTGGAACGGCCAAATGTGTCGTCTACCGTGTTAATACAATCAAAGTGATGATCACGATCTTTTCAACCTCGGGTGGAAAAAACATCTTGCAGCAGAAAAGCAGCTGTCAATTATCTCTATGCCAAGTGCAAAGAAAAATAATGAAAACAAGTTGCTAATCCAGGCTGATGACGAGAGTGTGCAAAATTAAGAGACCTTTACTCCTAAAAGATCTTCAGTGGCTGGAGGCAGGGAGTGTAGGAGACGTACTGTGGGCTGTAATAATTGCTGTCTGCCCTGGGAAATGGCATCAAGGCCAGAGCAGTCATGGCTCCATGCAAGCACATCCTCTAATTATTGAAAAACCTGTGTAGAGTCTCAATGTTAATCAGTCTCTCTGAGACTTCAGCTTTATGTGGTTAGTGCAGATTTATGGCATTTTTCTTTTCTCGTTATTAAAACTGATATTTCACAAGGAAGAAACTATCTCCAGACAACTGTTAAAATGCAAAGTTTCAGTCATAAAAGAAAACTGCAGGATTATTCTGAGACTATTCCACAGAGAACCCGAACAAGAAGGGTAGGAAACAAAACATCAAAGACATGGGGAAAATGGTAAAAGAGGAGACTTTAAAATATTAACTAAAGATGCAACAGTTGGCCTATTGATTCAAGAGGTTATAGTGTAATTAATTAAGTGCTTGTTGCAATTATAGATAAACACTGCATAACTAATACAATATGAATAATATATAATTGTAAAAAGTAAAACAAATTGAGAGGCTTGCCTGACGAAATTACTGGAATTATTGCATTACTACTACCAATTATGTCATTAGAAAATACACGTACAGGTCAATTTGCAAGGATATTTTGGCCCATAATAATGAATCAATTTTGAAGTATTATACACACAGGTCTTTGTCAAATATGTTTAATCAAAAAAGTGTCATGTTTAATCAAAAAATGCAAATTTCTAGCAAGCAGACTGGATAACTTGCAGGTTTGGAGATCTTTTCTCATACTGCTACATGTTACATCAACTCCAACCTTCCAGGCGTATCTGCTACTTTGTAAATACTATAATGAAACGAGAAAAAATTGCAAAGTTATATGCCATGGAGAGCATTTGAGGATGCCTTGCGAGAGGAGRGGAAGATAGATGAGCTACACATCACTTAGTTCTCATCCTTTTGAAAAATATGAAATAACAGAGCTGATTTCTCTGCAGGTTTTAATTTACTARCCATGGCTGGCTGCTCTTCAGTGGCCTAACATGGCAAGCCCAAGAAAATTAACATTAGAATAATCTTTCTGGACAGACGTGGCTAAGTGCTCCATCAAGACTGACCATAGATCCTGCCTCATAACCCAGGACGGTCACCTTTACTCGGCAGGACACCCAGGTTTTTTGTATCACTACAAGTTCCAACGATGCAACTAGATAAAGCAATGSCAGTGGCTGAATCAAAGGACAAGACTGGAATCAAAAAAAAGAAGATACACAAAATAACACCTGACATCAGTTCTTTATGCCCCTCCATCGTGATAATGCTTGAAAAGAAAATAAGAATTTTCTTTCTAATTTAAGAATAAGAAAAAGAAAATAAGAATGTTCTTCTGCGCATTTCACTGCTTTAATAGTTCCTTATTAAGTCCAGCTCATAACAACAATACATATTTTTCAATTGCAGTATGAATTTGAACCATTTGGGGTGGAAGAGCATGTAGTGGGATCAGCTCGAGTTAATCCGTGYTGGAGATGCTTTTGAGAAAGTTATCCCCAGATGAAGCAGCATATCCCCCTCCAAAACAACTAATACTGTAAGAGCTGTAGTAATAGCAAATAAAAGTAAGAGTGGAAGCATTCAAAGCTATGCATGCTAGTGTGCTTTGTGACMCAGCCAAAGCAATTAGGCTGATGTCCACTCATTACATGACATAATGCAGATGTTTATCAAAGAAGGAGCCTGTTCCTGTAGTGCTCCACTGGATGTTTGGAATATCACTGGTTTCAGGTCACTGTGCTCGTAGTTGTGCACRTTCGCTGTTTCTGCCTCCCTTGGAGCAATAAGATGCATGTCCCAAATAACTGAGGGCTTGTCACCCTTTTGTATGACAGCTCATGCTGAACTGCAGCTGTAGACAGGTTATATATATATATATATATCATACATAAATTTATATGCATGAAAGCCTAGGTTTTCACATTTATTTCCATATCTGCATAATTGCAACTGTGAACTTGAATTTTTAACTTTTGTTAACTTTTCAGTGCGTTAAATTTTAAAAATCAAAAACTGAGTTTCACCAAGTGAAATAGGATGTGAAGTGTCACACTTACAAAATATACCAATATTCTACAGTAATTACCCTAAATTACAGAATTGCTCTTGTTGGGTATAGTGTGTCATATCACTGCTACAGAAAATTAGAAAAAATAAAAGAGAAATGCTTGATGTGTTTAAGTAAATACAATTTGCACACCAAAAACTAAGTGTGCATGCATATTAACATCAGGAATATTAACATCAGCTGGTGAGTATAACTTTTAGGTGACAAACAGAATTATCACCTATATATCTCCTCTATTTTACTGTGCAACAATACAAAGGTAGAACTCTTCTCCTAACTATATTATGATAATTTTAGCTTGATTAGTGAAACTGTAATAAATAACATCAAAAATGGAGTGATTATTTTTTTCAGAAGTCTTATTTTACTGTCTTTTTTACTAACCTGCCACTTACTGGTTTTATAAGAATGAGATATTATACCATCTTTATAATAAACATAAGATTTTTGGGTAAGAAACTACCTAACTGAAAGGAATCTTTTAAGATTGAATGGCAGGTCTGATTAGAGCTTCTTCACTTATAAATGAAGCAGATACTCTGCAAAGACTTACAAAGTTCAAATCAAAATTGTTCCATTAAGCAATCAGCGGCAATCTGAGGAACAYATGCATGATTTTTCTCTTATTTCATGAAATCTATATTTCATGAATTTTGTGTCATTTTACTTTATGAGCTATCCATATGTCTATGCGATGTCCTATCTTGCTGCTACCTGTGATAAAGACATCTCTAAGTGGTGTTTTGATGCCTTTTCCATGCATAAGTTATTCACCTGGTAGGCACAGGCTTTGAATGAATCTCTGCTGGAAAGAACAAAGTAGGTAACTGAAGTTTGTCCCCAGAAGAATCAATGCCAAGAATCTCTCTTTTCTACAAATATTACACTCTCCTAAAAGCTGAATTCAGGAGAAACCATCTAATACAAGCTCCTATTTCACATTTAGAAAGGAKTTTGTCTTAACAGTCTTGGCCATGTGGCCACCGCAAGGCAAAGGCATTTATGTCAAAGCCTATTGCAACTGCACACATCCAGCCTCAGCTACTTCCACAGCAATATGTCCTTTCCAGAACGGATGCTTCTAAATGGCCACTGCCAGCTGCYGTCTTCATTGCCACTCTCCAGAAGATGTTCCTTGAACTAGACAAACAAGCGGAGAAAAGACAAGGCTTGACCGGACCAGCAGCGCCTTGAGTTGCAYTTGGACCTCCCTAAAGATTGTTGGGCAACAAAGGGCAACACAAGGCAGCTCCACCAGCCACTTCCCTGTGCTTCCCTTGGCGCCGGCCGCGCCGTGCACGAGCGGAGCCGCTCTCCCGGGAACGAGGTTTCCGCTGAGGAACCGGCGCCGCGCGGCGCTGAGCGTCCTGGCCCCGAGGGCCGTCTTCCTTCTCCCGGCGACCTGCGGTAACGAAGAGGATCAGGTAAGCGCCGCGGATTTATTGCAGGCTTGCGCAGCGCTGGGGCAGGACTTCACTGGCTGCAGCAGCTCAGCTGTTGTTATTTTTATATTATCTGGTAATTTAAATACAGCTATTGTAGGTTCTTCAGCCTGTGTTAGATGTTCTCTGTACTCCCCAGAGTTTTGTACTTCCCGTTTCACACTTCTTCTCTTATCAGTTGTCATCTATTGTGCCTGAGTATTTTACTCCTGGGTGCTTCAATTATATATGAATGTGATGTGCATCACAGCAGCTAGTTTCCATTTGCCATCTAAATATCTTTGTACATGAATGGAGTAACCTACATTTAACTTCACAGCCAGTTGTGCAAATCTATTGTATTACAGCTTTTCAGGTTATTTGTCTGATTACTTTTATTTGATATTTGRTTTCTACCTTCTTTTTTCCCTTTCTTCTGCTTTGCAAATCTACAATAAAACTCTCTTACCTAGAAGGAAAAAAAAAAAGACAGAAAAAAAGTCACAGCCTGTCCCTAAACCTGAAGAAGAAGAAAGAGCAGCATATACAAAGAAGGCTGCTTTGTGCTTTGTAACTGGCTTGGGWTATGAGAGGGTCCATCTGATTTATCAGATTTAGTCCTCACATGGGCTCCCTTGGTGGAGATCATGTACATGAGCTGGGCAATTTCTTTCAAAAATGCCTATTACAAATAGACAGCTTGTCTGGTTCTAATGTCTTAGTAGTAACAGTAGCTAAATGCAAAGCTTTGCCCTTAAGACTGATTTTCAGAAGTGCCTTCCCCCCATAGTTAAGGTAGAAGCTGTTTTCCCACTGCTTGTAAAAATAAGACACTTTGAAAACAGAGAGGCAAGGCCCCTGCTTTAAGAGTATTCCCTAGGCAAAATCCAGGTAAAGAGGAAGGCAGGCACGTGGACTGTCAGTGACACTTAGAGGAACCTCCTTAGATCCTACGCTTTTGTTTTGACCTACTACCAGAAAATATTTGCAATGTCTAATAGATTGTGTGTTTGCACACTTGTGTAATTTCTCATAAATCTAAATATGCTAAAGGAAAATGAAGCAAACCTCACCACATGCTTCCCTGCRTTCCTAAGTGAAACAGTATTTAATGGTATATAGTATTTATTTGTCAAATTCTTATAATCGGGAGGTTGGACTATAAAATCATTTGAAGAAAGAAAGAATGTGATTCTGTATTAGCAAAACTTTCTTTTTTATACTTTTTTTTTTTTTTTAGTACCAACTTACCAGAAGCTTTTGCCTAATTCTACGTTATTCAGAAAATGCAGTGAGGAGACAACCTGTRCTGTAGAAAAAAGCTTATGCATGACCATGAGTATATTGAGGGTGTTCTCACTTAAATTATTTCACAGGGCAGAATATAGTYCATTAAAACCCATCGAGAGTGTTGGAGTTTTTAGTAGCAATTGGGATATTCAGACTCATATTACCTTGTTAAACAGTTATTTTGCTGCTTACATCTGAATACATACTCAAACATGCATTTAACACAGAAAAACACACATAACAGTAAACAGGTATTTTGGTAGGAAAAATAGTAAGTTCTAGAAGAACAGGAAGCATAGAGAAAAGAATAATTAAAAGCAAAACCCTCCAAAATATAGCTATTTAACATTGCATTTGTTTTGATCTTTGCTTTTTATAAGCTCATGAGCACCTAATGTACCKTCAAGAATATTCTGAAATAATTTTAAAAGTAAGAGTTTGACGGGGAGTGATAATGTGATTGATGGCCACAGCCATATGACTAATGGTCTCACTAATGGGGAAAGCAGCATGAATGASTAGGAAGTAAATACAAATCAAAATGCATCAAGAAATAAACGACTGAAAAAAAAAATAATGCACTGGGGGATTTTCTGTCTTCAAACCTGTTCAAACACAGACTGAGTTTAAGATGTGTGGATATTGGTTAAACTATGTTTAATGAAATGTAAAGACCTGTGTGCTCTTAAATGGATAATTTATGTGCAGTGTTATTGTCTCTCAAGGTTTAATTAAATGTTTGCCTTGTGGCTAATCAGTTACAATTAATAAATGAAGCCAATATTCATGTGGCTTATAGGGAATGTTAAAATGGTCTTCAATTAGAATTCTGGATTATTTTTGTGGGCGCCTGAGAACAACAACCACACATTGTTAAGAAACTTCCTTCGAATAATTTAGTTAGGAAACTAAGACAAAATCACATCAATATAATGCCATGATTTTACCACACATACATTAAGTTCATTATGAGGTCAAGTGCAAGTATATGTTTAAATAGTGCTTTTCATTCCCAAAGTTTCCAAAGCTATATAAAAATATCTAAATGAGAAAAAGTAATTAGCCTTATGAGTACAAAAAGAGTKGACAGAGTGGAGCAAAACCACACACTTAGCCCCAGGCCTTTCGGTCTGTCTTTCCTAGATTGGTGAAAGAGGAAAATGCAAAGACACTGTCCAATGAGACACTAAGTGTCTCTGTACTYTGGAACAATACATATTAGTATATTCCTAGAAACTGCCTCTCAGTGCTGTTTTCRTTGCAGCTACTTTAAGCTTTGAACCTAAACAGGTAAACATTGAGAATGCAGGTGACCCACCGCGGTGTGCTCTTCTCCCACCTGAGTGCCTTAGGGAAATGACAGTCTAATGCCTGTCATGCCTGCCTGGCAGGCAGGTCAATAGCAACGCTGGTTGTCACCGACAGCGCTCTGCAGGTCAATCGGAAAGAGCACTGCACCTACTGCATCTCTCCAGAGCTCAGAGTGCGTCTGTCCTGGGCAGTCAATATATTGCCTCAACTACCCGTTGTTTAATGTGCACCGCAACACGAAGGTCTCAGGGCYTCGGTTCTCACGGTATCTGTAAGGAGTAGGGAGCTACTTGCCTGAACTTCTGGTAACAACCTCATTTAGGCTGAGATGCAATGCACAGGTGTCACCAAACTAGAAATCAATATGAACAGTCTTAACAGTGAGGGTGACAGAGCMCTGGAACAGGCTGCCCAGRGAGGTGGTGGAGTCTCCTTCTCTGGAGATCTTCAAAACCCGCTTGGACAYCACCCTGTGCCACATGCYCTAGGAGACCYTGYGTGTGCAGAGGGATAGGACTAGATGACCTCTAGASRTCCCTTCCAACCTTAAGTATTCTATGATTCTATGATAAGRAACAATCTTCAGGCACCAAAAGAGCTCCTGCATATTGGGGCGGGGAGGAGAGTAAAAAAATGTATCCTCCAGCACCAATTAATATGAGCACCTTTTGCTGTCTCACTTTTTAGCTATTAATCTTTCTAGTGATGTCAAATGTATTTTTTTTACCAACCTCAGCATAATCCATCAAAAAAGGGAGAKAGCCAGGCAGGATAACTCTGTTGCCATTACTTCAGTCATTCATTTTCACTGTGTCTCCTCTGATTTACTTCGGTTCTGGTTCAGGCACATACCTCATATGGAATCATGAACTTCGCTCAGAGGAACCCGAAGGACTGGAATTGTTACTGCCTTCCATTAGTATAAAGAAACACACACTTAATTAATTACCACATAGTCAGGATATTGGCTCTATATGTTTTAAGTAACAATACATAGATTTATCATAATTTGTCTCAATCTGTTACAAGTTATTTATACTTGCAGAGATAAATCAGTCTCAGGAAATGAAAACTTATTTAAGAATAACTTATTTCTCTTGGGATTGTAACGACATCTTTATCCAGAAGTCACTGTTCTTTCACACAAGCTTCCACCTATTACAGACTGAAGACTACACAAATTAAATGGGGATAACTGTATTAGGCAGAGCTACTTCGTCTAGTTCTCCATGAAGCAAGGCGTGTTGTGCCAACATAACCCCAAGGAAACAGAGAGCGGCACACTGAATAGACAAAACACAGTAACATTTTCTAACCATGATTACAGGGGCTGTTGGTATCAATTCCAACATGAAACATATTTTTTAATGTTCTATAGAATGAATAGTCTCAACCTAAACTCTGATTGCTCTCTTCTGCTCAGTCATGAAGGAGACCTTCAAACTTACTTGCCTGAGGCACTGAGAAGCTCCAGGTCTTTGACGCTCATGAAAGAAGCAATTACTCTTCAGGGGAAAGATAGCAATTACTCTTCAGGGGACAGAGATCTGATTATACATACCCTGTGGGGCTTCTTTATCCTTTACCAAACTGCACTTTTGTGGGCCTTTAATTTCTTAATAGGTTGTTTATCCTTTATCCCATAATTCATGATGTTCAGTTAGATGCCACATAGATATTGTTAGGAGGATGAAAATGTTGTGAGAATATGTGATGAACTTTTAAAGTAAATCTTCCTGGACAAGTTTTCTAAACAAGCTAAAGCGAGGAAGCTGGTACTGCTACACGTATTTCAGTAGGTCGTGCATGCCCCTAAGTCTGAGTAGCAATAGCTGCAGTCAGAGAAACATGATAAATTAAACTTAGTGTAATAAATTGTTTGCCTGTGAGACTCCAGTATTTATCAAAAGGTTGACTGATATGCTTGACTTGCGTCCACTGAAGAGAACTTTACAAAACAAAAGTTTTCTGAAACAAGGTAGGAGAGAGACAGAGATGAGAAAGGAAAACAGAGGAAGGGAGAGATACAAACAGGAGGAGGGAGATTTTCCCCCTCTTGGAAGTTGGGAGGACCCTGTATATTGACCAACATTTTTGAAACCTAAAGCTACTTCTCTGAAATCAGTCACATATTTAGATTTGCTAAAATTAACTTTACAACTTGTTTGTTTTGTTTAGAGCAGTTATCTGTGATAGTCCTAACATTGAAGTGTGTTGTCTCTGAACCTTCTACAAGGTCTGCAAATAAATATTTATGCCTTCTTTCTAGTAACATAAAACTCCAATCTCTAGGCCCATGGAAGAATGAGCCTGGAAGAAGAGAAATTTTTGCTCACTGTAGCCTTACATCAATGGCAAAGRAAATATTATTTTTGTAAAAATAAAAGAAGAAAAACCTCCTGTCTTCTTTTGTTGCATCTTTTGTTCCCTAGGCTCCGTTGTTCCCATAGCATATTCCATACCTTCACAACACTAATATTAGATTGTTATTGAAATAACCACAGCTTATTTTATCAAGTCCAAATTATGTTTATCTTCTTAACTGTGTCAGCTCTAAGTACCGTTTGCTTGGCGCTCAATTGGGAAAGTTTTACTTACATGATTAAGTTTTCACTCATATGAGGGGTTTCATTTGAAGTGAATAGAACAACTTATGGAAATAAATGCTCACCAGTCTGTTGGAGTAGCATAGCACCGTCCCATCTTGTTTAGTTTCCTAATATAGTGTTTAAACTGACAATGCCTGATAAAATGAAAGCTTACCTAATTCTTTCACTGTTATATCAGTATGGAACACCAGCGTTTAAATACCAGCTGCATGCTACAGTGAGATGAAGCATGACAAGAACAGTAGAATAAAGATTTGGGAGATGAGTTTTCTTACAGAGACTTGGCTCTTTCTTGAGCCTGTTATGCCAGTAGTGGAACTTGACAACAATCTGGTATGTAGACGCATAATAAGTATATAATGAACAGCAATAGAGGTTCTTTACTAGTTTCCAGTCTGTAAGTTGTTTGATCTTCATCATCACTGCTGTCTCCACCTCATCATTCAAATAGAAATCTCAAATGGAAGATACATGAGGCAGAGACATTGCTGAGGTTGGTTAAACGGGCTGCAAGTCCCGCATTAGAAATCTGTAGTCAGTATGATACTACCTTTTCAGATCTAAATAGGTATTTTCTGTAAAGAAAAAAATCAAATGTAAATCAGGTATGTATCACATCTGCATCTCAAATTAAAATGGTGCATCTTTTGGCAAAGGTTAACTGTTATATTCAAAGTATACATTACTGCTGTCAGAAAAACCCAGCACCCAAGCCTGCCTGGCAGATCCTTGCTTGCAATAAAACAGATTGTTTGGTGAAATGGCCACTTCCCGCCTTCACCAGGTAGGAGAACAATCTAAAGGGAGGCAGGATGTTAACAATCATATTTTCAGCCAACCATTAAAGTTGCACAGGCACATTTCATAAGCCTAACAGCTACATCTGATGATCCATATATTGCACTTTTTGCATCTGTAGATTAGATACTTGGTAATACAACAACTCACCACAAGACTTTGCATAAATAAAAGCATTCCTCAGGTACACGAGCAGTTATTGCAAGGGAGATCTCCTAATAATGCTCCATGGATACTATCAGTGGATATAGAATTGGAAGGTAAACTAAACCAATGATAACAACAAAGCATGTCAGCAGTCACAGTATTTTTCTTCATAAATAGAGAGTTTTTTCCTTCAGAACTTCTAGGCCAAACATGTCTAGGAAAATYATACTGGTGCTACAACCCGGCTTTGTGATAAGAGTTGGTTTCATCCTYATCCACAGAAAGGCAGTCTGCCTCTTTATATTACTACACAGATGCAGACTGCCTTTGATTTTTTGTAAAAGAGTGTCTTTTGTAAGTTATATATTGTTTGGCATGCAGGATCCTTTGAACATGTAAAATGTCTCCAAAAAAGTTTTAATTTGCTTCCAAGTCATATTAATTATATATGCTTAATGCAGAAGTGTACCCATTGTGTAAGATGACTGCTTATAAAGTATTCAAGATATTTTTTCAAGATAATTTTTCAAGAAAATTGCCACTAACTTCCCATCTCCTTTTTTAAATTTTTCATTTTTTATAAGTTTTCTTGGCAASTTCAGGTATAGTACATAAATACTTGTGTAATTGCAGTGCTTCATGCCCAAAGTTGTATGATAATAAGTCAAATGCTTTACTTTGGTATAATTAAATTACATCAATATGTGGAACATGTGATCTCATTAACAAAACAAAATCCATTTGCCARGGCCTCCTTTTATTAGCAGAAGTCCATGTTAATTGGAATTATCTGTCCTCTTTTAAATTCTAATAATAATAATCTTGTGCTTCTCCTAGTAATTTTTATACTTCCTGGGTTCTTCTTTATGTATAATACTACATGCCCTCATCTACATCACATGTRTTTTCCTTATAGGCCACACTGACTTTTCCACAAATGTTTTCCGTATTAGCTGTGGGATTATGACTTTGGGGATATCTAGGCCAGCATTCCTAAAGCATTTGCAATGATCATTCTGTCATTTCAGTTTAAATTCTTTCTCCCAACTGATTTACCTCTTAATYGATTTTGCCTTTATAAAATTAGTCCTTCCAAAGGCCCAAGCATATACAGTACCGCTCTGGAGATTTAATACAGGATTCCCCTGTGCTGATGCAGCCCTTTCTGGGGGGGCAGATGGGCATTTTCGGGTTCCAGGGACCTTTGCAGGTGGCGGCACGCCACGCGTCAGTCACGCGCAGGAGGCCCCGGTGTGGCGGCGGCGCCCAGGCCGTGCCGGGCGCTCGGGTCACCTGGGATCACATAAGCGCCCGTCAACTTCTGCCGTATCCGCTAGGACACGGAGCCATGGACACTCAGCATCATCTGCTTCCCATGGCCTCAGGAACAGGCAGTGCCCTTCTTGATGACGGGCTTTCTGTCCATAGGATCCCTCCGAGGTACACTATAACCATCCTTTTTGACATTCCTAGCTTTACAGGCACTTTTAGCAATAACAACCAGGTCAAATGACCTGCCAGTGTCAGGTTTCCAACGGCGGAATACYGGCTCCTGAAAAATCTCTGTTTGTTGTCTTCTTCGGCATCTTTATTACAGTTTATCATTTTGCCTGGCATTCAGCAGAGCCCATTCGTGCCTTCTCCCTGTGTATTGCTTACAGACTCCCAGCCTGTGCCGTCCGCGCGGCCTTTAGGAGGCCGCTTCCCCCCGCTATCCCCCGCGCCGCCGGCTCTCCCTGTGCACGGGAAGGCACCGGGGCCGCGCGCAGTCCCTGCCCAGCACCCAGCGCTCAGCGCCCCGCGCCGAGCCCGGGCCCGCCCGGCCGCCCCGCGGCCCCTCTCGGCATCGCCCCGCGGGAGGCGGCCCCGGCGGCGG